>JAYKAV010002811.1:515853-689572 GCA_035582835.1 Phoebastria nigripes | reverse complement strand
TTCTCTTTTTTTCTTCTTTCTTTTTTTTTTCTTTTTATTATGTTTATGTAGATTGAGCTAGCATTTTGAGTTTTTCTCTTTTTTTGCTTAGTTAGGGGGGTTGTTTGTTGTTGAGGGTTTTTTTGTTAAGGGAAAAAAAACCCTCTTGAATTTGGAAATTTCCCAACCTCTTATCTATTCTTATCAGTCACATCCCATTACATGACAATGGTGATGTAAAGTGGAATGATGGAACTGGGTGGGACATGTCACAATGTGGAGCATGATGTGTCAATCTGACAAGTGTAAGAGACATTGTTTCCTATAACCTGATTTATTTAGTTTTTTAAAAACCGCTTTTCAGAAAAAAAAAAAAAAAGTCTGGCCAACCTAGCATTAAAGGAGAGAAATAAAATGGAGTCAGTTGTTTGCCTGCATGGAAACCAAGCAGAAAAATGGCCTTGAGAACAAGGTGCAGCGTTCTCCTGCATTAAGAAGGCAAGAGATACTTGGTCTGAATCGCTGGGGAGAGAAACAGATGTAGTGGGGCAAACAGGGCTGGGAATGCTGTACATCTAGATGCATACAGCTGGGAAGAAAACCTGTGTCAGCTACACAGTATAATCTCTTCTGCAGATTACAGATTACTTGATGTAGGTTGCAGACGTATCTGTGCTGGCTGTTTTATGTTGCAGTGCTTGATTTGCGGCATGAAACACTAGTGTTAATCAAGGGTGTACCTAGCAAATTGGAGCTGGTGCTCTCAATGGTAGAGCTGTTATCTCCCCTTGGCTGTAAGGTCTCCATGCAGATGTGCTGTTCCACGTGCTGTCATCACTAACACAGCATGCGCAGTTCGGTAGTCAGTGAGCACTCCTATTCCTCCCCCAGCCCTCCCCCAGAACTGAACAGAGATGCCTCCCACTCTGCTGTTGTCTCTGATGTAAAAACGACTTGTCTGATGATAAAATCCAAATCAGACAAGGTCTCCCTGAGCCAGGGGAGAGACTCCCATCCAAGTTGCTAACAAAATACACTCCAGTCTTTGAATGAACCTTCAGACTGTAGCTACAGCCAACATGGAAATCTGGTAGGACTCCAAGATATATATATGCTGCATAGCAAGAGCCTGACAGAGTCACCTTTATGCATGTTGCAAGGTACCACGAAGGGAAGGTTCTCAGAATATTAAGAGCAAGTCATGTAGAGATCTGTCTCCCTGTCTTCCATGCTTTGCTCAAGCTTGATGTGCAGCTTCTCCAATGGCAGTCTTAAGGTGAAGGTGCAGATTTCATCCAAAGCAAGGACTTTTGAAACTGCTTGTTTGTGAGCTGAATCCTCTTTTCTATTCATGTTCTGTTTTTCTGCTGAAATGTCTTGCCATGGTAAGATTTTTCTTTTTGGCAGCCACTAAAATCACTTGGTTATGAACTATCCAGATTTTATCAGACAATTAGCAAATCAGCTCAGTGTTTGTGTGTGTGCATGTGCGCGTCTGTTTGCATGTGTGTGTGTGGTATTGATGTTCATGATATATGGCTAGCTGGCTGGAATATCTCACTACCCACACAAAATGATTGCTGATAAGAAGGCCTTTTCCAGCTCAGTATTAGTATGCTTCATCTGAAATTGGCTTTGCTGACAACTCTTTGCTTCTGATTGTGTGCTTCTGATGCAAAATGTATCATTGTGCCTAATTTCAGGCATAATAGTTCTGTAATAATCTCCTGAGGAGATATTAAGTTATATTTATTTGTGCTGTCTTGGGTGATCATGCAAGTTGCTAGCATGACAGCAGTAGCAAGACCTGGATACAGAACAAAGAAATGGCTTGCCAATGCTACGAACATGGGCTCCAGTTGTGGTGGTAATACATGAGGTACATAAGATGTCTTTTTAGGAATGCTGGGTTCCTGGCCTCTGCAGGTTGAATATTCCCCTCAGTCTCATGTCAGCTGAACTGATGCTTTTGCCACCCAGCAGCCACAGGAAGATATTAACTGTCAGTCACCAACAATCTGCACTGCATTTATAGTAACAAGTAAGACGCTGATTTGGAGAGAAGATGATATTCATATAAATATGTGGTAAGTGACCACATATTGTTGCAACGGTTGTCCTCCTTTTATACATATATGTATGTCTGGGTGCGTGAAATGAGTGTGTGTTAAAACACTCACCATTCAGAACTGGATCTGAGCTTTAACAAAGGCATTGTAGTGAGGTAATTTCTTCACCTGCCTTGATGAAGAATGCAACGTGGATGCAGAATCCCTGCAAAGAAGTGCATTATGAGATTTCTTTCTTGCCGGTTCAGCCCTATTAATCTGTTCAGCGTGAGCTCGAGTATTTTAATAACAGGCATGGAATATTATGCCTGCTCTAAAATGGCTTGTTTTTAAGCACTACTTGGGCTGTGTTTGCGTTAACCTAGTCGGGGAAAAAACAGGTTTCAAGCTTATCCTCCTTTTCTTTCCCTAATCGCAGCTACAGGGCAAAACATACCAAGTGTCTAATAAGAGAAATAGCATTATCATATGCTAATTTACAGTAACGTTAAGAATAGCACAAGGAACAAGCCTCTGACTGTATGTACATGTTGAAATCCTTGCTTGTGAATAGAGCCGTGGTATGGCTGGTTGTGCTTTTGGGGACAGAATTTGTCTTCCTGAGGCCACTGCAGCTCACAAATCGGTGCTGATATAAGACTTCTCATTCAGGAGCAGATTTTATTTTACCTGTATTTGTTTCCTGCTGAATATTACTGCAGAAAAAGGTAATCAGCTCGCAACCAAAGACTATCAGCTCTCTTTGCTCAAGAGCAACCTCTCCATCTCTTACAGAAATAGACACTGACAGCTTCCAAAAGAGTATCTGTCTATTCCTCTCCCTCTGGAAAGCTGAGAGCTGCACTAGAGAAGTCCAAGGGTGAGAGAAACTGCAAATGGAGAAGAGAAAGAACATCTGAGAGTCTTCACTAAATAATCAGAGGACTGAATGATTTCATACAAAGACAGGAGTTATATAATACATTCCTACTCCATGAGTAATCATATGCAAAGATTGACATGTTTGTGAGTGTTCCCAAAACTGATCCTGGGCTTACTGTGGCCATTCCTGCATACAAAAAGCAACAGTTAAAGAAAAAAAAAAAAAAAAAAAAAAAAAAAAAAAAAAAAAAAAAAAAAAAAGGAAATAGAAAAAAAAGAAAAAAGGAAAAAAGTGTGATTGTACTCCTAGGACAACATCCTGAATTTTTCCCTGATGGACCCTTGCCATTACCATGGCAAAATGCCTGGAAACTGCCGTTCTTTTCCACAAAAAATGTTTTGAAGGAAGAACAAAAGAAGTTTGAGCTTTTGGCAGATCATTGGAGATCGCTGTGTTCAGATCCTCAGCTGGTGTAAATCAAGATAACTGCAGTATTGCTACAGTAGTTAAAAACTGACTGACTCTCCTATCCATCATGACTGGCTGCTATGGAGAATATTTCTTTACAGCTTAGATGGAGATGCTGAAGGAACTGCTTCTACTGCATGGTGCATGTTTTCTTGTTAAGAAAATACTACTTATTCTTAATTGCTTAAAGTCCCTTGTGTATAACTTGGTGGTACCTCCTGTCAGATAGGCATTTGTTGTGTGTGACACTTTGCTTTATTTCCTTGGTTCAGTAGTTGAATGACATGTTAATCTGCTATGAAGATACATAATAGGATCAATGGAGATCAGGATGTGTGTTTTAAATTTAAAAGGTCCTTTCTTTGTCTAATCCACATTTCTGTATTATATCACAGCATATGTGGCAAGAGAGTACCCCCACTAGGCCAAATACTTAACCAGTAAATGATAATCTGTAAAATTGAAAGGCTTTATGTTTAAAAGTGAGAGGATGTTTTTGTAGCTAATGGTGGTCAACAGGTAAGCACCCTGAGACCTCCATACATCTAAAGACTGTAGGATCATTTAAATACAAGGGCCTGCAAATCCAGTTTTACAGTTGCATAGGGATTAAATATGTAAACCCTCCTTTGCATATGAACTCAGGTGCAGTGCATCTGGCTTGTGCCCAGCAGTGAGATTCTTTTTTAGCTCTTCTACATAGAGAGAAATGTCATGGGGAAATTAAACTCATCTGAGCTATGTCAGGAATTGTGTGTGCCCACAACGTGACTTAGATAAGCCTAGAAAATTTCATTATTGGTTCATACCCCTCATTATTTAATGGCCAAATCTGGATTTGTAATGCTGTTGAGGTTTGAGCATAAAGTCACTGAAGCAGGAAAGGTAGGTATGTATCTCCACATGCCTGTGTGGTGGGTGGTAGCTGGGTTAATTAGCAGCAGTGTTTCACATTCAGGTGATCACAAGGGAGACACAGGAGTGGAGAGTCAGTCTCAGAGATCCCACATTCCTTTACATCCCAAATTCACCCAGCTCTGTCCACCCTTTGCAATGCAAGCTGTTCTCCTAAGGTTTCCCACAGCATGGAATATTTATCTTTAAAGACATTCTGGAAGTCAGATTTTCATTTATATAGAAACATGTAATTCCTGATCTGTAGCCCAAATGTTGCACCATGTTTATATGTGCATTCACTTGTTTATCTTCTGTTGGTAATGGGTATTATTTCAGGATCACCTAACAGTTGATTTGATTAGCTGTGTTATCTTCCGGAGCGCTCTACTGCTGCTTTGCCCATAGACCAAGGAAATACGTGATTACCAGGGTCAGGAACAAAGGTAGCAAATAAAGTACGATTAAGACTGGGAGAATCAAACTGATGTAAGGAGTAACAGCCAACTGAACTTCCACATTTCCCCAGGAGTGTCCCAGATGGCAACATGCTGACAAAGGAGACAAGGTGGTTCCCTCAGGGAAACTGACAGCTAAGCCAGGAGTGTCACCTCCTCCCTGGTGAAGTCACAGGTCAGGCTTCAGCTAATGCTGTGGCCATGCAGTGGTGTTTGTGACTGGTCCCACGCTTACCCAAAGGTCATCGGCACGATGAGCATCATTGTAAGGAACATTGTACGGGCTGCTCTAAACCCTTTGTCCTGACAGAAGATGGCAAGGTTGGGAGAAGTCCCCGCTGTCGTGTGGTTTTAATACATTTGGAATGTAATAAAATTACTCTGTCACTTACTCTTGCTTAAGTGTACGTTACAAAATAGCATTGCTCATGCACTCTTTTTGTATTCATGTCTTTGTTCTCAGAAACACTGTGCAACAGTAAGTAGACAGAATATGGGGACTATTTATGGGGAGATTTGAATTATCTTTCTGACTATACCTATTTGCTGCTATGTTACCTGAGGCATATCACATCATCTCTTTCTGCCTTGATTTCCTTTTTGTAAAAAAAATAGCTACCTTTTTCTGTAAAATGTTATGGCCCCTTCAGATGGAAACTGCAATAATGGATCATTTTTATTAAATTCAGAGAGTCCTCAGCTCCCAGTTGGCTTTGGACCTCAGAAGAAGATGGAGAAAACTCAATGAATTAGAGATTTCTGATCATAGTATTTAGGAAACTCTGAGAATCCACTGAGGCAAAACATGGCTCCTGGAAGTAGCAGAATACCAATGTGGTTAAAATCTTCCCAAGTGTATGGCTGGGAGAAACCTTGCAGAATACGCACCTGGTCAAACTCTTCTATGATTAGTATTGTTGAATGTGATGAACAGTAATGAGTTTGCACAACATTCTGGATAGCTGCCTCTTTGCTACACCTCTGTTGGGGTACCAAACCTGCTATTGCTGTTTCCCACCACTTTCCTTTTGGCTCTGGGTCTGTCCTTCATAAGTCCAGAGCCTGCCTCTGAGTCAGACCTCCTACCTTTCTGAATCCACTACTCCCCTTTCCGAATTCCACCCCTCCTCCATGAGGTCATTGCTTCTAAGGTTCTGCCAACTTGGGTCTTGCACTCATGTTTCTTCCATGCTTTCTACAACTTTCTCTCCTTGGTGTTTTTAGTCAGGCCCAAGGAGAAAGGAGCTTCAATATAATTTTTATCTGTAGTCTTTATATTGTAACTGACTTGAAACCCTCCTTTCCTTAGGCCTGGCCTGGTGTGTAACAACAGCCCTAAGCCTTTCCAGATAGCTAGCCTGCATAGCTTGGTCTGCATGCCTACAGTTGGTATGTGCCACAATCCCTCCTCTTCCCCTGCATTGAGGTCTTCTGCATGTGCATCCTAACTTTGATCTGCCTGCTACATTCAGTGCATGATAGCTTTGGTGCACGGTACATCCGTGCATGCTGTGTTTGACCATGCCGCATCTGAGCTATGCCTTTGGTCCTTCTCTAAGGCTTCTTGTGATTGTGCTAAACAGTCCCTGTCCAGATCCATCTTGCTCTCAGGACAGACAGTGTCTGGGAATGGATGTCACCGATACAAGAGTGTGTCTGGTCTAAGTTCACTCCTGAGGGCCCCTGGAGAAGAAATTCAGCTCAGGATGTAGGCAGGCTGAACTGTCTTTGCAAGGTATCTGCACCACAGGCAGGTGGGCTCCTCTGGTGTCTCCAAAATGCTAGCGATTTCTGAAAGCCAACCTGTTCTGTGAGACTCCTCATTGATAATAAGTGCTTGCCACCTTCACCGTGGACTGACTGCACTGTTGTCTATGCTACTGCCTTCCAGCATCAGTCCGTCTGCTGTTGAAGTCAGGAATGATTTCTTTAATACCTTTCTCAGGCCAGGGTCTTGGGCTATAGCCTCGTCTTGGGGATTTTCCCATGGCTTGTATGCTGTACCTGTTATAAGCAGTCCCTTGATCTTCCAAGGAGAGAGCTGCAATGAGCTGTGAGAGCTGAGGAGATGAGCTGTGGAGTGGAACAAGTGTGCTAGAGGGTTTGCTGGTGTTTCTTGCAGGTTAATGCAATCACTAAGGATAAAACCTCCCCAACAGAAAGATAATGCAGCTTCCCTTTCTTTACCTACACATTAAGAGTGCTTCTTACACATACATAATAGATACTAGAGAAATATTGGAGATGAGTCAGCTCAAGCTTACATTAATGGCTGCAGAGAATAATAATAGGTTACTGTTTCAATCAAGAGGTCTTGAAAACGTAATAGGGCAGCTAACATTTCAAGAAGACAAAGTTATGTTTGTCTCTGTCCTTACAATCTTTTCCTTCTGCCTTTCTGTACGTAGGGCCTATATGAAATTTCTGAACACATTTTATTTTTTTCTCCCTGCTTAAATAATTTGAGAAGAGGAATTACATTGTGGTGAAATAGTTACAGTGGAGCTTGAGGGATCTGGCATCATTTTCAGATCTACTGTGTTCTTAATTCCCAGTGTTTGGCTCTGTCACTCAGCTATGTCTTCCTGCCAAAGACAGTGGTGGGTAGTGATAGGTACACTACCTTTCCTTCCAGAAGAGTGTAATCATTTTAGGATGGATACCACTTGGCTGATTTGCTGAATATGAGGAGCTATTAGCATATTTGCTTCGAGTGAGCACACACTAACATGGCCACATTTCTCTACATTTCTGAGATGGTTTGTTCAAAGCTATTGGTGTGCGTGATGTACTGCCATGTGCTTACACCCTTTCTGTCTGAAAGAATCTCCTCACCACCCAGATATAATAGCTGTGGCATGACTGTTTTCCCAACCTCTGTCTCTTTTACTCATTTTCGTTAGAAGCCTTTTTGCAGTGACTCTCTCATCCCCTGTCTTTTTTCAGTCCATCTCTCAAAAACATCTTGCATGGGGAGTGGAGGATGACCAAAGGATGGTTGTGACTTAAAAAAAAAAGCATATCTATGTCTATCTGCCAGCTGATGCAGCTATTACTTTGAAAGCTGATTGTGAGGAGAAAAAAGTCCATGATGCAAAGCCAACAGGCAATGGATAACCAAGAGATGACATCCACTTTTGAAATGAACTACTTTGCATGGTGAGCACTTGAACTAGTAAACAACCAGCATCCCTGCCTGATGTGCAGTGGGATCCCATGCACAGTACAATTAGACGGTGGTACTGTGCTGTTAGAAAGGGAGTTGGTTTTTTTGACCCCTGCTGGCTGGAAGGAGATCTATGGCCACGTGTAACTGTGGCAGACAAGCCATTTCAGTCCCCCACAAACGGATCAGGGAAGCCAGAATGCTCCTTTCCCTTGACAAATCTGTAACAGGGAGGTACGTTTTCCTTCCAACACTGAAATGATGCAGCTTTGCTGTGACTGAATTCTAAAGAATATGAGCAATTCTCCTCTCCCAATATCTTTTCTGTGACTCAGATAGTGGGAAACACTGCTATCATTTACCTATGCAACCACTCTCTATCTTATTGTTACCCCATAAAACATACCCTTAGAAAGGATGAACAGTTGTCAGTTTGTTGCCTGCACTGTCACTTTGCAAACTCTAAATAATAGTGAGATTATGGCATGCTATGAAAGTACCGTCAGATAAACCTGTCTGAGTGCAGGGCTGATATTTGCTTTTGGATTAGATTTCAGTATGATCTCTTTTTTCTTTTATTTTTGTTTTCTTTAAGATAGCTCTTCTAATTCTCTTAGAAACTCAAAAAATGCTGTTGAGAGTGAACACATTGTTAAGCCAGGAAAGGAAGACCGAACTAAGTTCATTTTCAGCTGATTTGTTTGTACTCGTAGCTGAGTTACTCAGCCTTTCATGTAGTTCTCCCATGCAAGTACTAATCTGGCTCGTTGGCTTTTGAGATCTTAAAGGATCCTAGCACAAGTCTGAACAAAGTACATGCGGTGTCTAGACAGAGAGCTTAATTCACACTCAGACTGCAAAAAGCAGTGTAATGTTCTTGGCTTTTACATTTGAAAGGCTAAGATTGCTTAAAACTTGAGTTCTAGAGCTTGAGCTCTGGCCTTCTGGGAATATCATGCTGTGCTTGTTAAAACAGAAAAAAAAAGGTGGTTGGGCTATGACTTGGACAAGAAATACCCTAATCATTATAAGCCAATTGAAAGTCAGACCCTGGAAGGTAAACAGGTGCTCTTTCCTCTCTTTTCTACCTCATCCAGTTTCACTTTCAGGGCTGTTCCAGAAGCAGCTGGTGATTATTGTTATGCCTGTGCCTGGCGTTATGTCTGTTGACTGGCTTCTTTCTCATCTCTTCTTTTCAAAGTGGAACCTAAAAAAGCAAAGACTATTCTCCTCCAGAGAGATTGCCCTCCTCCAGGACAGACTCAAAGGCTCCTCTGGCCTCAGAGAGATGCTTGTTGTTTGCTCTCTTTAGACAGGCAAGTTAATCTCCAGGGGATGGCAAGGAAGGGTGAGCCTTTCTCATCAAGAAAGATGAGAGGAAAAGGAATTTCTTAACATGTCTTCCAGAGGCAGGGCAAGTTCTCCCCTGCCTGTATCCTCTGACTGCATCACAAGCTCATTTGGGGAACTCCGTGCTTAGTCCGATGGTAAAATATCTTATTCTCCAATTCTTATTCTCAGGTGCCACTGACAGAGTCCTGCATATTTGCTAAATGCTGTGAGGTCTATCAAGGAAGCTGTGTTGCTTTTGTAGATGAAAAGTGAAAGGAAGCATGTTTTGGTGAGCTTAGGCTAGGAGCTCAGTGTTGGAATTAACATTGGAAATGAAATGGAAACCTTTCTTGCCCAAAGCTTGTAATTACCTTCACAAAATTATGGTGAGAACCAGTATCCATGGGCAAGAACAACTGGAGATGCCTCATCAGTTTAGACACAGGTTGCCCTAGTACTGCAGTCAGTGATTACATCAGCTATCTTGATTTGTTTTGCTAAACCCGTCCACCAGAGGCTAATGTGCAAAAACCCCAAGCCATTTCATGTTGTCTGACAAGCAGCCATGCAGGAGTTGTGGCTTTCATTACTTATTAACCTGGAATGGCTGTGAATTGACCACATGTATAAGGCTTTGTATCATACTGTCAATCCCTTGGGCTGCGGAGTGCACCTAAACATATTTTAGTGTTCAGAACAAAGCACTTCACTGAAATCCATTGTTAATCCTCTACCACCATCTCCATCACATCATTAGCTGAAAAGTCAGGCTCTCATCAAATTGAGAGAAAAACAAATAAGAAACATGAAGGCACAGAATATGGGTGAACCTGAAGGGTTGCTCAATAATTATTGTCTCAGCTGAAGAATAGGAACAGTTCTTTGGAAATGAAACCACATCTCACTTGAATATTTGACTACCTTGTCCTAGGGGCCTTGGTTGAAGTTCTGACATCATTGTCAGCACTTTTCTTATTTCAGGCTCACTGAGTTTCCTGCTGTGGAAGAAAAACTGGCTAAAAAAAGAAAACTGCTAGAGCTTAAAAGCACTCTGTTAGCAAAAGCCAGCAGTGGAGGCCTTGGTTGATGAGTCATTTCACACAAATAAGTGCCATGCTAATCAATGAGAAATACTATAAGGGGCATTCACAGACAGGAAAAAGCAAAATCAAAGCCATGGCGATGGTGGGGAAAATGGGGAGGGCTGTGTGCATGTGTGTGCTTGTGTGGTAGTGTGTGAGTACTTGTGTGTGTGATCGGAAAACAGGTGGAAGTTGGAGAGAGGGGTAGTTCATTGGAGCATGCTGTTCTGGGTGTAAGAACAGGTCTCCAACATCTCTGTGGCTGGCATCCTTGTTTGTGATAATACCTTATCTAAGGGTTTCATAATGAGGAAGTATGCGACATTTTCATCACATATTTATGACCTGCTGTAGAGATTAACATTTCATAGGTATTTGGAAATCCAGTCACTAACACAACTGGCTTTGCTATCCTTAGTATGAATTCTGTCATTACATATCTGTTAAGTATGTATTGGTAATTTATTGATACTGCTATTCAAATTAAATTCTTGAGTAATTAGTCACCAGTGGATTTGCTTTCCCAAGTCGCAGCAATATGTCTCAAAACCTTTTCAAGCTTCTTCCAAGCTTCTCTCATTGGCATTTTTCCAAGATGTTTCCTAAGAACAAGCACTGAAGCTGATATTTAGAACATATGGTGATGATGTGTTTGTATGTTCATTAAATCAAGATACCAATGAAAGAAAAATGTAAGGCTTTCTATCCTTTTAAATGAAATTGTCAACCTAGATATCTATTGCCTTTGCTGAAATCCAGCCTGAAATGACTTGTAAGCAGTGCTCTGTTATGATGACAAATTAATTCACATCAGACTTTGATCACTGCTTGAAAAGTTTTCAGACATCAATTTCCAGCAGTTGCGTTTAGAAAATGAGAATTCAGTTTGGAGCCTCAGATTCAAAACAACAAAAGCAGAAGTGTCTTCATGTAGCTGGTATGCAAACCTCTAGAAAAATGCAGGGAATTCAGCAGAAGCTTCTTCCATATGCAAGATAAAGAATTTCAGCAGCGCAGGCTGATATGTACAATTAATGTTCTACATATGGCTTGCTTTACACAAAGCCCCTCATGTTACTATTGCTCGTGTGTACAAATGCATGCACTCACACAGAATACATCTGTCTGTCTGTCTTTTCCCATTGGTCTGTCTTCTTGCCATGTAACATGTCAAAAGGAAATGAAAAAGGGAGGGGGAGGGAATCTGGCTTAAAATAGAATAGAATTATCTTAGCCAGCCTAATGGTGAAGGTGCATTTTGGAAATATAGTTCTGTATATCTAATGTTTACCACTTGACTACTCATGCCTCAGGCTCAAAATGCATAATAATGCAAATTAAAACACAGCAAACGGAAGAGCTAGAATCTCAAAGATAACCATACCTAATGCAAAGTATGACAGAACATCTGCTCTTTAATTAATCTTACGTAAAGACTGAAGCTGTGCATTAAGATGCAGAGTGTTTATGACAACTGTTTTTTGTAGTTAACATGCTCCTGGCCTCCCTCATGTAATTGTTTCTGCTTTGTAACACACATAAAGCTCTGATAAACAACAACAGCCACCTAGAAATAAAAATGTTGGGAAGGGAATGGTTCAGAAACATAAAGTCAAAATGTTTCCAGGGAAGCATAGGTGTAGCATTTAAGTACATGGAAGTGGATTTTGATGATGACGAGAAGAATCTAACATGTGGTTTTGAGAGTACACTGATGACAGCTGAAATCCTGTGATTAAGATTAAAAATAAGGAAAAGCAAGAAAGCCCCTTTGCTTTAATGGGTCCTCAATTTTGAGGTGGTCAATTTGAAATGTGTTTTAGGAGTCAGATTTTCAGAAAGCATTCAGGCCTCTTTTCCACTGCCTTTCAGAAAAGGAGGGCTACTTGGCAGTATTTTGATTTAGCTATCCCAAACCACTACTGATTTCTGAAGCTCTTTACCATTTATTCAGTTTCCCCTTCATCACGAATGCATGCAGGTGTTTGTGTGGATACACTTGTTACAAAGAGCAAAAAGTATATCTGGAACCTGTGCATTCATCGTTATAAAATGGTTTCCTTGTTTCAAGACTGATTTATTTTATTTTCTTGAAAAAGTAATTTTCCAGTTATCAACATGGGTATGGTTGCACTGAGGTGGACACACTGGGTGGAAATTAATCTGGAGATAACCTGACAAACTAATTTGCTTTAATCAAGATAACTGTAAAAGCAGTTTAGGTAACTGTTAAAACCCCTATTTGTCTTCTGTCTAGGGTGAGCAGGGTATGAAACTGCTCTTGGCCTCGGTACAAAGGTGAGTAAGAGAGTAGTTGCAGCAAAACATGAGAAGAGTTATCAGTAGATCCTCATTCTCATTGGCTGCAGTGCAAAGCATCATCACCACCAGGGGCTTCATCAGGAACTCATGAAAGTCAACAAGTTGACTGTTAGTGTGACTTAGACCTCTGGGGAGAAGAAAAACTTCCTTCRTCTTTATTCCTTTCCACAGAGTGGTGCAGGCTTGGACACAATCTGACACTCAAGTGGCAGATACTTCCCGTGCATCCATCTGGAGCAAAGATGTTCTCATCTAAATTTGTGAATCCAAATCTCATCCTATATAAATTCAGTCCAAGCCTGAATGAGAAGCTCAACTTTATGTTATTAGGAGATGCCTAGTTGCAAGACATATGCCAATTGTATAATCCGTGAAGAAAAAAAGAGGAAAGGAGGTGAAAGAGCTGTAGAAATATCGGATAAATAAATAGGAAAATTAAAATTGCATTTTCTGTATTAAGCTAGTTTTTGCCACCTATTTTGTGGCTTGGCTGTGTTTTCTTAAGATAATGTTTGGGACCTTCCATATGGATCCTAAGGAAAGACAGCTATGTAAGGCATCTTGAAAACTTTTTCACTTGGTATAAATGGTTGGAGTCCTGAATAAAAATGATAGGGTGCACTTTAAGCAGAATGAAAACAGGTTATCTGCAGAAAATATGAAGCTGGCATGTGGGCTATGTCTGTAAAGAATCATTTTTATTTGCCTAAATATGTATAAGGGAGGAAGACAGATAAATTGAAAGAAAAATGCCATCACAGTAACGTTCACTCTAGCAAAAGGTTTGCAAACAACATAAAATAGCTGCCTCTGAAATGATGGCTTTACTCAAAGTATGTCCAATATATATGTGTATATATACTTATATATGTCAAAGGTAGCCTTGTTGATACGGGAATTGTCAGCAATTATTTTCCCCTTACGTGCTATATTATAATTAGCGATTCCTGTTTCATCATGGGATGATGCAATGTAAATGCAGGCTTTCTGCTTATCCACTTCTTCCCGTGTGTAGCTTTATTCCTCCAGCTGAGTCTGTGCAGCAGATGCCAGAGTATTCACTGTAATGAGGGACTGGAGAAGGACCTAAGCTTTACCGGCATTTGAATTGCTCTGGACTGCTCATCACTCCTTTAATTTATACCCTTAGAGAGATGGCAACAGGGTGTATGTCTCCTATGGAAGTGATTTGAAAGCTTGCCAAGAAAGGGCCCCAGTCCCTTCCTCCTTATAGTCCTGGCACGTAAAACCACAGGAGAAAACAAAAAGCGTTTGTGAGGAGTCATCCAGGAAGAAAGATTAACAATATACACCAAAGGAGGAGAGAGAAAAGACCCCTTCCTCATTGAAAGTGGGTCTGTGCTTATTCTAATGGAACTTTTACAGACCCTGAATGTCCTCTAATCTGAACGTAATGCTCATTGCTGTTTCTGCTGCTCCTTTGTTCGACATCCTGCCTGTTCTGCTTGTGGTTGGGCGAGGGGAGGGGGAAGCGCAGTCACTGGCCAGCTTTATCTTTGTGTGAGGAACAAATGTTGTTGTCATCCTCAAGGTCGTGGAGCATATCTGCTCTGCAAAACAAAGGGGTAGGCAGGGCCTTGTTTGTCCACCTTGTTCTCAGAGCACCCTGGACCTCTCGTGAAAAACCAGGAAGGTTTCTAATTTTTTCTTTTCCTGAAACACATCAAAGACCGTGAGTAGAGGAGGGAGATGCTTCCCCCGCTTCCTACAACCCCYCTCCCTCCCCCCTCCCCCAGCCATCTTTTTTGGTTCAGAAAATTGTGTGGCTTTAACCTTGCTTGTCTAATAATGTGTGACCTTGACGTTACGTGGGTTGGAAGGATTTCAGAGTTGGTTTTATTAGGATTAGCTTTTTATCTGCACAGAAGTATCCAAGGAAGTAAGTCATCTCATCTCCTTTCACCTTAGACTCCCCGCTTTCTCCTCTAGTTCTTAGAACAATGAGGAGAAAATAGACTGAATTATTGCTATGGGTATGGTGATATCACATTCACTGCAGGGCAAGAAAGATGAAGCCATCCCTCAGTGCTGGGCTCAGGCTCAGTGCGGTAGGTTGCATTCAGCTGCATCGTGCAGGAGTTCAGAGCTCTCCTTTTCCGACACGGTGTACTTCTTTTCATGTGCTCTCTGCGCAGGCATCACTGCAGCCTGTGCTTGGAGAAGAGCAGAGGAGGAGGGCTGTGGAAACCAAGTATATGTTCATGTCTTCTCCGCTTCTTGCAACACAAACTGACTTTGAAAGATTGGCTCAGAAAATGAATACCCAGGACATTGCTCTCTGTTACTTTGCTGTGAAATTACTTTTCTGAATGAAAATATTGAATTCCTTTGAAAGCAAGTGCATAACATCTCTGGAAATGAAAATCCCGTGGAAATCACAAAGGAAAGAAGACCGAGGGATATAAAAGCTTTATCTCTCTAAATGTTAGTCAGACTGAGCTTCTTTTACTTTCTTTTTGTGTGTGTTTGTGTGACAACAATCCTAAATGCTCTTTCTGATGTTGATACAGTGAGTGCTGGAATCTCGTCGATGCTTATTTTAGATTTATGTTTTATCTACAATAAACAGCCAATAACATGATCTTTAATTTATTGGAGACCTTGTGACCACTCTGAGCTAACACACTCCAGTTGTTTAGCAACCCCAACCTGCTGTCATCATACCCTGTGGAAATTATTGACTTCCACACAGGACTGCCCCATCCTTGTAAAATGGCATAATGTAAGAGTGACTTTCAGTGAACCAGCTCCTCAAGCCCTTAGCCTTGGTGAGTAACACCTGATTCCTCACATGTTCTCATGGTTTCCATGCAGATTCCATCAGAGTAAGGTGCTATTCCATATGGGAGATCTGGCAGGGTGTATAAACCTCAGTGAAGACTGATGAAATGTATCGGACAGATTTTTGGATGTAACTGGCACCTTCCTTCTTATATGTTCCCACTGCATAGTCAGGCATTAAGGTTGTTCCCCATGATAAAAGTATATAGCCAGCCCTAGAAATCAATAGCAGTTTGAGCATCTAAGATGATACAGGACTGTGCACCTTGGTGACTGTGGCCACCAGTTGTCTTCAGTGTTCGACTCACCAGACTGGAAACAAGCAGCCTCTTGTTGGAGGCAGCCACAGCCCTTTGTTGTTTAATGCAGCTCCCCCTCTAAAGTCTGGTATGTGTAATATACAGAGAGCTCTGACGTGCTTTAAATCAAAATGTCCAAACAACTTCTGGGTATCCCTGAATGGAGTCTCAGAGATTTTGTTGTGTGGGAAAGAGAAGTAAACGGACACTGGAGGGGGGTGAAGGGTCATGCAAATTTTGATCTAATTTTCTTTAATAAAATACTGCAGTCCTCAGAGAAGTAACTGAAATCCATGAGGAAAAAGGGTTTTTAAGTGTCACTGCAAAACAACCTCTTCATAAATTTTCAGAGGAAGGTAATCAGGTTCCACAGAGTGCAGGGTATGGATTACTTACTTCTGTATTGCATTCTTGTCTTAGTCATTTATAGAACTCTGCTGGCCTTGTTCATGCTCCTGATTTACATCAGTGCACCTAAAAAGAACAAGCCATTGATATGTCTTGTTACCAGTTTACCTCCAAACAATTCTCTTTCACATTGAGTAAGATACTTAAAATGTAGAACCAGCTGTAACTCTGCCCCTGCTGAAATCAGCAGAAGATTCACTGTGTAGAATTAAATCAACATAAAGTACCTTGGAAGTTCTCCCTTTTGGACTTGTAATTCAATGTTCTTTTTAACTCCAGACCAGGAACCCAATTTATGTCCAATTATATATGCTTCTGGCCATTGTCAGAAACAGGATACTGATGGTCTGGCTCATATGGACACCTAATGTTCTTATATATGCACATATACACAGATACATATGGAATAAAGAGCTGGTGCTTTAATTTTCCTTGCTCTTCTCTTCTGCAGACCAAACTCAGTTACTATCTCTATGCTGATGACCAGCAGATCAACATCGCTACCCAGACCTGTCTTCTTCCCTCTGATCTAGAATCTAAGCCTGTTTCTGAAATCCCGTGGTGGGTATCTAGTCCTCAGACCAAGGTCTACATACCTAAAACAGAGTTCTTAAACCTGCCATCCACTGAGCTTTTGCAATGACCTGTTTAGTTGATCACAATGGAAAGCCACCTGTCACACTGGGCAGTGTCTTCAGCTTTCTTCACAAACTTAAATCCAGGTTATGACTTAATCTTGCTCATTCTTTTCACATCATATGTTACATGACTGTGTCTTCTCCATCCACATTGTCTACGGCTGGTCAGGCCCCTCATACCTTGTGCCGTATTACAAATATTCTGGTCTTTGGCAGAGACTAAGGCCACCTTGTCTCACTCCTATAAATCTTTCCAACCTGTCATTTTGACTGCAATTCCCTTCCGTTAGTATGTCTCCACTTATTTTTCCTTCTTTAGCATTTGGGATATAACCTACTTACCTTCATTTACAAGACCCTTGACACCTGTTCTACCTATCACCTCTCATTCACTGGAAGATGCTTCATTAAGATAACATCTCCCACCTCTGATCAGCCCAACCTGCCAGCCTCCACCTTTGGTGTTTTAAATCTTTAAATCTTTGTGCTTTCCCTGTGCTACTGCATAAATTTGAAATGAGGTCCCCATTAACATCTGCCTCATCTTCACCACAAACCCTTGCTCAAAACCCTTCTTTATCACAGTATCTATGGTCCTTGCTATGAGGGCTGAGTGGCTGCTATGTGAGGATGGTTTCCCCTCACAGTGGCTGATACTACTCTGTTGTTTCCTTCTTCACCTACATCAAACCTTTCCATTCTTTCTTTGTGTCCGTCCCCCCCCCCCCCCCGTGGCTGTCTTCATCTGTTGACTTTCTAAGGCTTTCATGTATTTTTATGCTGAGTTTGGACAGAACCTACCACAATGAATTCTTGGTCTAGACTCTGGGAACTCCTGCAAGCTACCGGAATACAAATAAATAATATGCATTTAGAGGAAAAGTGTATGTTACTTTTGGGTCTTGCAATTAGAAAAGATAATACTGTCATAAAGGATTTGAGCAGGAACTCAGGTAATCTGTACTCAGTTTTACCTGCCATAGCCCACCTGTCTGACCATTAGAGAGTCATTTAATCTCACTGTTTTTCAACACACCCTCAAGACTGATAACCATTCATTAATATTTTGTTATGGTATAAAGTTATAAAGTATTGCACTAAGACAAGCCATAGCAGTATTTAGATAAAAAAGCAGGGAAAATTCTTGATTATCTGGATATGCAGTGGAGAAAACAAGCTTGTTAAAAGTAACAGTATCTATGATAGTTAATGTCCATGCAGAATGATGATGATGAATGATGATGATGTTAAAAAATACCTTTCCAGTGTCTCAGCAATATTTCCTTTGCAATCAAGAAATTCAAGTTGAGCTACAAACATTTTTCATGTTTGGTGGAGGAATATTTCCTCCAAGGATCTCTTGAAATCTGTGGTGTGCAATGGCTCTAACATTCCTTTTCCCATACAGAATTATTTTGGTAAGCAAGAAATAGAATTAAACCCAAGCATAGCAGTATTTTAAAAGGGGAAGGAAGTAGCCTTGAATTATCCATGAAGATTTGACAAAGTCAGTGATGCTGCAGATATAATACACAGCACTGCTGTCACATCACCAAGTGACATCTTTTTATCCAAAGTGAAAATGAAATGTCAAAGTGAAGGAGTTCTGCAAGTCTTCTTGTGCTGTTTGCAAGACAAGTAAAACTCACTTTTGTGCAGGAGGGTAGGTGTTTATCTGAACTTTGCTTTAAATTAGAGGTTGTTCAGGTAGCAATGTCTAGTTAAAATTGTGTAACATTATTCTTGCCTAAGATGCTGTTGTCAGTTGCTTTTAACCTTTCCAAGCATGAGTTGTTTGGCTTGAAATTTTCAATGCTTCATATATTTCCTTCTTGTTTTTGTTTCAGAGGAAGTTTTTTCCATATAAACTTTTTTTAAGGGTCCAAGAGTTTCTGAGAATGTTAGCAGAGGGAATACATCCATAATAAATGCTTTTACAAATGCCTTCATGGTATTCCTGTGCCTCCTTGTTTTGGAGAGGTTCTTCTCATTCGCCAGGAGTGCTTTCCTGTAGTAGGGTCCTGTTGCTACCCATATGAAAACTTCCTTCAAAGGCCAAGCTGCAATCTTTTTCATTTTCTATGTGCTCAACAGGAACTTCTTGACTTATGGGAAGCCTTCTCTGGAGATTTTGGCTGCCCTGAAAGACAGGTTAATGAGGGCAAGCCATTGCCAGGGAGAGGCTGACCAAGGTCCAACCAGTATTGCTGTGCTTTCTTGGCAATCACTATCACAAGCTTCTGAAACTGAAATAAAAAAACAGAAAGCTGCCCTTAACTAAGCCAACTTTGCAGGGAGTAGAGCTGGTGGCTCCCTAGTMAAGATGCAGAAAGGTGGGACATGTGGAAGAAAACAGGATTTGATTGTTAAGCTAAAGTAGGCATCATGATGGGTACTCAATGGCGACTGTGCTGAGATGTTTGTAAGAGCTGTTCTTAAATTGTCTTAACTCTTGTAGGTTTGACCTTGCAATCTTAAACGCTTCTTTTAACACAGCTCTTGAAATGGTCACAGAAATCAGCATATGCAACATGCAAATACATTCAATTCAGTGTTTGCTCTGTGGAACTTCTATAAAGTTTTAAGCTAGCTGCAGAAAAAAAGGAAGACTGGGAAATTTCCTCAGCCCATATAACTTCATCTGCACAAAAGGAAAGCACATATATATGTGTACACACACACACAGAGATATGTAAATAAAAAAAAGAATATATTGGAATTAATTTATTTTGCCCATCTGTTTCTCACCAACTTTTCAAAAACTAAACTGTTCTAAGTCATAGTAAGAATATGGTCAGAAAGAAAGACCAGTTAAGAGCAGTCCTAGGTTTTATGAGACTGACAATATTTGGCTGACAGTACTGAGTACTTTGCTTTCTCACTTGTTCTCTTGAAATTTGGAACCTTTTAATTTGCCTGTAACTCTTACAGGAGGAGGACAGAGGGTAGAAGAGGTTTTAGCTGGTTTTCTACAGCTTGTATGAGCCAGTTCCTACATGTATGAAATGATCATTCTGTTTGCATTGCTCTTGGGGTCTGTCCTGGGATTGCTGTTGCTTTTATTATAGAACTGCCTGCGGTCCAAATGTGTTGCAGGTCATACAAGAAGAAAATAATGTCAAATGCAATTTACAGGTAAGGAACTGAGTCACTGGGAGGTGAAAGTGACTCATCTCAGCTTAGATAGCAATCCATTAGAAAAGCCATGATGTGAACCAAGAACCAAGTCCCAGTCCTGTACCCTAATTGTATGAACAGCCTTCTTGGTTAGAGTTGACATTCAACTGAAGTCATTGGAAGAGTTTTGTGGGTATGAATGTACAAAACAAAAATTCAGATATGGTGTGTGTGAGATGAATCATTCTTTAAGCACAGTTAGGAAGTCAACATGGTCAGGTCATTCTGCAGTCAAGGGGAGAGCACGAAGCAATCAGGCATCAGGCAGTTTCCAGGCTAGGGGCTTCATTAGGTCACTCCTGCCTAACTTCTTAAGTGTTAGTTGGACAACAGGAAGCTGTAGTGTACTACTGCCAGCTATTCCCAAGCAAGATATTCTTCTCTAAGAACAGAATGTTGAATATTAAATCCAAGATCCCAAATTTATACTTATTATTTATATGTCCTCAAAGTATGGTGGTCCAAGCTTATTTTATTAAAAAAGAAATCTCCCCTTAACTAAACTAATCTTCTTTGTGTAGTCCAATTTGCTATAGCTCTGTTTATGCAAGATACAGATGAATCTTATTAGAAATACTGGATTATGGTAGTCATGACAGATTAAAACAATTGCAGGACAAAAATGGACCTATTTACACACTGGAATGTACAAGACTATATCATGACCAAACCAACATTACTCCAGATCAGTAACATAGATATACTGATTGCTGTTAGGAAAAAGTCAACATTTAACATATGGTGATATTTGACACATCTTTCTTCTTGAAGTTTTAGAGAAATGTTGAGTATTAAACTAAAAATTGTTGTATTGAACAACAAGATTTTCTGAAATGCAAAGCTTTTAATAGCACTGTAAAATACAGATTTAGAAATTTAAGTTCTTTAACTCTTCAGAGATAGAAAAAGGACTGCTTATAACATATACACAGTACAGCTGTATTAAATTATTTGATCATCAGATGATCCTATTTTACATCTTACTGAAAGACGGTGAAATCTGTGTCTCTCCCACTGGGTAGCAATTCTAATTAAATGTGTCTTCATGGTGACCATAGGAAGTTAGGACACAAGACCAGTAGTTTGTATTTGGCCACAATTTATTATTTTTTCTGAATCCAAAATAGATACTAATAAGCCTGCCATTTTACTTCTCTTCTCATGACATGTCTTAACATATACAAAAAAATGTCATACATGCCTTGGCCAATTTTTAAAATATGGATACCTCAAACAAGGAGGTTTAGGAACAAAAACCATTTTCTGTTCTAAGAAATCCCTCCTTCTCCTGCCTGAACAAAAATAAGGAAATATACTCCACTCTTACTAATTCAAAGACTCTTTAAGCCACCTTGGTTAGCATTTTTAATACTTGTGTTTAAAGGGTCTATGTCTAAGTTACTGTTTTAGTCAGTTTTAGTGAAGTAAAATTCAGTTTGCTTTAGGTAATGTTCAAGAACCACTAAAAAGACAATAACTGATTACTCGTGTACTTCTTTTAAACTGTGTGTGTGCGTTTGTTTTTTACCTGTATCACCTCACATAGACTGTTGGTTTTGACTGACGAAATAAATAAAATAAAGCAATGGCACACGTCATCTGAAAAACTCATTTGAGAAATCAGTTTGAATGGGTATAGTTACAAGCATCTCATAGGTTTAAAAGTGGAGAATTATACTTAGGAGCTCTGAGAAAAGACAAGATATTGAACAAGAGATATCCAATAGGGTATTACAGGATTTGTACATTGTTTGTCATTCTTCTTCAGTATCTTCTTCAAAAAATCTGGCATCAGGGATAAATAGTGTATTGATGCAGGCAGGTCTGTGTTACACATATGCAGAGCCTTATTCCACCAATAGCTTGACTAACTTTGGCGAATGCTCCATTTATGTCTGGACACTGAACTTGGTGAAACCACTCATGAAATGAGTTGCTGACAGATATGGGCAAGGATATCAGGAACTTGTCTGTATAGAGTGTGTGATGGAGGAATTTCAGCAGCGGTGACCTGGGCTGATACAGTCATTCCCTGCAAATGGAGAGCTCTGTCTCTGTGAACACATCACTCGGAGAAGACCAGGTGAGATGTTATGTGGCTAGTCACTGAAATGTGATTTCATCTACTCCCTTGGTCAGCATCCAGAGCAGAAGTCATTCAGCAACTGTGATTAACAGCCTGGGCATCAGTGCTGAGCCTGAACACCTCCACGCCTTGATGAGCATGGGCTTAAACCTGGCAGTCAGATTCCAGTCTGCAACTTTGGCCGCTCTGTGACTGCGATTTCAGAATTTGGAGCTTGGGTTTTAACATGTCCTTGATTATTTTGGGGGGACACATGTAGTTGCACCAAAAAAACCCCTGCTCAGGGCATTCAGATTACCCATTGTGGAGACTGTAGACCTGGCAGTTCACCCAGTTCAGCATCCCCAGAGTCAGGGCAGTGTTTGTTCTCTAGTTTCAATTATCTAGCACATAGCTGAGTTTAGAGAGAGTTTCCAAATCCTGGCTGGCTTGTAAAGTTGTTTTCTCTTGGTGGAGGTGGATGGGAAACAAAACTCACTAGGCTCACTAGAATCTGTAAAATCATCAGAAGATGCTCACTGAACATTTGAAACGTAAGCAAACTCCTGCTGGGTCTGAGGAAGTGTCTAACGGTGCGCCACTAAAAACAGCCACCGTTTAAAACACCAGCACTTACAGAAGTTGATGTATCATGGCATCAGTATTAGGCAGTGTGTCCCATATTCAGAAAGGGAGCAACTTTGGGGTATCATCTTGTTTCCTCCTGGTAACTGCTGGGCACAAGGAGGTCTCTCAGGTTGTGTGTGCTGTGTAAGGGGCTGTAGCTTTCAATGGATTCCCTTCCCAAAAGTGGATTAGGGAGGAGAGCTTGTCTTCATTGTTCACTGTCTGAGACGAGATAATGGGGGAAGGCAATGCTCCTCCCCTGCCATCTCCCCACAGACTTTGAACAGGTAACTACCTGGAAAAGTCTTTGAATCTCTTAGAGGGAATTCATGGGTCTCCTTTGTCAAGCTGAAAGAAGCACGTCTGCTCTTGCCAGTGCTGAGTGGTGTGACAGCGTGCTACTAAATCTGCTTTTAGCTGCTTCAGAGATACGTGAAGCAAGAAAGAAAGCAGAGTACCAGTGGGTGAGCTTTTAATGGGGTGGGAGACAGGCTGCTGCTCTTTTCTCCATCATTCTGGAGACCATCATGAAAAATGTTGCTATTTCCTTCTCTCTCCTGAGTTTTTGCACTGTTATCATACCTTCCCTCAAAACTGTCATTCTCCAGGTGTGCCACACTGAGTGATCCCTCAGGTGTGTGTATGTCTTTGCAAGTAGGCGCGAGACACAACACTTTCATCTCCAGTTTGGTGCGAAAAGAACAAATGCAGCACTCCAGCAGCCTAAAGTAAGTCTTCTGTGTTTTTCCACCCGTAGTAATATTAGAGCAGAGTTAGAAATATGGTGATAGGGAGAAAGTAAGAGTCAGTAGACATAGATTTGTTGGTTGCAGTTTGGAACTTTTTCTGCTTAAAACAAAGCCATAATCCAGCCCCATGTTAACATACAGTGCCCCATCACCCCTTTAACATACAGCATCTGAACACATTTGTCTGGGGCCTCTAAAATTGAGCAGGAGTAAAAAGTTGTCTTTTTTATGGAGACTAGTTTAATGTTTACCTGCCTTCTGTACCTAAGTGAGTATTTCAAAGAAATGTGTTCAAAAGTCGTTCTTGCTACATGTGTCATATTGATTATACCTGGTTCTTACTGGTTTGAACAGTTAGATGGAAGTAGCTCTTGCTTCCCACTAGACCCCAAATTTTGTATTTTTCTTCTTAAAAGTGGTCAAGAAGACTGTACCCTCATTTCAGGACTTAATTTCTTTCGTGGGACATTAAGACTGCTTTAGTTAGAGCTGGATCATTGCAATATGGAACAGTGTTGGCCCATGAGCCAAGGCACAGACATTTGGAAAGCTGGAAAGTCTTTACCTCTCCACTTTGTATGGACAGTGCTGGGCTAGATTTACAGTAGTTGGGAACTGGAAACTGTTCCCCAGCTCTGCCACGTTTAGCCTGGATATAAACTGAGATCAGAGAAGAGGATTCCTCACTTCAGTGAATAGGGTGGTGGTAGATGATGAAATGTAGTGGCATCTACTATGCTACACAGTCAATCCTTGGCTGTAGCCATCACATGCCAGCTCAGGAATACATCACTCCATTACTCTGCATTTTTTTCCAGTCCCCACCTGGACCTGATTTGTTTCCTTCACTGGCATCTTTGCTTTTCATCGGAACTGCTAAAGAAAGCAAGCCTGCAACATAAGGTTTCTGCTAGAGATAATATTTTTGCCTCATTGTACAGTTCCTTGAAGATGCGGAGTCTTTTTAGAAATGTTAGTTTGCTCTTCTTTTTAGGTCTTTTATGTTCATTGAGCATTCGGTGGATAGAGCTCTGTGGAGTGTGGTAGTCATGGAGACTCCTAGCTTTCCAGGCTGTTGCTGGTTGTGGCTACCAACTGAAAAAAAATACGGGCTTGATACCTGGTAGCCACACAAAGTTGAATGAACTGTAGCTTGTACTGACAATAATCCATTTGATTTCAGCGAGGTTTCTGTCACAGTAAGGGACTGCTCAGCATGGTAGTATGTGCTCTTCTGCTTTGTAAGCTTCCATTCTCACTTAGAGGTAGCAATCCTTGCCAGCATGGGGATGAGCAAAGAAGTTGCTCAACAAAATCGTTGCATTCATGATTGCAGAGAGTAACTTGTTATAGAACTCTGACCGGACAATTCAATCCCAAGAACAGAAATAGAGCCTTTTACAGTCCTCAAGTGAAATTCCATCAAGCCTTTTGTACCAGTACTCTTCCTTTCCATGACTTCATGTGGAAGCAACGTCACAGGGGTGTGTATGTGAGAGCAGAATGCGACCCATGCTTTATAATCTCTTAAAGATTAGTTGTTATGGGCAGTCARATAGGAACTGAGCATCGCTTCCTCCACAAGTGCATTTTTAAAGAACTTTGATTTTTAGTCTGTTTCTAGCATTATGGAAAAGTAGGCCTTGAATACTTGTAAAAATGTGGATACCTACAGTGAGGTCTCCTCAAGAATTTAGGTTGCTCTCTTTCATGGGATGAAGACATGCTTAGTCTAATAGTCAACGGTTAGGGAAATATTTTTTTTTTTAAATAAGAAAAAAGAAAATCAATGAATACAAACATCCATATCCTTTTACTAATCCTACACTTAATCTGACTAAGCGCTGCTGATTTTGCATGTGAGAGAAGATGTGCCTTTGACAGGGAGTTTGAGAAAAGTGGCAATTTAACTGGCAATTCCCCTGTTGCTACAGAGATCAAAGGCACACCAAAGCTGCTAACCTGGATTATGAAGTGTGCTAAGAAAGTGTGAAAAGAAGCAACAGATACTTCAGGAAAACAGCTATTTTACAGTATTGCTGCAAGAACTGAATTTGTTCACTTGTTTTTGGCATACCTCCCTGTATCTGACTCAGTGATATTTTCCTAGCTGCCTTTACGGTATTTTTCATACTTGCTCCTAAGAACCGGTTTTGATAACAACGGCCCAGTAATGGATGCCATGCACGTCCAGTATTTGTCATATGATCTTTAGTTCTCCCATACTGTATGGCTCAGTCATTCTGATTTGACAATATAAATGGGCCTTAAAAAAGAGTGCTGGTGTCCTTCCTCCTTCAGCCCACTGATGAAAACCAAGTGCCTGAAACATTACCAGTAATGGCCCAAGTGCCCTACTGATATAAATGSTACAGTTTCATGGACTTACATGGAACCGATAATCTTGCCTTTAATTGAGCACTCTGAAAGTGTCTCTCTGTTGTAGAAGAAATATTTGCTCTTGGCTGGCAAGGCAAAAGTGTAGAAAGAGGAAGTGAGTCTGTTCTCCTTATTTAAATGTTTGTCCTTTCTTGAAATCATTAGCTGGTTAGATTTTCACTTCATTATTCATCAGGCCTTGGTGAGCTGCCTACATGCAGAGCAGCAAGCCAGTCAGGGTTTTCAGAATTGTGGCTTTACCTTGGTAATTCAGACCCATGGAAACATTTTCACTGACCTAACTAAGTGCAGGCTTGAACCTTTCAGTGCTTTGAAGTGTGTTTTGTTCTAGCAGTCAAATGCAGGGCAGCCTTTCTGCACATGAGCCTCCATGAGGCTGCTGCTCTTCGCCTGGGACCACTCCCCTGCTGTCACTGAATTTGGTGTTGCCCAAGGAGAGAATTCAGGCTTTCCCTGCAAAATGAATTGTTGAGGAGAAAACAAATCTGGTAGGAAGTACAGAATGTTCTTTCTTGTGTGAATGACTCAAATTTTTATTGCACTTTTTCAAAGAGAAACTGACCCTACTTTACAATGAATCAATTTCGTTGATTTCGAATTTACGAAGATTTCATAATTCGAACAAATGAGCTTTGAATTGTGCTATTGAGTCTCTCAAACTACAGTATCAGGAACTGTATTGTTTGCATCTCTTTAAAAGCACAATTTGTTCCTAAGTCACAAATACTCTAAAACTTCAGCCATTTTGTGGAAATCAATGAGAATCATGCACCCAGATCTCTAAATACCATTTCAGCCATAAATTATGCACCTGATGAATCCTATCCCATGGTCACAGTAGACAACAAGGACCACAGAAGTACAGTAACCTGGTTGCTTTTATTTCCATTCCATATGCTACTTCCAGTGATGGTGAACTGGAGAGAAACATCAGCTATAAACCTCTTGGCTCTGGAAAACAGGCAACATTCTTAGTGATGTAGCTGAAAAAGTGCTTTCAGACAAATTGTATACAGCATATAATTCAGCATATAATTTATCTTTCAAGCATTCTGACAATTTTTCCATTGAGACAACTCCTTAGATTTTCCAAAGCTATTCTTCTCTCCTCTAAGCTCTGTTCTTTTTCCAATAGTGGCCCATAATGCTTCTTGCAGCCATAAGGAGATGATTAATCAGTTTAACCTGACAGCTCTTAAGACAAGTCAGCAAACTGGTAACCTCACAAAAATTCCAGTAGACTCCCAACAATCTCTTGTTATAACCTTAGTAATACGGAGTCTAATCCTCCAGTTCTTGCAGGTTCATTGGCAGTTCTGCTTGAACATGAGGATTGCATGGTACGTCCCCCATGCGAAGTAATTAGAAAAAAAGTTGATTCTGTATCATCTGAACAAGACCAAAACTTATGCATAAATTCATTTTTAGATGAAGAAGGAAATATATTTCCTTATTGTTTTACTGGTCAAGAGGAGCAGAGAACACTGGTTTAAATCCCATGATTTTTTTTTCTTGCTGAATTCCTTCATAGAAAATCATCTTACCAGCATTTTCCTTTCTGTTTGAACTGGTTTTAGTGGATTTGTTACTGCCTTACTCTGAAGGTCACCTAAACCCTTCCATATGGCATGATGAATGTGCATCCCTCTGTGTGACCAGTTGTCCTATTTATGCTTGTCCATCACATGGTAAGAGACTTCCAGACGGCATGTGATGATAGCTGTTTACTCACATGGTAAGTCTGTGCCCAGTCATAAGATGTCCAATCCTTTTCTGTGCTTGTCCTGTCATTTGGTGTATCCTTCTCATATGACTGGAGGCCTGCATTTTGGTCATGTTATGTTGCAAATCAAAACACACAGTAAAGAGATGATGTCCTCCCTCTGCAGAAGCCAGTAAGACCTGCATGGCCAATGAGACARTTGGCTCGACACCTATCAGTGCAGAGTGAGACTACATGAGCTACGTGAGCTTAGTCACCTCCTTTCCTCCCTATGGAGACATACACGAGTCTTAAGCGTAGGTAGATGGAAGAAGCTCAGCTGTCCCCTGGATTCCTCTGTCATTGTAGCAATTGAACAGGGAGTAGACGGAGCCATGAGTGCCAAGAACTTGGAGCAGAAAAGCCAATCAGCCAGCTCAGCTGCTGGGAAAGGTGGTAAATTACTGCTGAACTTCTAGGTGAATGATGTCCTCATGGAGGAAATGGGGAGAGGTCCAACTGAAGCACAGTGTGTCCATGGTTGCAGCAGCCTGGAGCTGAAAACTCTCGATGGATTTACCCCAGAGCAGGAGGCCTGGGCAGGAAGAGTGAATGGCTTCGTTTGGGGGCGCACTCTGGGCCTGCTGTGCTCATTCCTACCTAGCAAGAAGATCAGGAAGAGACACTGGATGCAAACAACCACACAGAGATGTAGATGAAAGCATTTAAAATAAAGAGAAGAAAGCTAAAAATGACCTTAGACCAGAGGTTTTCTCCAAAATCTGTTACTGCTTTTCACACTGGAACAAAAAGGAACGGAGCCTTTCAAGCGTCTTCTTGGCAAGTTCTGTAGATAGTGTGCACCACACTTTTCTCTCCAAGGAGGTCACAAAGGCCATGAAAATACAGAGGGAGACATACTCATAATGAAGCTTCATGGTAGACCACTGATATAGGAAGCAGTATTGGCAAAAATACATCTTACACATGTATAGATGAGGTGGAAACCAAGGCCAGTTTCTTCCTTAATGCTTTTTGGATCCTACCCACATAGTTCTCATTTTTGCATAAAACCTGTTGAACGGTTGCTATGACCAGTTGCTTCTTCATTTGACTCATCCCTTTTCAATACACAAAACAGATGGTGGCTGTTCTTAATGAAAAGGGCTATTGTTGTATCCTTTTTTGTTAGTAACTGTGGTTTTAATGACTTGGGAAAAAATATCGACAATTTTTTTATTGAAAAAGTTTGCATCTCTCAATTTGCTGCTTTTACCTACAACAAAAAATTACTCACAGTTTCACTTTACCAAAACCTAGGGATTTTCCTGCATAATAAAATTATATTGAAGTTTTGAAAACCTATTTTGCTGTTTTCCAGTGCTTTTCAATGATAAAATGTGCAGAGAAAAAAATATTTCTTTGCTTGTTTGTTTTAAAGCCATCGTTCTAAAGCTTTCTGAAGTGAAAACAGCTTTAAACCCTTTTGTAGAAAATACTTTTCATTTTCAACCAGCCTCAGTGTACATTAATGCACAGAACAGCATATGCAGATACATAAGTTATGAAACTAGGGTGAGCTAAACTCATTGTGTGGTTGCAACTCTGACACACTAATTTTAACTTTTTTAGTATTTTACTTGGATGCATGCAGAATCTTAAAGAACATCCTCTCACTGCTGCTGAAGACTGCTAGGAATAGATTATAACTCCTGGGGAGTCTCCATCACTGGCAGGTCTTAAAAAAAGTATTTAATGAACCTCTGACAGGAATAGTTTTGGTTTTCCTGACCCAGTTTTAGGGTAGTGGGGTAGGATAGATAATGGCTTAGTATCCCTGACACCTCTGTTGTCAAAAAGGATGGTCTTACTGATCATTTGTAAAAGTCAGTAGGCTGCAATAATTCAGGAGTTACAAAACTCCTAAAGCTCAGTGGAGGTTGCAAAACACACGTAGCATTCTGGTTAAGCACTTAGAAAGCTAACCCACCCTGACATCAGGGCTGCTCTGATATGTATAGTTATCAGTATCCCAGCTGGTTACTTTGAAGAGGTTATTGTTTCCTGGATTACCTGAAAGTATAAAGGCTTCTCTGCAAGAAGTTATTCTGAACAAAGAGGAGATATGAAGTCAATGTGCAATAGCTTAATACAGAAACAAGTTAGCAGACGAGTCCTCAGCAAGGCCATGACATCTTTTGTCTTCTGCAGTGACAGGGCTGCCATGCACGAGGTGGTACTGCCTTGCTTCTCTTTGTCCTCTTTGCAAAGCTGAGTGCCCTCAGCATGCATAAACTTCCTGAACAGAAAAAATGGAACTGGCGGACATCTGAATATGAGCTTTGCTGTTTTCATTTCTTCGGGCAGAAGCTCTGCTTGTTTGGGGACCTGTCTGACCAAGAGAAGGATTTGTTCTTGTGGTGAAGCAGCAGTACCTTGTCTTGTCTCCTGTTTTCTTCATAATACCTTTGTGCATACCTGGGCAGGTTTAGTTTATATTTCAATTGTACAGCACTTCACTGGACAGGTAAAAGAATAGTCATTTTGGAGGTTTTAGAAAAATATTCTTATTGGAAAATATTCACAGCTTTGACATAGTCTTGAAATTAAGCCCCCAAATTTGTTATAATCAAACCTTAGCCAAAGACAGACTGCACTGCATTCTCCAACTAACAAGCTGCTCTTTCTGAATCTAGATATTGAAATGGAAGCAATAGCTGAGCTTTCCCATYACACACTGAAGCCTGATGTTTGTCACCTTTCAAACAGGGATTGTTAGGCATTTTATCATTCTCTGTTGTTGATATGCTGACCTGTTCGTTCTTTTTTTCTACTTTGGTTATTAAAAGTTTACAATAAAACCTTAGTGATCTGGACAGAATAATTTAAGTATATATGTAAAAATCTCACCATTTCTACTAATGCTCACACTTGATGTGGAAACCCGCTTACAATCCCAAAGCAAAGAAATTGGTCAGAAAACACAGACTTCTTCATTGGCTAGTGGGAGAAAATTATTCTAAAGTCTGCTTACAAGAAGAAGGCTTCAGAGTCCAGATGTGCATGTATATGACAGAGCAATACTACTTCAGAAACCTATCTTGTTGGACAGCCATGTCCCCTACAGAATGAAATATTTTGGTATAGCTAACACCATTAAGTATGATATCAGGGTTTCTTGGTGAAATGCAGTCACCTTTTGTGTACAGACATCAACTAAATATTAAGCAGTTTATTCTGACCTTAAAACTTTGTGGAACAGTTTTTTTAACTAGTGCAGAAAACTACTAGTTAGCCTGGAAACCACTGAAAGGGTATTTTGAATTGGGAATGAATGGGCTTAATGTTTTAAAAATGTACTTAAGTCAAATTCTAAGGCAGGCAGTTTGTTCTTATGTGCATGGGGGGTATTTCTTTCTCAGCAAATCTTTTGGAAAGGTAGAAACACTTCGAGAGGTACAGTTCAGCATTTCTGAAACCATAGTAATTTTTGGTTATTCATGGCTTGGGCTATAATTTAGAAACATACAAAGACCAACCATGATTAGTAGTCACCATGTCTAATGTGTTCAGCTCTACAGTTATGAGCCAAGAATGAGTGGTATGTGCATACCAGAGTAAATGGAGAAAAGGGTCTGTGAGTGTTCATTGAAATTCAAAAGTCAGTTTTAATTCAATGATGTTCATGGAATGTTCCCATTCACTTCCTACAATCAGATTTTGGGCATTTGTGCAAGAAATCACTGAGTGCACAATCTTGCCCTGGGTTTTCATTGCAAGTTTATTTTAAATTGAATATTTGAAAGCACAGTATTAATAGTATTTTCAAGCTGGGTTTGGTTGGCTAGATGATCTCATGATACTCTTGCCAGTTCCCTTTTTGATGCTTTTTACACATGACCAAGTGTCTGCAGATCAAACTATAAAGATAGATCCACCTACTACATTTTCTTCCTGATTTCATGCAATAGCCAGTTTGGGGTAATACAGTCTTAGGGCTGGGGCACCATAAATATACTAAGGGAACTAGGTGGCTTTAAATATAAAGAAATCAGGAATCAAGAGAGTATATTTGACCCTAATTTTTTTCACACTGTTTTGATTCAGGAATGATGGTCTTGATGTTAATGGCGCTAATAAGAATGGGCAAGCGGGGTGTGATTCAGACTGACTGCATACATGTACAGGGTGCTCCCATGGCATGAAGTTCAGATTCTTCTAAATCTGAAAGGCTTTTTTTTTTTTTAAACTGTTGCCTCAGCGGAGCCAGGATTTTGCTTTTACCATCAGCAAACAGATAAGCCTGGAGCTGCAGTGGTGGAAGGAATTGCTGAACGTCAGCTGTGGTTTCTAGAATTCATAAGTCTTAGTAGTATTTCCTGAGTTACAAATACCCATGTAGACCCTATCTATTTGTCAAGGACCAAAAGAAGGATGAAAGGAGTTTGGTGGGTGATGATATATGTGACAAATGTTCTCTTTGGGAGAGAAAAAAATGCTCTATTAAAGAAAAAAAGATACCATTTCATAAGGAACTGTGAAGAAATTAATTTTTCAAGGTGTTCATTTAAACTTTGAAAGTTTTTGACATGTGAAAGGCTTAGCTGCTCCACGAAATAGTGTAATCTTTTGGTTATGCTGTTACCATCCATGCCAGTCTATTTATATATCTGCCTAGGGTTAAGATCAAGGGCATTTTTCAAAAACTTCTTTTAATTCCTGGATTGCATTTCAAGTGAAAATCAAAGATATGTAAGAACATTTTGTGACTTGAAAAGTTTTCTCTTCTTGATGTTAAAAATGCTGTTGGAGGTCTCTCTTCCTTATCTTATGGTCAGTGCTACCCAGTGTGATCTGGATTATTCAATTCTCACTAAAGATTCTTTGGTAAAGAAGACACTTTTTTACCTTTTTTTTTAATTACTTAGGAAATTTCAGATGCCTTGTTTAATACATTTCTCCTAAGCTCTGCTAATGAATTGTAGAGGACAGAGAAATTTAATTATTTGTTTTTTAAAAATATAAATGTGGGGTAATGAGGTTTGATGAATGAAGTTGTGATTGCTGAGAAGAATACCACTGACAGAACAAATTAAAGAGTCATGGAGTATCACAAGAATTTTATCTACTATAGTCTTTCAGGTTGTTCCTCAAGGAATGATCATTTATAATCCTGTGGCATATGCTAAGAGTGAGGACTGAGGTTTCTGTGATTGTGTGGCTATGAGGACAGGGTCTTTGTGCACATGTAGGAAATATGCATGTGAATGTGTGTGCACACTCCTGTTGTGCTCCCTGTATAATGGTCAACATCTGTCTGCTGAAATGTCACCAGCTGACTGCATTTTTTAGAAGTATATTAAAGCAAATTGTACAGCACCATTCTCTGTTAGAGTAGTTATTTGCACATCTTCAGGTTAGATGTGAAATGCAACCTGGAGTCAGCGCATAAATATCCTTCCATTGGAAAAATCTGGGGGAGATCCCGAATGATGATTGCAAAAGCTTTCAGTGAAAACACTGGGCAATTCTTCTCAGCTATCTTCTCAGTTTCTTCTGAGTTGGGAAATTAACTTCACTATGGTTTTCATATGCTGCACATATGGAAGACATTCCAGACCCTGCAGAGGCTTTGTTGCGATATGGAGAAACAGTGGCAAATACAACAGCAGCTTGAGTGAAAGATCCAAACCATAGTTTTGTATTAATCCATGACAGTAGACTCATGATGTCATCCAAACTGGGCAAGGTTACAGGAGACTACGCTAGAAAGCCAAGAGCTGTGTTGTGCTTTTAAGATGCAGATGTGCTTAATGCAACCAGCCTGCAACACTCAGAAGCATATGCTAGCCAAATTGTGCCTCACATATCCCCCAGCCAGAGCCCCAGTGCATGCATCTGCCTGTTCGAGAATAATTTGGCATTTGTGCAATATGTGGCAATCAACCAGTTTATTTGGCCAGTCTTTTGACCAAATTCTGGTCTCAATTCAGTCTCTGCAACCAGTGACCTTAYTGCTGCTGCGTGGGTGTACGGGAGTAGAGGACTTATTTTTGTGGGTGTTGCATTTTAAACAATGAATGTGTTGAAAACCTAGGGAAAGTTGTAGCCAGCTGGAGCTATCTGTTTCAGAAAACAGAAGCCGATCATGTTATAAACTGGTGATTTTACTTTATTAGGCTTCCTGATACAAGAGTAAGAAATTAAGATGAAGGAACATTTCTACCAGGCAGAATGACTCTTCTATCCTCTTTTTAAATTTTTTTGCCTTAATTGATAACTGAAGCAGAAATGAAGCTGTTCTGTTGTACTTTATGGAAATGAAGGATCTGTACCATGTAGGAGGATACTTCAGGAGAAGTGGCCAGCAAGGTGCTTCCCAATTTCTCTACGTTGCTATGTGCTATACTGATATATATTGCTATAGACCATTGATTATGGCAACTTAAAATGTGATAGTAAGAGTAATCATAACCTTCACATGCTCATGCTCCAATAGGTTTTGGTGACCTTTGTAGCATGGGAATCTTCTACATCTAGAAAACATAGTTCAGCATTTCTGATTCTGCCAGGCAGAGGTGCACCTGCAGATCTCCTGTTCATGCTGGACTTCACTGATACCCTATGCTGAAGGTCAGCACAAGTCTTTTGTGCTTACCTACTCTTGAAGGAAGATCTCTACAGATCTTAATTTTTTCCTAAATTTTGATAGCTTAAGTGCAGTTAAGTGTATATTTTGCAAGGAGGTCATGTTTTCAAAAATAACGTGGCTTTGTAAGCTTTTAATGGTGACAGAGGCCTTTGTGACACATTTTTTCTGCCTCTGCTACTTCCCATTTCCAACAGTGCCTTAGAAAAAATATCCTGAGCCAGGAGAGTGGGAGGCAGCTGCCCCCATCTCCCCACATCTCTATTTAATCCATAGYAATTTGGGGTAGGTAGAATCTGTTGCTGACAGGTATCACAATGGGAATGGACATTAAGTATGGCTGTTGTGAGGTCAGTGTTCACTTGTGTCAAAGATCTAGGAAAGTGATGGCATCCAAGTGAAGAAGGGAATTTTACAGTTCCTTATTTTAGAGATATAGGCTCTTATTTTCCCAACCTCTAATTCCTTTTATTGCTTAATTAGGTCCAAAATGGTCCTTATTTTTCACTCCTCCTGCTCTTCAGGCCTTGAAATATAATGCCATCAACTGGCAATGTGTCTTTCTGTGACCCTTGCACTTCCTGACTGCTGCTGGCTGCTGTTGACTATCTTCAAGTCACAAACAATTGCAACTGTCACATACACTTACATTTGACTTTGTCACTCCCTTCACATGTCTGGTGATCTGCTTGCCACATTTYCTGCTGGCCTAACCAGGTGGAAACTTACTCACACCAAGGAGACGAGAGATAGAGGAAAGCAGATGTTGGCCTTGAGGTAGCAGCCAGCCTTCCCATTTTGACTCTGGTTGCTCTGGTTGCAATCAGCTTACGTGGAGGTGAGGAAACACATTGAACTCTTCTGTGCAACTTACGAATGCATGGGACAGAAACATGCCTTTTCATTGGAAGGTGGACCTTCGGCTTCCTTTTTATCTTTTGATGCTGAGAGTTGGACTGGACAGAGCTGCACACAAAAAAGTAGTGCCTAAAGGCTTGGCTTTTAATGGCTGGGACAAGGCATTTTAAAACAACCCATGTTACATGGTTGGCTTATTAACATAGCAGCCACAGGGGAAAGAGGGAGACAGAGGATTCATGGAGCTGTGAGTTTCCTTTGCAAAGGTTTGTTCAGAAGTTGCAAGCAGGACCATTTTCTTGAGTATTTTGTGCTGATGTGTAACCTCTGAGCAGATTCTGTGCCAATGATTTGGAATTTCCTGGGGAAAAATTGTTGTGTCAAAAGAAAATGTCTGACCAGCTCTAGAGCTTAGTCAGTATAACACGAGTGCATGTGGGACCACTAGCAATACACCACAGAGCTATGCACCTCACTATGCCATTTCAGTGCCTTGAATTTAAGATCTCTCAGCAACCAAAGGAAGATGGTTGGTGTGTTTGCCCATATATTTTAAGTCATAAACCTGACAGGAAAAAAATTCCCCTTTTGCAATTAGTTGTTCCCTTGGGAGAGACCATCTGTAATGTTCTTGTGAGCTGTTCTGATTCCTGTACAGAGAAATGGGTTAGAAACCTGATAAGCAGTGCTGTAGAGAACATTAAGCTGAGGTAGTCCTGATTGCTGTTCCACAGGAACGAGACCTTGTGCGCAGGGATTTCTGAGTGGCTCCAAGGACATGCTTACATACTCTGGTTCTCATTCACATAGGTGTTATCTACCAAGTCTGCACATTTAAGCCAGAATAACAACCTGGATTGGTTCTTTTCATGTGGTAAGGAAGTCTGTAACTCTGCATAATTACATGATAATTACAGCACAGCTATTTTCTACTCGCAAACCACTTCCCTACAGCATTATACTGATATGACCACACTGATGTTCTTGCAAACAGCAAAATACAAATGAAAGTTCTGTATCTGTACTTACAGTTTTGATGTGTATCTTATTCATTTATATTTGTGCCTGCTAATTCTCTCTCACTTTTTAAGATGGCCTCAACAGAAAAAGATTTTCCTTTTTCCATAGCGTACAGACTGGACTGCTTCCTAGGACCGCATAGAGGCTCTTGCTTGACAAATTCCCTACTTGTACATGTATCTAAAATAGCGGCAATGTCCCTTTTCTCTCCTCATCTCTCCCTGTGCCAGCCTGTCGGTTCTTGAGGCTTTGGGTATTTTGACTGCCACGGGTTGCTCTGTGATTCACAGAGCAGTATGGAGCTGCTGGTCTTCTGAGCTCTTCTCACTGACCCCTGGGCTGGACTCCATGAGCTTCATGGTGCCTTGCCAATTTCGTACTCTGCTGGTTCAAAAGAAAAATTAGAGCCCAGTTGTGCCCTTGGATACACACATGCATTTCTGGCTCGGTTCAGTGGCCTGTTGGTGTCATTTGCGCGAGTTATGCCACACTGGGCAGCTGCTTTTGAGTTGCCCACAGTTCAAACAAGACCTGCATACAGTATCCTTCAGCAGAAGTATGCCACTTGGTTGAACCACAATTTCATGGTGCTATTTGGGATTTACATAAGATGCTGATGTCAGAGAGTAACCTGTTGTAAGCCCAGCTAAAAGTATTAGCTTTTCCTAGTCAGCAGTGTTACTTCCTARCTGGTGCGTGAAGACGATCTTTGCAGAAAACCTTTTCTCAGCTTGGCTTTTTTTTGGAAATAAGGCTTTCCAGTCACAACAGCTATTGTTGGCAGGCTCCATCCAGGCACACTTTTGGTTTTGCTTTATGACCTGATGCTAGTCAACATCTGCAAACCTCAAATATATACAGAGGTCCCAAATCCACTTCAATTGTTCTGTTGCTTGGGTTRTCTGACCCAAATAAATGTTGTCATTTTAAGTTTATGAACAATTACTCCCCCATAAGTAAATGCATACTCTGTTTTAAATGTCCACCATAATGGTGAAGCATTCATTCTTTTTGTCATAAGCCCACATATTCTACTTCTTTGGTGAGTATCAACACTCTCATTCTAATCACAGCATCTCAATTAAAAGATAACCAGAATTTTATTTGAAATTGACAATGAAGGAGTGTGTTTTCTGGAGCCTCACTTTTGGAAATGACTGAGCTGTTTTGCATTCAATAAAAAGTAAAAATTAAATAACTTAACTTGAGGCAGATAATCATCAGAGAAAATTATGGAATAAGTGTTTTTGGTTTGGCAAAGTTATAAACAACAAGATTTAATAATATGACTTTAATAGTATGGGATTCTACTAATCGTGTCTATTGCCTGTCCACACACATGCTGCTGAATGGATATATGGAATGGTATATAACAATATTATATAAAAATATACTACTTACTTACACACATGTTAAAAGACCTAACAATTTCAAGTATTCGCTTCATCAGCACTTTTCAGTTGTAAAGAGCCATTTGTAGTAGTCTAGTCTTCTCAGGGACCATCTTTCTGGAAATAATCTGGTAGTCTGGTACAAATGACATTATGTTCTTATGCCAAAACATCCCCTGTGCAGAAGGATATTTGCATTTTGCAAAGCAGTAATGGGGACTCAAGTCTGATTTTCCTTCTTCAAAACTCTTATTGCTCTCTCCTGCTGCTGTGACTGCTTTGGACTGACTCCAAACCACTGACTCTTCTTTCAAATGTACTGTTAATATGCTATTATGTTAAACAGGCTGATAGAGTAAAATGGAAATGAACATGTGCAAAAGTCATTTAGGTCAAATGAAGTAACATGCTTTCAAAATATTAGCCAAAATTTTAGCATAAAACTTTGATGAGGCTGAGAAATCCTCTATTGAGTGGGAACGTGGAATTAGCCCTTGTACAGACCATGTTTAGAACCTTATGATACTGTTTAATTCTATGGTTCCCCAAGGGCTACTTATAACGGAATTAAGGGGYGTCTTGTGCATGTTCTGGACACTGATTACGGGACCACAGACTGAAGCTGAAGACAGCTCTACAGCCACTAAGTATGCAAGTAGAGACACCCCTTAATTCAATTATATGTATCCTCTGGGATCTCCGTAATTATAATAAGACGACGACATTTTGCAATTTATCCAAGGCCAGAGTTAGAGCTGGGGTTTGTTTTCATATGTGCCTGTGAAAGAAAGTATTTTCTCAACCTCAGAAGATTCGGCAACTCACCTGTGTCTGCTTTTTCTTGGGATATTCATGGGATTGTGGTTGCCCTGCATAAATGCCTCGAAATGCCTGTGGTTGCTGGAGTGCTATACTGAGAGCATTCATGAGCTCAGGTCTTCATTCTGTCTGGTTTAAGAGAATACATTTCTGGGATTGCAGCCGTGCTACAATCGTTTAAAGTGTGCTGTAGGTTGTCAGCAAGTCTCTGCCAACCTGGAGATCTTGGCATGCATTAGCTGAAATGGCATTCTAGTAGGCTGAATGTCCCCGAATGGTTTGTCAGACAATAAACACCACAGTGTGTAGGGGATATAGGGGAAGGAGGCTTCTGTCCATATTTGTCTACAACAGATTATGTGCTTTGTGAGTATAAATCAGTATGACTCCGTTGACTTTGGCAGAAGTCTGCCAGCATACACCATCTGAAGATTTGGCTCAGTCAGTAAATCAGGTTTTTGAAACAAATACGTACATTTTAGTGCAGTCCCTGGGCATAGTGATCCACTTCTTTCCCGAGACGAAATAGCAGATGTTCCTTTAGATGATTATCACCACCCCTAGGACCAGAGACACTGTCACGCATTTTCGATGGTTACATCTGGTAGACTATTGTGTAAACCAATGTTTACGCTCTCTTTTCATTGTCAGTGAAGGGCATATATTGGTATAACACTGTGTTCAGTTGAAGCTAAGTGCAAGTAATCCACTTTGCACACTGTAATATTTATGCAGATTTCACTGGTTTCAAGCCAGTAAGTTTACCCCTTTTTTGGTTCAATGTTACTATGGCTGCCTTGTTTCCAAATGAACTAAGAACAGAAGCTTCCATGGAGAGCTAAAAATTATTTTCCCTTTCTATTCCTCAGGCTGGTCTAACAGAAGTGGAAATTCCTGTCTCACTGTTACTTGCAATGGGTTTATGCCAGCTGAGGGTCTGGTCTCAGCTAATAGGGGACCGGCTGGGCCTAGTCCTATTGGGTTTGGTCTCAGCCAGTAGGACTGGTACCAGCAGAGGACATGCTCTCTTAGTGCTATCTCCGTTTCCCATGGCTCATCTTGCTCAGACAGTGGGCAGTGTACAGAGCAGAGAAAGCTGGTCAAATACACGGATGTAACAACTATATGCGGTTTACAAAAGGGTGGCACTGGGTGACATCGCAAAGTACATCTCAGGCACATCTTGATGGGAGACAATCATCTAATTGTAGTGTTTGGCCATTGGGTTCAGGTGCAGCACACTGGTACTCTTGAGTACTCCTACCCCTAATTCCCTGTATGCATTAAGGGTGAAAGTGCAAAGAGCAAAGTGGGAGACAAGTTGTGAGAGTACAGGAGGGTCCTGGAGACGTGTCTCTGTCATCCTTGATTTCAGTGTGATTACACAGTGAGGTACTACTCAACCTAAATAAAACTGACAGACCATGTGTTAAGAGCTGTGCAAAAGTCTGAAGTACTTGTACTGTAGAGGCTACTGCCTAAGAAGCTTTGTAGCCTACATACCTCTGCAGCAAGCAACAGAAATAATAATAGTAAAAAAGCATGCTGCTTACCAGTCTTGCAAGCTTAAAAGAAGTTTCTAAACAACTTTCTTTTCTCTAGTTCTCCTTAGACTTGTGCAACATGTCATCTACAAGGAAAATGGCTTTCCCTAGATGTAATATTTGGAGGAATGATAGACTCTCAGTGCTGTCAGCCCCCAAGGGTGGAACAAGTGAAATTTTGGGGGGGAGACAATCCATGGAGAATGACCAAAAAAACCCCAGTTTTATAAAATTCAGAAAATTTCAAGGGTTTGTGTAAACCAAGAGCAAGTTTTAGCTATTGCTAGCTGAGAAGTTGTCCTTTTGGCTGTTGAAGGCATTTTGGGCAAGCTTCTGTTTACAGATGATGGTCGACTAGGTAGGGTTTTCATCCAGGTCATTGGAGCTTGCTAAATGCATGGACTTTCAGTGTTGTATCCAAGGTGAACATGGTGGTTGGGAGTATTAGATGTTGAGATGCAAATGCTTTCCCCCCACATGCATAGATTTTCTTTGTGAAGAAAAGTCTAGACTTTTCATCAGACATATTTTCCTAGAGAAACATGTGAAGATCTTGTATTTTTTTCCACCCCTCTGGATCAAACTTTTAAAAGCGGCTGCTGCTGAGGTGAAACATGTAATAGGCATAAATAGAGGCAGGATGGTTGCTCTGGTGCATGACCTGTCCCTTCTCATCTGTGGTTGCCCATTTTGCACGTAGAGAAATCCAACTGTACAATGCTACTGATGAACACAGAGCAAGCTTTGTGTTGGACCTGGGAAGGTGTAGTGTGAGAAGTGTCACCACATGCTTTCCTTGCCCTTACATCCTTACAACTGCTACTGGTTCCACTCATGGACACAGTACCGATGTAGTGGGATTTGCAGTCTAATCTAGTACAGCTGTTCTTACACTGCCAGAAAACCTAAGAGAGTGGTTTAAAAATCTTGTCTTTTGAGTGGAACAAATCAAGATTTTTCTAAAAAAATTGATATCTTTGGCTGGAAAGCATTAGAACTGTAGCCTGGAGAACTGAAAAGACCAATATGAAGAGCAGGTCCCACCAAAATGCTTTGCGAGCCCTCAGGCAGCTCATGGCTTTTGCTGGCATTCAGTCCAGAAATGCATTTCACCCACGAGGAGTTTATTGTGCCCTATGTTCCCCTTGGCACTCCTCTCTGTCTCTCTGAACAAAATTGACTTCTGAAACTGGCAACTGATAATTTCTGGTGAACACTCCAGGCCTCCTCTCAGTAAAGCCCACCTGGAAAACATCAGATTGCCATTCTGAAGCCCACAGATTTCCCGTTTGCTACTGTTAACCAAAGCAGATCTTTCCCCTCTTTCTAACCCCCCATCACCTACACTGATCACAGGCGTCCTTCACAGGGATATGGAGCTTGATCAAATATGCAGCATATGAAGGATACAGTAGTTTTACGGTCTTCCAGTAAAATCAAATCAATGCTCATGCCAAGTGATCATCTTATGACAGGATAACATTTCTGCAAGAGCGTATATATATTCAGGAGGACAAAAATAAAATTCAACCCAACCATGAGGGTTCTCCTGCAACAGTGGTGCTTATCGCTTTGGCATGAAAGCACAATGGGTTTGTTTATACAGTTAAGAGTCCTTTAGAAGTTCTCAGTCCTTCTGGAAGGTTCTCTGCAAAGTCTGCTGGAAAGGAGGTGTCTTTCAGTGATATTTCAGTGGATGGTTATCCTGCAGAGAGTGAAGCAAAATCTAGTGTTGCAAATTCAAATATTTTGCACTGTAATATTGGAATCCTGGAAACAGGAGTGTCTCTGCTTGCAATTAAAAGGAAAAAAGAAAGTCTGTTTCTTGTCCTAGTGGTTGTAAAGAACTCAAAAATTTGACGTGTTAAGGCCTTYGGGTGGGCTTGCTCATGAGTTTTGGATACCTCAAGGATGATAACACATTTTAGTTTTCTTGTTCCCCACTGAGTAAGTGTGACTCAACTCAGTTGCAGGCTGATTACTTGGCAGTTTTCATAGTACTCAGTTTGGCGACCAGTCAGGTAGGCAGAGACAAGTCACAACCAATAAAACTGGAATTTCTCCGTCAGGATGGCAATCACTTTGGCAGGATTTGTCACAGCCAGGATATTTTCTCTCACTGTGGACTGTAGTAAGCTGAACTAGCTTTCCCCTGGTGTGGACTGAAAGCAAGTTCAGAGACAGTTACCATAGCTCAGCAGATGGGCAGATGCCTGCTGAAGCATGGCAACTTGAGGGCAGACCAGCACTTTCAGGCAAAATACATATGTCTCTGGTGAGATATCTTTCACTGAGGGTATTGCATGGGAAGAAATAACCATGGAGATCATTTTTGGTACAGGAGGGGTGGGGGAGAGGAGAGGAGAGGAGAGGAGAGGAGAGGAAGAGGAGAGGGAGAGGAGAAAAATCCCCATTACTTTGTTTTACAGAATTTGAAGAGCAACCCAGATTTGAAATAATTTGAATTTCAACGTTTTTTTCTCCTATGGCACAGTAAGACTCTTTGGCCTCCCTGTTGATTAGAGGTCATCCATTTCAGCTTTCTTCTCAGTAGAAACCCATAATATTGGTAATACTACATCCACACTGTTACAATGTAATGATAATAGTATGTTAATCCTTATAATTACCATTAGAAGCAATGCAGATTGGAACATAATTATCTGTATCTCATGTAATCATCTAAAATTCATGTTATTTTGATTTCACTGATTGATGGGTCATTTTGGCACCAGCTATAGACATTGTAACACTATCTCTTGATGGCTACCTAGAAGGCTTCAGATGAGGTACCTCCACCTTGAATATGAGGCCAGGTCCTCAGCTGACAGATCTCAAGAAAGGTTCACCCAAGTTAGTGCAACTGCCAGATCATAGCTGGGTGTCTGCTGGTAGCAAGTGTTTTTTCCTACTTCTTCCCAAAACCACAGAAAGAATCGCAAAGTGCAGAGAAGGACAGTCAAAGCGATCTGTGAAAAGCCTGAGGAACAGATAGACTGTGGGAGAATGTGAGGGTGGTGCATTTCCTCATTACACGTTTGATGGATTTTGAGAGGAGAAAAGTATGTGGGCCTAACATTAAGAGGGGGCTGGGCACGTGTTTGTATCTGTGGCTCTGTTTGCTGTTAGAAGGTGGTACCAAATAACTCTAAGCGAGAATCTGGCAGGAGAGGCCACCATGAATAAACCTGAATTTCCTAAATAAGTTTCACCCAGAAACATCTCAGATAATCTTTGATATTTCTCCATATACAGATTAATGGAGATGCATTTCTCCATATACAGATTAATGCAATCTTTCACTGGCAGTTATTGAGGGTAATGCAAGAAAAATTAAGTTTCTGAAAATATTGTTTCCCCTCAGACTGGAAGCAAGAGGTTCCTGATGAACCTGAGATGCAACAAATGCAAAACGTATGACTGAATATGAATGACCTCAAATACGAAGATTTGCAGAGGGTGGGGATCAGGGTGACAGGAGATGAAATAAAGTGGATTTTGGCCATCCCAGTGTATCACACTGGCTACTGCTTGTACTTATGTCATAGGAGGAGATCAGAAACTTGCAGGCTCTCCCATTGTCTTCCTTCATCCTATTTATGTCAAAACTGCTCCTGTCCCTTTCAGATTAATCCTTGAAACTCATTAGAGCAGGAAATTATGCAAATTAATTTTCAAGTTTGAAAAAGGATTAAGAATTGAGAGGAGTAAAAGTAAAGGACTAAATCTTGGTCTTGCACAATATGCTTTCTTCTCACTGCGTCTCAGACAAACAGGTGACTCCGACTTGCAAGATTATGCCTCTGTAAGGGATCTTTTTAGATGAATCTAGGTCTCCTGTATGACTGTAACAGCAGATATTCACAGAGCTTATACTAGTCCTTTTTCTGGAACTATTTCTTCACACCATGGATTGCTGGGACTTCCCTAAATTACTTTGGTATCTGAGATGACAGTTTGTAGCTGGTTTCAAAATGAGAGTGTCACAGTGGTGAAGCAAAGCTGTTTCTGCTCCCTCATTGAATATCCTGGAACTGGTGTCCACTGCAACCATTTCCACTCTACTGCCAAGGTTAAAATCACAACAACATTAGAAATTAGTCATGGGCAGTCTCGAAGGCATTTTATTTGTGGGAAAGGTCTTTTACTATGAATGGAAGCAATGTAAACAGTGGATGGTGACACAGAATCATAGAATCATAGAATAGTTTGGGTTGGAAGGGACCTTTAAAGGTTATCTAGTCCAACCCCCCCCTGCAATTAGCAGGAGCATCTTCAACTAGACCAGGTTGCTCAGAGCCCCGTCCAACCTGACCTTGAATGTTTCCAGGGATGGGGCATCTGCCACCTCTCTGGGCAACCTGTTCCAGTGTTATGCTTCTTCTCTTTTTTTTTTTTTTCTCTTTGAGTACCTATTGATGTTACAGACCATGGACTTAAATGTGTATATATATTTTTTTTTTTCTTTCTCCTTTTTCCTTCCCCCAGTCTCCCAGTTTCTATGTTTCTGCTTGTCTTTGGATTTTAGGAATGAAACAGTACCTGTTTTATTTGTGGATTCCAAGCCTGTTCACAGATTGCTCCATTCCCCAGCCTTGGCAGTCATCATGCCATGCATGTGCTGGTTTTTTACAGCGTTGAACCTCACCTGTCACTTTCATCTGCTAACAAGGTTTCCATAACAAGTGATGGAGTGCTGTGGAACGTGCATATATTACTTCCTTTCACTGTCATTCCTCCTCCTAACTGATCGTATCAGGTAGAGCACTCATCCTGGATACTGATATCCTCCCTGCCCTCCCACTTCTAAATTTTTGTCTACCAAACCAGAGCACTTTCACCCACAGAACAGAAGTAGGAGTTTGCACTGATGGGTGGTAATGGGATTCATCTGCTTTCAACACATGTGGTTATGCATCACCCTGCTGCTCCCAACAGCCCTTTTAACCCTTTCACATACTCAGATTCCCAAAGAGTATCATTTGTCTTTGAAGGACTGAGAGGAGAAACATGAAAAAACAAAGAAGAAAGAATTAAGGATGGCTGAACACCAACTTACTGCCCAGGAGAACTTCCTTCTACATTGATGTCCACCTGAAGTAACTAGCATTTCATTCACCAGTTCTTCTTCAGATAAACTGGAGAGGCAGCTATTACACTGTTCATTTTCATCTCTGTTCAAATCTCTGATCAYCCTTCTAGATTACCGCTGATCACCTTTCTAGAAGCAGCAGCCTTTCCTGAAGGTATCAGACCAAGCTATTCAGACAGTTTGCTGTAGACTGTTCAACACCATCATGAGCTTTGTACAGTAGCGTATCTACCACATGGGTCCTTTCATCAAGAGATTATCTCAATTAACTTCTACATTTGCACTAAGCTGAAATCTTCAATGTCATTATTCATTTGGGATGATATCATAAACATCAGAAATTCACGTTTTTGAAATTAGAAGTTGGTAAAGTCACCTGCATTATTTTCAAATTTCATTAGGGTGCATAATTTTCAATACTACTGGTGAATGACAATTCTGTTCACTTTATAAATAAGAACACCAGGTTGAATATGAGGGCTTCATTTTGAGAAAATGAACTATCAGTGAAGCAAAAAATAAATTATAAATATGTGATTTTTGTGTTTTTATTTCTCTTATGATCTATTTGCAAAAACTTTTCACTAGAAGGGAGATTATGCAAAAAACAGTTAAATGTTAGTGTTACGTGCTAGAGTTTAAGCTAAGATATACGTGCATCAGTCATCTTTATTTCATCTGCTTCATACTTAGCTATCACCTATGCTAAGGTTTTGCCTAAATTATAGGCAAAACACTCCTGTAACAAAATATGATACCATGCTCTGCCACGTCGACATAGTATTTCCCAATCTGCCAAACAGATATAGCAATAACATTTACTTGTGATGTCACTGCCATACGGTGTTATATAGATTAGAGATATTTCTGCTTTATTATGCTTCTCCATGTCCAAAACAATAACCAGTTTTACCAGGAGAAGAAACATCTGCCTACTTATGAACAGGGGGTCAATTAGTGAGATAAAAGTGCCTCTTTCATTTGGCACAAAGAAATGGTAAACCAAACTAATATAATCTATGTTTTCATGTCAAACAATGGTTAAAAGTCAGACTCCAGCAGGTCTAACACTCGTGTTAGTGACTCTGCATACCCAAAAGCTGATCTCTATCAGTTGGGCCAGGTTAGTACAGCTGAGTTGCGGGTGCAAAGCATTCACTGACTTCAGAACCTTTTAAAAGCCCAAAGTTTGGGCTTGGTGAGATGTGAACTCAGTTGCGCTGCTTTGAACCTCAGCCATCTCGCCACCTATGACTGGATTTTAATGCAAGATTTGATTAAGGGTGAAGGATTTTTTTGCAGGGTGAGAGCCAGTGTTGTGCATTTTGGGAGTTCCTTCACTTTTTGGGGTTGAAATCTAGAAAAGGTAATCACTCTCCAAAGACATTTGGAGAGAAAGCACACTTAAACAATGTGTTTGAAGTCAGGAAACTGAATAAATGTCTCCCTCATAGCCCAGGAGATTTAACTGGAATAGATCTTTTTTTTTTTTTCTTTTGTCCCAAGTGGTTCCTCTGCTCAAAGCATGGCTTTGTTTTGTACTTTCTTACTGTTTATTCTTTTGACTATTTTATTTTATTTGTTTTCAGCTGGTGGGTTGTTGCTCTGGTTGGGAGAGGAGTACCTAGTCATGACTTGAAAAGAGGAAGATTATAGAGTGCTTTCTAAGGGTAGACTAAAGAAAGCCAGTCTGGACTTTCTCATCTCCATCACCCAGGAGGCAATGATTGTCTTTGCAGCTTATACTTCTGATTCAGGTCACATATAATTTGAATTTAGATCTACTGATATTTTGGTTATATAAGATGCTGTTCTCCTCCCAAGTTATGTTTTTGCCTGTCCTCAGTCTGTTTCTGGTTATAAGGTGTTCACCTGAACCAGGAAAACGATTCCAGGAAGCTTCCTTTGCAAGTGCATTTGTGAGATAGCGAGCAAACAATCTTGGGGATCAGGAAGAAGGAAATAAGTATTTTATAAGCAAGAGTCATTACAGCTAAGTTTATCTCTGAAAGGGTGGTGGCCATTCAAATAGTATAAAATGAAGATGGCTGGTAATGTTCTTCCGAATAGCATCTATTTTCCATTTCCCAGCTTCCGTTCTTTACTTCCTTTTCTGTTTCACCCTGTTGAAAAGTCTCCAGTTGTTTCCATTTCTCCCCACATCACCACTGATTGAGTTTTCTATTATTTCTTTTCCATTCTCCTTATTCCCCTTTTGTCTTCTTGGATTGCCTTTGGCATTTTTAGCTGTCGCTCTAGTTTTTCATTTGTGTGCTCGAGCACACTAACACAGGAGTGTGCACACACACACACACACACACACAGAGGCATTGACACACTCACTCACTTGCACCCACTCTCACTGGTTTCACTTGTTTTCTTCAGCCAAAGCTGATTTTTCCCCCCATTTTTCTCTCTGGTTTTCTATTTGTTATTTCATTAAATTGCTTAAAAAGAGGGACATTTTAATGGGCCATTGAAGAACACAGATGGTGTAAAGGTGTAAAGGAACATTGTTGCACTGAAATTGCAGGTCAGCACCCACTCTCTCATCCTCTTTTCGACTGAGGGTGAGCAGGCAAGAGATTCAGAAAAAGACACGTGCCTGCTCACTCACACTCTCTCTTTCTCTCAGAATATATAGCTTACTATTATCTCTATGCTACTGGAAAGAGGAGGGGGTAATATCTGTAAATTGCGAGGAGTGTGATTACTTCTAAATAACCATGACTGTGCCATACCTGATTGCTCAAATAATCCTGGTACTTGGGTTTCCTCATTGCTTTATAACTGTGGATGCTATCTTGAATTAAGCCTTGAAGGAATATAGGTCTGTTCCACAGCCTAGACAGGCTAACTCTTCATAGAAAGAATAGGATTTGATTTGATTTTTACATGTATATATACACACACAGAGACAGACGCATATTTTTTATATATATATATACATACACATACACGTACACATACACATACACATATACACATATGCTGAATCTTTTGGCAACCAGTGCAGCTCTTCAGCAGGTTACGAAGCGYTTGGCTTGAAGGCTGCCCCAAAAGCCCAAATTGCAATATTATTATTTCTCCAAGCTACACACTCACTGAGTGTTCTCCGGTTTCCACAAAAGATTAGAAAACCTCCTCCTCTGCTTTAAACTGTTCTCCCCCACTGCCCCCCTTCCAAAAGAAACTCTGAGCATTATTGTGCTTTCTGGCTGGGTGACTTCAGTAATAGAAGATGTCCTTAGGAAATGGTTTAGATAGTATACTTGTGTGAAATTCTTATGCAAAAATGTGTAGGGCTGGCTGACCTGGTTCACTAGGCTGGTTCTGTTCCTGCACCAAAGGCAGAATGGAAAGGCCATATGTTTCCTTGTTACTTCAGTAAAGTATGTTTTATTGCTCCATGTTATCTTCTTATTATGCATTTATAAAGCTCTTTGGGTGACTAAGTTGTTTGCATAACGTGTTATATTTTTGGCAATAATTCTTCCTGCAGAAGGGATGCGTATGAAAGTGTGCTTGCCGCTGCCAGTAGGCTCTAGTGTGCATGTATGTTTCGGTTGCAGAAGGAGAATGAATATGTTGGCCAGGTGAAAATTTTTACAACATTGTTCTCTCTCAGCAGTTTTTCTTAATGTGGGTGAACTGCTAGAGGACTGCATGGCTTCCGTGCCCTTCCAGAGCATGCTGTGTCTGCAGGGTGTGCAATGCTGAGGGCTGAAGGAGTACAGCTTCTGTATCCAAGGGCTTTCACAAACAGCACTCAAAGCAGCATAAATTCCTCATCAAACGAAGCAAAATCCCAACTCCTCCCTGAACCATAGTGGCTGCTGGATCAGGAATCTTGTTAGGTTTGTAGCTTTTGGATTAGCAAGGCCCTTTATTAACTGGGACCGAAAAACTTCTCTGAATGGCTAAATCCTGAATTACTGAGCCTTATTCTCCTGGTCTCCAGGAAAGGTCACTGGTGTAGGCCTCCTTGCATCTTCAGTGTAAAAATGTGTCACTGTGGGTGGTCACTCTCTCAGCTACTGTGCACCGGCTTTGTGGAAGTCATGGCCTATTGACACTGAGAACGTCTCTACCTTCCCTTTGTAGGAATCTGAATTTAAGCCATGCAGTATTTGTATAGACAGTTAACGGTTTAACTAGTTATTCACCCTGTAGGATGAATTAAGCTTAAAATTAGAAGTTTGCAGGGAATATCTTGAATTACTTTAACGTGAGAAAGGATTGTCAAGGTTAGGATCCTATGCTGTACACTGATATTTTGTTAATAAGCACGTAGAAGATAATAGATCTAAAACCCAAACATTTTGATCATGATAATAGTATTTCCTGATATAAGGAGTGTGATGGTGTTTTGTGACTAAATTAAAATATTTTCACAGTTTTTTTCAGCCTTAGATAAATCAAAGTGTTTAATTTCACAAATATTTTATAATTAACTTTGCAAGACAGGTAAACTTTCAGCAATTTGTTCTGTATGAGTGGACACAACACAATTCTTTTATACCTCAACAAGGAAAGTAGATAAGCATCAACAAAAAGACATGAAGAGTCATAAAATTTCACATGTTAAAAAGAATTAATTTCAGGTCATGTTCTACCCTATAAACTTTGACTCTTCACTGAAATGTGCAGGTAGTCAGTATCTTTTTATTCATTGCACCATAAAACCATGTTTTGTGCAAATATTGGTGAATGCAAAGTTGAGATTTTTAAAATGKCCATGTTTGCATTTTTCCATTTTTGTCAACCGTTGGCAAGAGCAGACAATTCAGGGTATGTGGAATAAAGTAAACTCGGGGTGAATACAAGAGATTTAGATCAGCATTCTTCCTGCAGCTGTGTTTGCCAGCCATGTACTACATGCTGCTACTTTAACGCACAAGGCACAGAGGAGTCCTGTGTACTGCATAACTTTATCCAGGAATCACTGGCTGGAGCTAATGTGGTACACCAAAAGGAGCATTAATAAACTAAAGGAGTTGTCTTCATGACCTTGGTTAGACAGTGGCAGAAGAACCACAACATCTCACTGACATGCTATCACTCCTCTGTCATCAGAACCCAAAGCACTTCCATTTTATTGGGAAGACTTGGTTGCATCCAATTTATGCATGGGGCTGTGCTGTGAAGCACATTTCTGTTAGCTGTGGTCTCCCTGGTGAAGTATACATCTTTTTTGAAACTTAAGCTTTTTAAAATTTTTTGAAACTTTTTTGAAAATTTTTTGAAGTTTTTTTGAAACTTTTTTGAAACTTAAGAACAACCGAAAGTGTGCACAGAGTCCCAGGAGGTTGGCAGGTTTTGCAGGGAATCAGCAGAACATAAGGAGATGGAAAAGTGCAGCATGACAGGCTGCTGCACGCGTTCCTGCACACACACCAACGTGCAGATCGGAACAGCCCTTCTGACACCGCACACATACGCAAATAATTGGAGACATGGTTTAACTTAAAAGTTAAAGAATTCAGTGAGACGGTTGGTTTTGGGAACTAGGGGCTGAAGGGATACATTACTGGTCACAGTAGTCACTTGTCTTGATGGAGACCTCGGTCTGCAGGGAGCATGAATGGATCAAGGGGAGGTGATGTGCCAACAGGAGGAGTTGTCACTCGTGCTTGCTATGGTAATGGTTGCCTGTTTCTTCCAAATATCAGCCTCTTTCTTGTTTTCTTCTTTGTCCCCTTCTGATATGCTTCTTCCTTCTTCATCCCACTTCTTTCCTCCCTTCAAGGCACAGCATTCCTTCCCCCTCCTACCCTTACTCTTTGTTAGTTGCCTTTCCTATTATTCTGCAAATACACGCAAACACCCGGGGACTTTGAGAAGATTCAAACTGGTACCTCTGTCTAGCCCCAGAACCAAGCTGAATTTTGTGTATTCTCTTCCTCTTTATTCTGGTTTATTGTATCTCTTCCTTCTGCATTGCTTTAAATTGTGCACTGAGGAATTCCAAGTCTTTATTTAATGATTTAGCAGAGCCGCTCTCTGAACTCACAATAAATTTCACTGAGCATCTGTTTGTGAGTTTGAATTTTGTCTTGCTCTGAATCCTTTCACTTGCAGTGCATGGTTTTATAGCACTCTTAGATTCATTTAATGTTGTGTAACACATGAATGATCCCACTCATTCTAAAGGCCGCATGCTTGATTTGGTAATTACTATGGGTCTGTCTCTGACTAGTTTGTTTTTGTCTCTTTGTTCCTTGTCTGTTACTTAATTATTTCATGAGATCTTCCTGTAACTTATCTCTCATCTCCAGTTCATACTGTTATTTACTGCTCTCCTCTTTTTAACCAGAAGTTTGAATTCTGTAGTAGTTCTGCTTCAAATGTTTTTTTCTCTTAATACTAAACCCATGTTTAGTTTATCAGTTTTGATCCCTAAGAGGCCGTCGAACACATTACCTATTCCCTTTCACGATGTCCTTGTGCTTTTAAGATCATCTTTAGGATCTAGTAGCCTGGTGATTTTCTAAGTTAGATGTCAAGGCAACGACCAGGTAGGTGTTAGATAAGCTTATGAGAAAGCATTAACTTTCCTAGGTCCAATTCTACAAAAATCCTCCCTTCAAGGTCTCTCTCCTCTACAAAAAAAAGATCCCTCCCCCCACCCTGTGATTGCCTTCAAAATCATCTGACCTGGTTTTGTGGGTGCGTGGATGTGTGTGCGTCTATGTGCGGAAATAAGTTAGGATGTTCCCTCTACAGCTGTTTAGCATGTAGGCCTGAAATACAAGGACATCTCCAAGGGTCCTGAATTCCCCTCTGTGTCCCAGCCCCTGGCAATACAGAAAGCTAAACATTTCTGAAAAGTGATTCAGAAGGTATAAGCAGAGGCTGGCTTGGAACGTGCAAATAGCTGGAACTGTAGCCTGCTGCAAAGGGCTCTTCATTCAACCTTCTTTTTCTCTCCTTTCTTTTTCTTCCCTCCCTCCCTTCCTCCTTTCCTCCCTCCCTCCCTCCCTCCCTCCCTTCCCTCTCTTTCTTTCTCTCTCTTTCTTTCTCCTTCCTTCCTTCCTTCCCTCCTTCCTTCCTTCCTTCTTGCTTCCTCTTTTCTTCCTTTTTCTTTACCACTTTCTTTCCCTCCCTTTCTCTCTCCCCCCTTCCTGTCTTCCTTTTCAAATGAAACCTGAGGCTTGCAAGTGCTCATATTATGTCAGAAGTCAGAGCCTTCAGAAGAGCTCTATATATGGCCAGAAAGACAATAAATTTGTTGAGTTGACAGCAGTATATCGGTGGAAAGACAGATCAGATTTTGTAAGTTAACAAAGCCTGCAGAGCTACCCAAGGTTGCAGAGATAGTGTAATATTCCTGAAGAGCTCATTCTGATCCCTGCTCCACCTCTCAGGAGATGCTTCCCTGAATTCTGGGTTATTCTGCTTTGTGCCTCCGCTGTGTGCATCAAGGTGTGTGATATTCAGGGCAGTGAAATAGACTATCATTTCTAAGAGATGAAATGTCTGTTGTGGCAGAATGAGCGTTGCAGTCCCGAGCATGTAACTCTGTCTTGAGCAAAGTGATCTTTAAAATGTACAAGCGTAGCACGAACGACATGACAACTAGGAGAAAAGGACCTTATTTTGGAAATGAAAAAGCTTCTCATCCAGAAGCTATGAGAGAGTATGAAGTTTGTGATATGATGATTCAGGTGGAAGTGAATAACTGGACCATCTTCTAACAAAGAGTTTAATTTGAGATATGTTAAATCTCCAAAATCAAGATCAGAAGAACACACAAATAATAGAAAATCTTGCCTGTCAAAATTTTTGATCAAACTGACAGCCTTTCATTTTGCTGAGAATAGTTTGTATAATTTTCTGATACATTTAATGAAATGATTTAAATTAAAAAAATATTTCTTGATTCAAAACAAAATGGAACTGCAAAGAAAACAGTTAATTTTTCTGTTTTTTTCCTCCTTTCTTCCACTCCCTCTTCCCCCTCCTTGACTGAAGAGATAAACAGGAAAACCAAATGATATTTATTTTAATTTCTTCTGATTTGAAAGGAAGTGAATATTGTTTCCAATTGATGAGAAATACTTTTTAGCATGAATCATTTAATTGAAAAAATCAGTACATTAAAATATTAATATATTCGCATATTTTCATATGCAGATTTTCCCAGTGAACATCTTTCAACAGCCCTGCTCAGATTCTAAGTTCTCCAATGCCTTCAGAATTTTGGGAGGATTTGGGGGCACAGCTGCAGCACTGACCAACTCCGTAGTCAAATATTCTAAAGTAGAGTCTGAGGTCTTTCTCTAACGCTCAAATTGAAATGAAATAAGTTTCCCTAATATGGATTTGAAAAGATTCTTTAACTGCTAGGTGATAAAGCAGTTCCTCAAATCATTGCAAATCAATGAACTCCTGAGGCAGAGGAGTAGCTTGCCCCAGAACAATGGCAAGCTCTACCACCCCTCATTCTCTTGCTCCACTGTCTTCTGCCCATTTTGCAAAGTTATACAGGAACAGCTGTAAGGCTGGCCAATCCCACAATCTCTTGTGACCTACCTGAAAATTGAACTTGTGATGATGGCTTGGCTGCTTGGTGGGTTGGGATATACATGATAAAGCATGACACTGAATAATATGCTGAGACAAACTCTTCTACCAGGCAAACTCATTGCCAAGGCTGCATTCGGGGATGCTAACAGTGGTTTTAGCAAATTATCTGAAGCAGTATACACACACTTAAAAAGAGGCAGAGGAAAAGAGGTCCTTTCCCAAACCAGCTATCTTGAATGGAGCTTTTCTTACTTGTGATGATCTCATTCTCCAGAGGAGTAATATCTTAGGGTTCCAGTGTGTCCTGTGGTCTACACTGGAATTTGGAAAGTCCTTCAAGGGCTTTCCTGGTCATCTGGAAAGACTGTCAAGCTGCAGTTTTCAAGGCTCTGTCAGCCTCAAGTTATGGCTGGTCTGAGTGTTTTCGTCCTTCTGCCCAAAGCTATGCGCTACTAAAATAGCTTTTTATGTCTCTCTTAAGTATTTGTCTCCAGAAATAGCTACCAAGGAAGTTTGAAATATCTCTTGCCATGGCTTTAAAACCATGGTAGGAGTCCCTAAGGTAGGCAGGAAAGCAAATATGTAGGGGGTTGTATTTGGGATTCATCTTGTTGTTGTTCTTTTTATGTTTGCTTCAGTTCTTTTGTTCCCCTTTGAACATGGCCAAATGCTCAGAACTAGAACAAAACCCCTATATTCTCTCTGCTGCTCGCTGGGTATGGAAACTCCTTTAAGAGTATTTTCCCAAAGAAGCAGTCTGGCAGCTTGTGAGAAGAGAACAAGCCCTGCTCCCCCCTCCTGCACTCTTACCTCACTTCAGGTCATGTGAGACACTTCCCTCCAGCAGTACATCATGTTCTTGGAGAAAACAAGTCCTCAGCTTCTCGAGGTCACTGTTATTGTTTTGTCTCTTGCATAGAGAGCTTGTTCTTGCAACCAGACTTCCTTGATGTCCTTCTCTCGTTGAGGGAATCAAAGAACTCCATTTGTGAAAGGCTGACAAGCCCTGGCATACTTAGAGAGACCGAACAAAGGTTAGTGTGGGTGGATATCATGAGTCATTTCTATGACTAAGAGGCTGGTATAAACTACCCCTTCCTGGTAATCTAAATTTATTAAGGTCAGGGGCCGCCTAATGAATCAGTGTGTCTAAATGAATCCAAATGTGAGGCTCATGATGTTAAACACAAAAAAAAAATCAGGTGAAGGTAAAGATGTAGTTCTCTGTGATCTAGTTAAGGATGAGGCCTTTATTCCTGTTGTGCTATCAAAGTGTGGTTAGCTGGTACTGCTGACTTGGTACTTCTGTCTCCTGCTGTTTCCTGTTATTGATGTTGGACTTCGACAGTCAGCACTTATAAGTAGCCACTAAAATGCCTTGTATGGTCTTTGAAAAGACTTTTCTGGCCAAAGCCAGAATGGAGGAGATTCCTCCACTTTTGTAGTTCAAAAGAACATGGACTCACGAACCCCCAAACTGCTCTTGAGCTATTTCTGTCCTTATTAGTAGAATTTTAATTAACAGCAGAGAATTTAGAAAGTGGTTTAACTTCAAAGGTCATGCATTAGTTGTGGGCAATGAAAGTTGTATCTGAATGCAAAAGAAGAATTCACACACAAAATATCAGCTAGTATCAAGCACTGGTGCTGTGGACACAGCCTGCATTTAGGAGACTGCAGATCCTGAATCCTTAGTAGAGGCCAACTGCCGTCCTTAAGAGTTGATGACTTTGGCAGTAACTGATGGAGCAACGAGAGGGAACACTTACAAAGCATGTCCTGACAGACCCTTCTCTGTGCTGCTGCCCAAGTCACAGCTCAGTCCTGACCTCTGTCAGCCCTCTTAAAATGACAGCTGTTAAGTACACTCCCACCACTGAAATGCTGAACATGCTATTTGGTTGCGTCCAGGCTTTCAAGCACATTTTCTTCCTTCTTGCCTGCCTCACTCYGTCTTGCTGGCAACCAGTTGATGCAACATACTCTTCATTCATGTGTGATCACCAAGTGAAGTCAACAGGTCACCTAGGAAGAAGAACTGACTGCCTCTGAGTAGCAGCAGAGCCTACAGCAGCATCCCATACCCTTTCAGTTACGAAGTAGGAGTGGAGGGGCTGACCTTTTGGGAGTCACCTGAGAGCCCTTATGTAGAAGATGAAAAACATCTTGTTCTGAGTGTCTGGTATCCAGGAGAGGAAATGAACTTGTGTTTATGACATGGGTAGCAAAACAACGGGAGGTTAGATTATGGAAATGCCTTTTAAGTGATGTTTGTTCTCTTGCAACTTTCAAAGCAGCTGATAGATTTTTCTTTAGGAAGGACTCAACTGACTAACTTGGCAGAGGACCCCATAGTTTCTCACCTAGCTCCCACCCATAGTGAGGAATAAGCGCTGGATGTCAGGCTGCAGACTTCACTTTTAAAAAGCAGGAAGTCTTGACTGCTCTCCAGGATCCTGCTGCAGACTCCCAGACCTGCCGATATTTTCAGATATGTGGGAACTATGAAATCTTTGTAAAGAGGTTCATGTGATGGACTTGAAAGGGTGCAATAAAAAACCCACATAAGCAATAACGTACTACCTAACAACCCTATCTATTGTGTTTATGACAACCTTTTCTTTTTTCATATGTGCATGGTACCCTTGTATTCATTGTGATCTTCAAGCTGAGTTCATGTTTATGTAGGTATGCTTTGTTTTGACTAGCCTTTGTTGCTAGTCCATAGAATGCAACTCTGAGTAGTTTAAACATCCATTCTGCTTGGTACAATTTTACTTATTGCATACATTATTGGGCAGAATATTTTTGTTGGTTTGCTTACAGTGGTAAGTATTCTTCTTTCCAGGGTCACTACCAATGCTTTTACATTCTGATTCAGTATTGCTGCTGGCACAGCTCATTGTGACTTCGTGTCCAAAAATGTATGCCCTGTTGGGCATGCTGAAAAGAGGTTGCATTATTGCCATGGAACAGACTACACTCAACTTATCTCTGATTGAAACAAAAAGGTGGTTTTGAAGTAGATTTTTTCCCTTTTTCTTACCAGCAACTCTCCCTTTCTGTGTGTGTGAGCGTGTGTGTGTGTGTATGTGTGTATGCATTCGTACATTTGTGTATATGTGTATCTAATACCCACATCAACTACCTAGGAATTGTACACTGCTTTCAACGTATAAGCATTAAACTACTATGGAAGACTGGTGACCATAGAGATTTGCAGCTTACAGGTGAGAAACTGAGGCACAGAAAAATTAGAAACTAGATTTTCTCCATTTTGAGGTATAAATTCTGAATGAGGAGTTGATACTCAGAGAGCTGCTGTATAGCACTTTTTATAGGATATCTTGAATCAGGCACAACAAACAGTAACAGGAGTGGAAGTTGAATCAAGGTGTCCTGTTTTGCAGTACCCTTGCTGAGACATCTGTGATGTGTACTTATATATTTGTAAGTGCCAGACTGCAAGACTAGGGCTATTTCTAACTGGTGATCCAGTCTGAAATGGCTTGTTCCCAGTTTCTGACGCCTAGCATTTTCTTCTGACATCCTGAAAACTCTCCTTAACTTTCAGAGACTCAAAATATCCAGACTTCTAAGTTAGCTGCTTGTCTATCCTGACATTGAAGGTTCAACCTTGACATCCTCATTGAGCAGGAATGGATGCCAATACGCTACCCAAACGTTCAGCAGAACTTGCAAGCTGAGATTGGTAATGACTGTACCTCAGACACAGAGATTTAAAGTGTTGCTGGTCCAGGGTATTTGGCTCTTTGATTTGCGTTTGATAACTGGATCACTCTTAAACTTGTAACGTGTACAGTGGTAGAGAGACATGTACAGAGTAAAGGGACAGGATCTGTGCCATCCCTTCCCATGCTTTCATCCAAAAAGCTAATCGGTATTCATGGAAGCAATTTCGTTAACCTCAGCCAGAACAGGCAACACAAACCCAAGTAAGAGGCTGAAAAGACGCTCCAAAGCAGCTATGCTCCAGTTGTGCTTTCACCTGATAACACRGTGTAGGGCAGTTTGAGTCAAACCTCCTCAGCAGTGAGTTGATGGCTGCTTGGTGATAGTCTGACTTCACTGATAAGAGAGTGCAGTGATAGAATTACCAAGTGATTTTTAAAACTAATCTCAATCAATAAGCACCTATTACAACAACTCTGACAGAACCTAGCCTGCAGACTGGCTGCAGAGGAGCCTGAAAGCAGATAGAAGAGAAATAAAAATACTGTTGGGCAACACCAAAATGTTGACCACAAGGGTCCCTCCAGTGCAAAATGTTCTGGGATACTAATAAAAATAAATAAATCCTTCCAGGGAGCCAACTTAAATATCCCTTGACATAAAGAATTTAGATTCACTATTTTTAAACACTGAAGAAAAAAATTATCACTTGTGTAATGTTGTTGCAAGATTTCTCCCACAGCCCTTAACTCAGGCATATTTTATAGCGTGCATTAATACATAAGCAATCACATAGAGTGGTTTATATTTAATAAGAAAACAGAAATAGAAAATTATAATATGTGCAGAATAAGAGAAGATTGAACTTCTTCTGGGCCATTGGATGTTAAAACCTTCTGTCTCCGTGGTGGTTTGCCAGAATTCCTCCTTGCTCCAACAGCAGACAATGAACTAGATTGTGACTCCATGGAGCTGAATTCCTCCAAGCAAATAGCTGGGATGGATAACATGCCATGCCCCAGCTCCTGGTGCAGTACTTGCTACTCAGAGTTTTCTAGCTCCTAGACATGCCCTGTTTTGTGGCATTAAGCTATTAAGGGATTTGAGATAAATCTACACACTAGAGAGGCACATTTGTGTCAGGAAGGGCATGGGGCATGAAGAAACAGGGACACCACTGCTTATTAGAGACCACTGAAATAAAAGACAAAAACAGGCAACAGAAGTTTCACAGCTGCATCTGCTGTGAGCCAGTGAGAGTTGTTGCTTGGAGGGAGCTACTCTCCATTATGGGGAAGGATAAGACTGCTGGAGGGTCAGTGCTGGAGACCAGCTCATCTGCAGTTTTGAGGAGCTTACTGGCTAGCAGCTCTGCAGAGGGGGCAGCAATGTCTCCTGCTCTCCTGCAGGTATGTGGCAAAAATCTGAAAGAAGGCTGTCACAGCTGAGGCAGTCTCTGCAAACAATGGGAGATCTTCTCAGGGTTTGGTAAAAATCATGTTTTTCTGATGAAAGCACTTGCAAGAGATGAAGTAAGTAAACTGCCCTGCTGACAATGTCATACAATCTACTGGCTGTCATCTGAATGCATCTTGTGCTAAGGAAACAGGCTTGAGGTGCAATAGGAAGTACTGAGGCATTGAAAACTTGATCTCAGAGCATTGGCAAGTGGCCACACAGAGAGCGTTACCACCCACTAGGCCACCTCTCCTCTTCCTGCTGTCTACGCAATATACATGGATGTTAGAAGTCATGCGTACCCTCCTGTTTTTTATTTGCTGAGGATCCAGCAGAACTTGTCAACAACATGGAGGACTGAAAAACTTCATCATCTTCCCCAGAAAATGGCTCAAAATATAAAAAATAAAAATTTCATTTTTTTAGTGCGGTTGTTTTCAGTGTAGCCGTGGTGTTTGACAATAATTCTCAGGGAGTGGAAAGCCGATTACTTGCAATAAGGAACCAGTCAGAAAAGCAATAAACAATCAAGGATGAAATTTCTCTTTATGTCTGGTGGCTGACTCTGTACTAATTTGAAAAAAATTTGGCATGTCCAAAGATTAGCCAGATACCCAATCAGACTCTGACTTCAGTGTCAGGGACAGCTGCTGCTATGTGTTTCAGCTGTGCAAGTCATCCCATGGAGAAGTGGCACAGATGTTGCCTGTGCTGCTGGTACCTGATCAAGACACATTCTTTGAGAAGTAGGTTTCATCTTTCTGCAGTCACAATTTATAAAGCCACCTTAAATGTGTTGAAGTAATGTGGCAAATAACCCCTTCTGTTGGCAACATTTTGGATGCTCTGCCTCTCGGAGTGGGCACTGGAGACACCTGAAAATCCAGCTGCTCTGTGGAAGCTGATCTCCTCTAAGACCTGGGTTCACATCCCCGTGTGGCTATGGCTACATCATGAATTGCACAGTTGAGAGCAGGCTCACGTGGGCTGAACCCCATGATCGCTCTCCTTTTGGGAGCACTGCTGCCAGTCCGTAGTCTGAAGCATCTGCACCGTGCTTAGAAGGAGCTGAGTTTGGGGCAGCTACCGAGGGACTTGGATGTGGTGTGGTCAGCCCCCTCTCTGGGCCCGGCCCCTTCAGGGCACAGGACAGTGGCCTTGGGGCTGTGCTGGGATGGTGAGCCAGCCACTGCTTCCTCCCCCATCAGCCTCTGAGCTCCAACTGCAGCTCAGCCCATGGCTGCCTGGATGGGGCAGGACGTGAACCTGGAGAGCAGAAAGGGCCCAGCTCTGTCTTCATGGACATTTTGGGTCTCCAGGGGGGTGCTGGCCTTCAGCTGTGAATCGTGCTCTTGTTTTCTCTAGACGGTCTATCTGGGATGAAAAGGTTCAGTGAAAGATTGGGTTCCCCTATTTTCAGCACAGGGCTACTCAAGCTAAAACTTCTGTTACGAAGGACATTTTTTGGTAGATTCTTGTATGGGCACGGCAAAGCTGTGCCTCTCTTCTGCTCTGGTGCAAACCAGGAGGGATGCCACTGAAGTGTAAGAGTTGGGACTGAAAAGAAGAACCCTTAGCTACACTTCGGTCTGCTTTATTTTTTTGCATACGTGCCCTCCATTGATCTCCTTTGATACCTTAGGCTGAATCTGAGCTGAACTTCAAGCAGAATTCTCTGGTCCTCAGAGAAAGCAACTTCTGTGGTGGCTGGGCCCTGAAGGTTGGCAGTCTCCAAAAGCAATGCAAGCCACAGAGGCAATCCCGTGATGACTAGAGACCAAGGAAGGCTGCTAGGCGGCTCTTCTTCACAGCAGGAGGTTCAGTCCACTGTCTTAGGGCCGACCCAGTCCTGCTGGGATGAATGCAAGGGTGCCCACTGATTTAGTGAGAGGGCTGGGTCGGGGGAGAGTCTGAGACAAAGGAAGCATTAATTAGGACATGGATATGTGAGAGAGGCTGCAGGTTTCAGGGTGAATGGAAGGGGACAATGGTTTCTATAAAGCATTAGAGAACTAAACATGGGGAATGACAGACGGCTGAACCTCGGTCTCCGAGTCCATGCAGCTCCATCCCACTCCCACATGCCCACAGGAGATGTGGGGAAGTCCAGTTCTCTGTGGGGAAGAAAAGGACATGCATGAACAGCACAGAAGAAGGTTTTGCAGGGACCTGTTATGGTCAGCAGGTGGAGGCTGCTGGCAGGGGTGGGATACAGTGATCTGCTGCCATGTGGCTCCGTGCTACCTCTGTTCTCAGCAGGGCTTACTCAGGTCCTAGCACATGGGGAGCTTGTCTAAGCCAGCCCTGAGTACACCAGCTGTCGGGAGCTTCTTGCTGCTTTCCATCAGCCTAGTGCCAGGACAAGGCTCTGGGGCAGGGTGCTAGGATAAGATTTTCATCTTGATTGACTTTCCTCATTCTGAGACTTGATCTGACCTCTGCTTGTGTGCTGTCCTTGAGCCTAGGAAGTAGACRGGGCACAGGAGATGAAGCAGTGGCCAAGTCAGAGGTTTTTCAATGTAAAAATACTTCCTAACATTCTATCAAAGTCTCAATTTTTATTTATATATTTTGCAATGAACCTACTGAGTTCATGGTGTTACATTAATTCCTGCAGCTCCAGGAAGATGTTTAAAGGCTGGGTATTCAGCTGATTTCACCTATCCATTGACTTCAGTGGGTGTTGCCAATTTCCAATAGCTGTAAGCATAGTTCAGACCTCTGCTACACCAGTTCAAACTCCCAAGAAGGCTGCAGTATTCCTGCAAGAGCTGCTCTCAGGGCAATCTAAATGGAGAGGATCATTGAGCTCTAAAAATTGCATTGTCCTATATTTGAAAATGTGGTGCTTGTCAGTGCAGCAGCCTCACTTTTCTGAAGTACCAAGTAGCAGAAAGAAGGTTTATGAGAGAGAAATCCAAGTTTAGGCAAAATTGCATTTAATTAGCATCAATCTCAGTGAGAAAAACTTCCTGAAACATGTGAAATTGAGCTAATATAACATTAAAAAAATACTGAACATATAAAGCAAATGAACTTTGCAATTTAGCTTTGAACTAGGTTCACCATTAAGATTTATGCCATAGGTGATGAAATCCACAGGTGTCTTACTGGCAACAGATCTCATTTCGCCTGCCACATGGATCACACTGCATCACAGGATGTTATAGAGTTTGGCTCAAACTCACAGTCAGTTTTCAGCCAGTTATTACTTTCATGGTTGGAGCACAATGTTATACATCTTTGTTGAGAAAGAGAGCTTCATGCTAGCTGCCAGGCACCAGAAAAGCTCCTTAATTGCTCTCCACAGAATCTGCTGACTAGAGAGCGCTCTTGTTATCTTTAAGCAGTCCTGTTTATGTTGAAGGATCAAAATCACTCACAAAGAAAACAAAACCATCTCCTCTCCCCCTACCCCCATGATATTTCCAATTATCCTAGATTGTTGTCTCTCTCATTGAGTAGTAGGTCATCCAAAAGCTAGGACATATTATGGAAACAGCCTGTTAGCTCCTTCCCTGGAGTGTCTCAAGGAATTTAGTCTCCATACACGAGGACTGAAAAGTAGATCATGCCAAGGGCTTACTGTACATGTAGCAGGGAATTGCTACCCCTGCCACTCCTGAGGCCATCTCCTCTGGCCACAGGAAACTGGCAGCAGCCCAGGGGGAGGATGAGGAGTGCCATGCCCAAAGAGAGGAGGCAGGCTGGTGATTCTCCATATGTGCTTTACAGGACAGCACAGGTCCCACTTCAAAGCCGTCAGGAAGGGTGGCATATTCGTCTGGATGAGGGACGAGAGCTATGACTTGTACGGGGAACTCAGGTCTCTCAGGTCTCTATCTCCTAATACATCAGAAATAAGCTGAAGATCAGAGATAAAGAGTTGCATCCTAATGTTCATTGAAGTCCCGGTGGCTGTATCAAACCAAAAAAAAGCTCTGGGACTTTCCCCGGTAGCACACAGCAAGTGAGTGGTTTATCACAGATTAGAATCAGACCTCTCCCTCTAACCATAAGGCTTCACCACATCCTCTTATTTGCCACTGTTTAGCTGCACACTGACAGGCACTGAAAGGAAATAGTGAAAAGAGACGTGGTTATGCCACACCTGGCAAATGTCTGCAGGGGCAGAAACCTCTACAAATACCGTACATACTTATAAATGTCTCTGAACGCACCATGATCCTGTTTGTCTTCATGTCTGGAAAGTCACATGGCTCTTTCCAGCGCACATTACTTTGTGTGTTTTAATGATATGCCATTGTAAATAAAATGCTGCTCGAGCGCTTGTAAAAATCCAGAAGTCTTTCAGAACAAGCAAATTACTCCAACTCGTAATTTCATTGAAAACACTGTAAAAATAGCCATACACTTCATATCCCAAGGAGGAAAAGGTGATGGAGATTTATGCTTTTCCTTGAACACACAGATTTATAACAGTGTGTAATGTACATTCATTTCATCCATATTTATAACTGCATTGATGCAGAGTCTGGTATCCATTACTTTAATCTATGTAACTTGATCATCAGAAATTTAAACCATAATTTTTAACACATATCACCAGGAATTTCAGTTTGATTCAAAAAAGAAGAGTATATTAAAGTCCCAGCTGCAATTAGTTATTAAGACTGAACTTCTTTGCTTAAATACATCTGTTTGTTCACATAGACACTGTTCCATTCTGCCTTACGCAGGGTATTTTACTTCAGGTTAATCCTACAACAACTCACTATAAAATACCTTGAGGGTAGAAGGAAAAAAGAATGCTGTTAAGGATCATATTTGGGAGAATTCCTGTAAATAAATCTTTTACATCTTGGTAAAGTGAAATCAGAAATTGAAGAGTCAGTGACAGCAGTAGCCTCTAGTCACTTAGACTGAAGTGGAAAAAAAAATGCCAGGCCAAGATCAAAGCCTCCAATTGACAGACAGCAGAAATTAAACCCAGATACCATTTCATAAACATGGAGCGATTGACGCTCACCACATGGTTATCGTCCAGCACTGGAAAATAAAACATCTGTACTCCTCGAAGTCCTGAATGGATGACCCAGAATTGAAATTACTTGGTTGCCTGATGCTAAGAAGGTGTTCCATTGGTTTTCTTCTCTCATTTTGATTTTATTCATTCAGAAGCATGAAAAGGTGAAATATATGGATTGTTAGAAAATAGCACATTAAAATGAACATCTGTTCACTTTGTAACAGAAAACGACCTTCGTTTTTCTCATCTTTAGGACTACATTTTGCTATTCGTACTGCAGGTAAACGTCAGTAATTCTACACATTTCAAGGGGCTTAATTTGGTATAGCCAGGAATACAATCTTACTTGAAAGTGATGGGAAGAGGATGCTGTCTATGATGCTGTAGGAGCATTGTTTAGGTATATGCACTTCATGCTTTTTAAGGGATGTAAATGACATTTTTCAGAATAATTTTTCACAGCTTCTTTTTCTTCCCCTGTGTTCCTCATTGTTTTTCTCCTTTCAGCACCATTAAGATGTACAAACAAAAACAACGGAAATGAGGAGAGCATATGGGAGCTTGTGGGTGAAATCTTTGTATTATTGGAACCAGCAAGGTGATTTTTTCATTGAAAGCTACAAAAATACGAAAATGATCACTGAAAAGGACAGATCATTTGCCATTTAGAAAATATTTTTGATTGAAAACTTTGATTAGTTCTGTCTTACTGTCCTTAGTCCTCACCCAATTGAGTTATAAATTGAATAAGGTCTACATAATTTGCCTGCGGAGCTGGCTGTTACATGATTTTCCTTAGGTAAGAAAAAGAAGGACAAAGACAAAGAACTTAGAATGTGTGACATGAAGACCTCCAAAAAAAGGAGAGTGCCTTGTTGTAAAATGCTACTTTTGTTTGAATAGTATTATTGCTTTCTTTACAATAACCTCTATGCTGAAATTGTGGTACATGCGGAAATAAATCAGGAGCATAGGGAACTTCTATTTTAGAATTTATCAAAGTTTGTTGCTGTAAGAGAAAGATCTTGACCACCATAAGCACAACAAATGAGTGTGCTCCACAGCCACGTTAGTCCTATTGCATGAGGGCTAAACTCAACCTAGATCACTGAAGAGACACTGAAATTTAGAAGATAGAGAAAAAAAATCAGACCTTCTGTATTTAAACTTCAAAGCATTTCCTCCACAGTTCATTAAATGTAGTGGCTGGCTGGATTCAGAGCTRGGGATGCCTGAAATAAAGTTTTACAAAAGTCATGTTGTTCTGTTTCAGATTTGTCTTCAACTGCAATGCAGTTTCCCTCCTCAGCTGCAGATACAGAAAAAGACACCAGCAGGGAAGAAAAAGACCTATCTGGTCACTTTTAGAAATGTGGGAGGTATGCTGGGCCTCTAAAAAGTTCCCATTTTCTGTTTGATTTGGTGATGTTCCAAGAAATTCAGCTACTCACCAGAAACCTATCTAAAACACTAACTCAACAACATTTAGCAGAACATCTCAAAACCACAGTGTCACCCATGAGTTTCCTCCTTTGTTTCTCCTGGAAAGATCATGAAAACAGTCTCTTTTCCAGAGTTAGACAAGTTATTTCAACAACAACAAAAACCCCAGATAACAAGGATGTGCCATGCATATTATTTTTTTTGCTTCCTGTATCTTCCATTTTCTAGCAGCCCAGCTTCTAGAGAGCCCCAAATGCTTTCTCTCTTAAGCTACCTTCTGTTGTATCCTATTGCTATAATATTGTAGCAGCCCACACAAATTAGATGTACCAGAGGAACAAAGAAATCACTTGCACATTTCAGTATCTACAGGGACTTCATTTTAGACATTGTTCTAGGAGTGGGCAGAGGTCCACAGATTCATTACGTTGTGAGCCAGTTCAGCCCTCGCTAGCCAGCACACTTCAAGACTTGTTACCGTAACAGCCCATGTTGTCAACATCGAGCAACTCCTACCACCGAAAATATGTAAAGTGATAGCATTGCACCTCCATTGTACTATGTTTGCTGAAGAAGCCACTCACTGTATTGTCTGCACCTACATGGTGAAGTTAAGATACAGCTGCTGGGTTTTTAAAGACATCTAAATTTTTCTACTGGTGAGAGGAACAGCAATTTTCTGTCAGTCATCATGTTTCCCACAGCTGCCATCACACCACTTGAAAACAGACCCCAGGTGACCTGAATCCCAGATCCCCTCAGCCTAGGCAATATGTGAGTTGCCATATGTCACTATGGGTAATAGCTGACGCTGAACAGGTGTATGTCATCACAGTAGACCATCTGGAGAGCAGAAGATATATAAAAAAAAAAGACATAAAGGTATATTTCCAATATACAAAGCTTTTGGATGCCTTTTTCACGCAAACCCAGGCGTCTAATGGCTGCCTTTTTTGTTTTCTTTCATGCAAGTACCTTTCAATGACATTACCTAAAATGAAAGAAGCCATTACACATGTTTTGCTGGACCTGATTCTGCTTTTGTTTATCAGTGGTCTACCTCAAAACTTGATTTGATTAAATGTCTCCAATAACTGTACTGAAAAATGCAAAGATTGCATTAGGGTTCGTTGCTTTAGACTTGTTTCATTACCCTCAGCAGTGGACTGACAGCAGCAGGATGCCACAAAACTAGCTGTTGTACATAAAGCAATAACTGACCAAGCAGTAGGCATGCTGAAGAGACTTTCTGAAACATCACCTACCACTCGTATTTAATTTTCGTTAGCAGAAGAGGACTGAGAAAGTTGCTGAAAATATTCTCATCATCCTACTGACCTTTGTGAGCTGAATCAAAGCAATGGCATCTGTTCTCTGGTAAGAAGTCTGCAATTTTGAATGATCCTTAAATGTTGTATCAGAAAATTTGAATCTAAAGGCTCAAAATTATGTAAGGGGTTTTTTTGGKTTTGTTTTTCTGTATTTTATTTTTTCCCCCTCTGGGCAGAAATCTAACGTCAAGAGAGGTGGGACTCTTCATAGAATATGGTCTTCCTATAAGGTCTCTAAAGTGAAGTAAAAAATAAGTCCTGTCTCAGTTTGGCATATAATATAAAAAGAATGGGTGGTGACAAGCTTTGATTTGACAGCACAAAACCAAACTTGGAATTTATAGGACTTATTGCTGCTGACATCTCAAGGCGCTGTGTCCCAAAGCTGCACTACCTCCAAAGCCTAGGACATTCAGGTTTAGCATCCTGGCTGAGGCTGTGCTATAAAGTTTGGATGTATCTAGAAACTTCACAAACAATTGTTTTTTATCCAAGTTTAATTTAGATTCCATACATAGTAGCACTATACTTCATTAAAAACAAATCATTTGTACAAATAAAAGCTGGATGGCACCATTTATGTATGCTTTTAAACGTCAGGGTAACTGACACACTTTTACCACCTTAGAGTAATCCAGTTGTTAGTTATGGGGTTTGACTTGTGTTTTTTTGTTTTGTTTTGTTTTGTTTTGTTTTTTAACATCTCTTTAAAAAAAATAACCCTAACCAAAGCAACTAAGTGCCTTTCATGCCTGTTTCAGTCTCATTTGATTGCCTTTTTTTATGACAGTTTACAATGTCAATGTATTTTATGTTCTAATTATTAAACTTTTGTTAATTCTTGATCCGAAGGTTGCAAGAGTCAGTGAAAACCAGTCCATTGTCTTTATGAGGCTTCTTTGCTCTTTTAGAGTTTTATAAATTAACGTAATTCTCTAAGTTAATATTTTATGTTCATAAAATGATAATATGGTAATGCGTAATATTTAAGGTAGCCTTTTGTTTTAAATAAAGAGAATTTAATGTCTCTGATACTCAGAATCAAGTGATTTCACTCTTTTTTCTTATTAGCATGGTTTCCAGATGAACAAGACATATGAAGTGTGGCTTCAGATCTTATGAGCAAAACAATGAATTCCTCGTGTAAATCCACTGAATTTAACAGAGTTTACATCAGGGAGTAATTTCGCCCAGCAGGATTAGACGAGTCATTTACATAAAATTGGTACTGTACATCATGTCTCAAGTTGATGAATTTGCTGAGAGATTGACTTTATAACAGTGGGTTCACATCACATGTTATAATTATTTGTATCACCCTCAACTTCTTATTGTGATGTGCATTACACATCCCAAAGGATTCTGATAAAGAACATGCAATGCCACAACATGCCACTGAAACATGCAGCAGCTGAAGAAATAACACATAGACTTTCTCTTTGGAGATCGCAGATATATATAGAAGTATTATTTTTACAAGAGAGGAAATTAGGTGGAGTGAATGGCTTCACTGAAAAGCACACTTCATCTCTGTCTTCATGGTTTTTGTTGCTTGCCTTTTATGTAATTTAAATTAATTGGATATTTGGCAGCAGCATAGGGCACCTTGAACCCTAATTCAAGTAACACTTTCATGTTGWTCAGAACCTTAAATAAAATTATATTTTACAAGGGGCTGTTTTATCTGATTGTATCACAGATCCATAAGTTTGTCAAGGAACGCAAAGAAGCAGAAGAAACAAATGTGAAAATAGTGCCAGCTGAAATGAGAAAATACTTGTAGAGAAGACCAGTTACCTTCCTTGCACCCACAGCAGAGTCTCAGAAGACAGTGAATGGCATGTAGAGGAAACCAGCTTGGATAAATGTGCATCAGAGAAAAATAGATCCCATTGCCTGGAAGAGCAAACCTCTCCAGTTTGGTCTTCCTGTGTTTCTAAACAGGTCTTCACACAGCATTAGAAGGATCTTGATGGATAAAATCTGGAGCACTGTGGGCAGGTGGGAAGGGAATGCACAAATAAAAGGAAGGAAGCAAAAGGGAAATCAGAGAGATTTGAAGGAGGAGAAAGGAGGTCCTTACCTTGACTCACATCAACTAACCAAGGAGACGCAAAGGGTCTCTAAGCATCACCAACTGGAATGCCTAAGTTCACAGACAAGTTTCCAGCCTTTTTTTTCCTCACCGACCTCAGAAACGGGGTGGTTCAAGCTTGTCCAAAACATAGTAGTATCAGTTCATATGCACGGCTCTGCTTGAAAGGTATCAAGTTTCATTATAAATCTCCAGGGTCATTTGGTCCTGAACTCTGCTGAGACAACTCATCAGCTGTGCAGCTGCCTCAGATGCTGCAATAGAGAGACTTGTTACTTGCACTAAAACTGTACACTGAAATCGTTCCTCTATTTTGTTAGGTAGCATTTTGACCAAGAAGAAACTTCCCTGCCAGGAAGAATCCAGTCCTGGAGGTGCCCAGGGTCTCGAGGGAGGTCACCATCTTGGTATACAGTCTCCATGGACACCCCTCAGCTGCCAGGGCTCCCATATGCTGGGATGAGAGAGCATCTGGGGATTGTGACTGCCCCAGTGCCTGACCTCAGAAGGTCATACACAGACAGTGTTAACTAAAGCTGGGCAAGTCAGGGAGCAAAAAAGAATTAACTTCTGCATCTTCGCATGTGCCTGTGGTTTTGACAGATGAAGCTTCCATGAAAGCATCGTGCTGACTTGGGATGTTACCATTGATTTGATCGTTTCAACCCAAAATAAGTAAATGTATGTACACACAAAAATAGGTGGTGCAGCCTCTTTTCCATCCAGCCTGTTTCCAGAGTAACCTTCCAAAGCATAAGACAAGAGGGTGCTGAGCTTCTGAAGAAAAATGCTTGTGAGTTATAGGCTGATTCCTCAACCTCAAGACTACAATTCTAGCAGAAAATCCAACCAAAAAGAATCTGTTTCATTCTCACTACAATCTATTTCATGTAGTAGCACTTCAGAGTTTGTAATATGTGATATGGATGCTCCATTTTTATGTAAAGCATGCTTACTATACAGTGCTTTGTAGCTATTCAGGGCAACCAGGCACTGATGCCCGTGCCACTGAATGCTTACAAAAAAAGACTATAGATACTGCAAGATAACTGCTTTCTTTTGAAAAACACTGTGAATTCAACATGATCATAACATGTCCAAGAGTCATGCTAAGTCAGCTGCAGTTATAGTGTCCAAAGAGAAGTGAATCTTGACACATCACTGTTATAATTGCAGGGAACAGTTCAGGAAGGGTAACTAGATAATTTACAAGTCATTATTTTTAGGTTCTGACTTCTTTGATTGTCTCTAAATCCAGAAGAGAACAAGAGCTGCCTAAAGACAAGTAGGTTTTTTTTGTGTCTGCATGTGCTACATCGCCTCATAGCTAATCAATATATGGAAGGCAACTTCAGATGTACTGCAAAATAAATGTGCTTCAGCTGAAAGAATAATGGTAGATGAGCTCAATAAATCTTCAGCAATATGAATGGCATTACATGAAGGCAGAATAAACATGTAAATGGAACCAAAACAAACACAAGAAAAGGAGCAACTGCAGACAGTGTAATGTAACATCACATGGAGGGGTTTGGGCAGCTGTTGCATGGCCAGTCTTACATTTTATTTCACCTGTAAAGATAAAAAGGGAGTCGTGAACACCCTCAAGATGCTGCTGAGGTTTACAAGGGCTGCGTGAACAAGCACACTGGCAGAGGGATCAATTTGTTAGCTTCCAAACGGTCAAGAATTAGGCATCCTAATGTCAAAAAGACAGCCCCAGATTGTTTGAAAGCTACCAGTGTTGCTAACATTGGAAGAGTTTTAATGACAGGCGTGAATGCAGTGAACAGCCATGTTCATCTGACCTTGTTTGACTCATGGGCCACGAGAGGTCCCATTTTCCCTTCTCAGGTGAGCTGAGGTATAGGAGTGCCAGTGTTGTCTGTCAGAAGTCTCCTTAGGGCTGTGAGGGAACCTAGCTCCAAGAAGACCCAAATGCACAAATGTCTTTTTCTGGTCACCCAGCTGCAGAGTGGGCAAGTATCTGGCTCTCCTGAAGACATCTCAAATGGGCATGTGATGGCTATGGTACGAGCTGCAATATCTTTTGACCCTGTGGTGATGACTGCAGATGATTATTTGAAGTTGGCATTTGATGTTCAGAAACCTTGATGGTCTGCCATAAGGACACACTCAGACTTAAACTGAATTGGGATGTATTCAGAGTACTGTGTATTTTACACAGTGGAACAACTGCTTGTATTCAGCATTCATCATGTTTACAATAACATTTCATTGTGTGGTAAGATGCATGAAATGATACATGCTGAAAGCATTCTTCTCCCTTCCTTCTCACTTTCTCCATCTTAACGCTGAGTCTTTGAGGCCTTTGCCAGTTTATAATAGGTCTAATTTCCTTTTGTTACATAATTAAGCCCTCGAAAGAGTGAAATCAATCTTTGGCAATCACTGTGAAACCCTGCATGCTGGCATCTACCCAACTGGAAAACTAGGTAAGAAGTATAGTCTAGTTAACAGTCAGAATCACAGAATCACAGCGTGGTTGAGTTTGAAGACATCTCTGGACGTTGTCTAGCCAATACCCTTCTCAAAGAAGGGTCACTTTGGGCAGATTTCTCAGGACTTTCTTCACTCCCAATTTTGAATGTCTCCAGGGAAGAAGGCTCTGTGACCTCTCTGGGCAATCTGCTCCAGTGTTTCACCACCCTTCCAGTAAAAAAGTTTTTTTATGACATTTACATGGAATTTCTGTGTTTCAGTTTGTGTCCATTGCCTCTTGCCCTCTCATGAGGGGCCATGAGAAGAGGCTGGCTCTGTCTTCTTTACAGCCTCTGGTCAGTTATTTATACACATCGATAAGATCCCCACTGAACCTTCTCTTCTTCAGGCTGAACAGTCCCAGCTCTCTCAGCCTCTCCCCATATGACATGCTCTAGTCTTGTAATCATCTTCATGACCTGGATGTCTGGTCATGACGTGACCATGACATGAAGTCCATGCTGGACTGTCTTCAGTATGTGCAGGTCTCTCTTGTCCTGTGGACCCCACCGGTAGACTGGGTTCATTAACTCTGTTTCTTTCTTGTATTGAGGAGGCCAGCAACTGGCACAGCACTCCATATGTGTCCCTACAGGGCTGAGTAGAGAGGAAGTATCACCTCCCTCGACTTGCTGGCAATGCTTCTCCTAAAGCAGCTCAGGATCCCACTGACCTTGTTTGCCACAAGAGCATATTAGTGGCCCATGGTCAGCTTGGCATCCACCAGGACCTCCAGATCCTTCTCTGCCAAGCTGCTTTTCAGCCAGCTGGCCTCTGGTGTGCAGGGGGGTTACTCCTGCCCAGGTGGAGAACTTGCCTCTTCCTTCTGTTAAACATGATGGTGTTCCTGTCAGCCCATTTCTCCAGCCTGTCAAGATTGCTCTGAATGGCAGCACACCTGCCTGGTGTGTTGTCCTTTCCTCCCAGTTTTGTATCATTTGTAAACATGCTGAGAGCGCACTCTGCCCCACCATCCAGGTTATTAATTAAGATGTTATACAGTATTGGCTGCAGTATAAACCCATGGTGTAGACTACTGGTGGCTAGTCTCCAGCTGGATTTTGTGCCGCTGATCACAGCCCTCTCAGCCCAGCAGCTCAGCCAGCATTCAATCTCAGTGACCTCACTGGCCACTTACCTAGCCTGTACTTCATGAGTTTGTCCATGAGGATATTATGGGAGGCAGTGCTGGAAGCCTTGTAAAAGTTGAGATAAACAATATCCAATGTTCTCCCTTCATCCACTGAGCCAGTCATTTCATCGCATGTTGGTCAAGGCATGATTTCCCCTTCACAAATCCTTGCTGGCTACTCCCAGTCACCTTCTTGTCCTTAATGTGTTTGGAAACAGTATCCAGGAGGGTTTGCTCCATTGCCTTCCCAGGGATTGAGCCGAGGCTGATTGGCCTGATGTTCCCTGAATCCTTCCTTCTTGCCCTTCTTGAAGACAGGGGTGACATTTGCTTTCTTACAGTCCTCAGGATCCTCCTCTGATCTCCAAGGAACTTTCAGAGATAACCATGGATGGCCTCACAATGACATCAGTCTACTCCCTCAGCGTTTGTGGGTACATCCCATCAGGTCCCACGGACTTGTGTACATTCAATCTGTTTAAATGTTCTCCTACCTGATCCTCCTCCCCTGAGGATAAGTGTTCATTCTTCCAGAGTTTCGCACTGGAAAAGTCAGGTATGGTGGTTAAAGTGAGCTTCTTTCAGCAAAGACGTTACAGGTGAAAGGAAGGAGTAGATACATTTTTTCCACAGGAATGGAAAGAATTCCCCCAATGTTTTGCATTAAGACACTTGTCTAGTGGTTTAGGACTTTCCAAACTTCAAAAGGAACAAAATAGCAAGAAGGTTGCAGTGAATATGTGTTATGGTCACACTTTTTGTCTCGTTTGAACTAAAAAATAGCTCGCCAAAGTAGTAATATCTAAACCAGAATAAGATTAAGCAGGCTTTGATGGATAGCTACTGATGGACAGAATTCCTGAAAATCAGGCTAACAGTATGGCCTCCCACCTATAATTGAAGAAGCCTAATGTTAACACTTGTTTATTAGTCACCTTCTTTCTTCAAGCTTGCCTCTGTGAACCAGCATCAGGCACATATGGCATAAAATAAYGAGCTAAATATTCCACGTCTAAGCTGTAACACAGCAATAAAATCAGAGGTAATTTTATCATTATGAAATCTGTATGCTAAGTTGCATAACGGAAGCATCAGTAGACAGACACAGTACATAGCAGTGATACAGGCTAGTGGTGTTTTGTTACCTTTGATAATGCTGGTCTGCAGGCTGATGTTTGGTGAGCTTTTTGTCTGTGGGTTCTCTTGCAAAGGGTTTTCCTGAATTCATCTTAATTCCGATCCTGGGTTTGAGAGACCTATGTCACAATTTCACCGGTTGTTAGCCACCATAAGAAGTAAGATGTACATAGCTTACAAATCTTCTTTGCAGAGCTGTTACAGGCTGTTAATTTGGTAAAATCTTGTGGTGTGGATACTATAAAGAGAAATAATTTACCACTCGTGATTTGCCGAAGCACTTGTGAATTGTTCTGCATACTCCAGAGTGTCCAAAAATCTTGGACATGGCTAATGCAATGTAACAGTAGTATTATTTTGTGCACTCAGTAACTGTGCGGTGAAGGAAACGACTTGCTGCATCATCAGAAGCACCCTTGATGGGATGTCCTAGACACGTTACTTGTTAGGTTGATTTATTGATGAAAACTGTTGGTTTTGCAATTGTAGTAAAGCAGTTGGCAAGCCCAGGAATCTCACTAGGCTTATTGATCCTGGGGTGTAGAGAGCTGTTGGCACAAGCAACTTACTTGAATGCCTGAGCTCCAGAAGAGACTCCAGCCATTATCCTTGCTCTGTCAAAATCCAAACGAGCCTGCTGTCAGTCCCTTGGAGGAGACACCACTTAGGTTTCCAAAGTCACAGCAACAGCACTCTAAAATTCATAGCATCCTGCTTTTTGGAGTAAGCTGTAGCTCCCTGATCTAATGAGATGGCAGAGTCAGCCCAGGCCAGACACAGGACAGGACACTAAGGATTCTGATTTTTATTTCATTCTGATATCCAATGGTCCATGCTGCCTCACCTACTTGCTTGGAATTTCTCATGTTATTTTCAAACACAGTCTTTGGTTTCTTTCATGCTCTGTATCATTGCGAATGTCAGATCCTCTGCTAAGCTCTGCTGGGCTTGAATCCCTCCTGGGACATGTTGCATTTGCAAGTCTTCTCACTGCCTCCAGCTGTCCCAACACCACAATGAGCTTTCTGCACGACAGCATAAGCTGTGTCCCATTATTCTTTTGAAGTTGCTGATGATGGGCATTCTTTCTTAGTGATTCCTTTATCATTTTGGATAGAGCCTACTGTAATGCAGCTGTGTCCTGGAATCCACGTGTTAACAAAATAGTGTATTCTTCTTTATTAGCTCTGTGCGCTCTCAAGACGTTGGTGAGACAGTCACTGATGGGGTAGGCTTGTTTGGCAGGATAAATGCATCTGCTGAAGCAGGAATGCCACGCAAGAAGAAGAGTTCAGTTGTTCAGGATGGGGAGAAAATGTTGGAGCAGATAAATGATGAGATGGCATCTGTGTGGAAGCAGCTGAAGATGGGAGAACCCAAGAGGATAATTAATGTGCTGAAACAGGAGCCAGATGTCAATAGAGGCAGCTTCCCTGGTCATTTGAATGCTGATTCTGTAGTCTGTGTTGACGGGGAAGACTTGTCAGGCAGCCTGTTTGTGAAGTTCAGTATTGCCCGTCTTAATCGCTTGTTAGAGGTACTTGACACTTTCCACCGTAGGTACTGTCAGCTGAAGAAAAAATAAAATTGGAGGAACTGGTTAGAATGAGCCAAAGTTTCAGGTTTTTCATGGAGACCCCTTGTGCTGAACTGTATCCTACCTGAAGTGAAACAATCTGCCAAAACCATCTAGATCCCCCATTTTAAAGCAAACAGGCACAACAGGAGCCCTGCGGGGATGTTTGGAGCTCTGCTCCTCACTCCGGCTGTCCGTGGCCCACAAAGAAAGGAAGGAAGGCTGTTGTCTGTGCTCATGCTGGGCCTGATCGGCGCCCACTGGAGGCAGTGGTTTTGTTTCAGATGAAAGGGACAGGAGTGCATGTGACTATTCACTCACATGCGCCCCAGGCTAGGCAGAGTAGGATCCCACCTGCCTCGCACACAGCTCAGCCGAGCCCTCGCTGCTGAAAATGCCTGTGTCCAGCCACCGTGTTTTCTCATGGGAAACCAGCCCTTGGCTCACCAGAAAGCCAGTCTGTGGGGAGGAAAGAGTGTTTGCTCCTTGTGACACTCAGGACCTCTGTCCTGTCCATGCAAGGTAGCAACTCAATATCAAAGTGAAGGAAGCTTTGACAGGCAAGGTGCTTTACACGTGGCTTCTATTTCAGAAAGCTCTTAAGGATGCTGGGAAAGCTGCTTGTTTGCCATTCCTATACCATCCTCATTTTTATCTAACATTAACATCTGCAATTATTAAATATCCTCCCATCAATAAACAAGGTGCCACCCAACACCCCTGGTAGGACAGAGCAGGTGTAAGAGACTGCAGCTCCAGCCTCTGTGCCTCACTTCAGTAGTCATAAGACAAACACAAAAGGCAAAGTCAGAACTTTTGCACCTACTGAACATTCATTAGGTTCATAAAAATAAGTAGCTTGTGCATGCATTAGAGGAGGAGAGACATGTATTTCAGGAGAAGTAGCTTTTAAAAGGCATAAAATCACATGGGAAGTGGTTCTATATGTTTGTACCCTGCAGTGAGTTGTTTTACATGCCTCTATACCTATTCTCTTTGCATTACACGCCTGTTCCAACATTTTGCCCCTGACCCTGAAAGTCAAACCACCCAGGGGCAAGGTACTTTGTCATTTACATGGAACTTACCACTTCTTTCAGAAAAACCAGGGGACAAACTCTTATTTCAAAAGTACTGGTATGATTTGAACCACAAAATATCCTGGTTTAATTCGAATTTGTGCTGCTAGTAATAAAATCAGATGTGCCTAATGGGAGGGGGTTTATGCTCATGCCCTCAGCTGATGTAAATCAGAATAGCTCCACAGAAGTTGATGGAGACTTTTTACATCTGACCATGCAAAGATCTGACCACGCAAGCTAGCAGTTTCTTGTCTAGTTTGCATTGATGGTTTCTTTGGCCTTGCTGTGGGACATGAATGCACATACCTGCTGCTTCCATATGCAAGGCCGAGCAGAAGACAGTCCTCTGGCTTCCCACCTTCCACAGCAGCCTGGATCATAGCATTACAGTGTAAATGAGGGACTGGAAAATAGGCAAGGGTCTCAACCAGCCTTAACTGGTGCAGTGTTGACTTCAGGGCAGCTGGGGAGGGGGCTATGTCCTTCCAGAATCAAAGCTGACTACTGGCTAGATGTTCCTGTGTCAGCAAAAAGTGACTCCCAGCTGGGGTACGCTTCACATATTTCTGTCCCATCAGGCCAGGGAGCATGTCTTTCTGGAAGACTTGTTCAAGCTGAGTCCCTGGGAACATGGAGAGATTTCCACCTCCACTGTTAAGCTGGGCAGAGCACAACTAGGGATGCACACAGTAAATAAGCAGCCAGACCAACACAGGTAAGCTGTAGACAAAAGACACCTTTGCAAAGACTTTGAAAAAATTGGAAGAGCCAATTCCCAACAATTCCTTAAAAATCTCTCAGAAGTTTGTAGGAATGACTGATCCCATATAATTTTCCAAAAGTTTGAGCAGTAGTGAATACTAATAAAGAAGAAGTGTAGAACAGTGTTTTTAAATACACGGAAATATATCTTTTTTCTTAGAAAAAGGGACCGTGTTATCCGCCCTGCTAAAAAAATGTAGTTCTGTGTGTATGTGAGAGCATGTGCTATCTAAACATTCATAGGTATATTTATTTAAAATGTATGTGGCATCATCTGTTGATATATTATTCCACTATTCCTTGATTAGCATGATCTGTATGGCCTTCACCCACTCTCATGTAGGTCACAGGCAGGACTACAGAAGTGGGATTACATCTGTGTGAAATAAGAGTAAGATCTGAAGCAGGCTGCTTGGCCTGTTACCCAAATGCAACTCACATCTTGCTGCATGAGAAAGATCTTGCAGTAGCATTGCACAGCTTCTCGCAGGCATTTTGACATTTTTAAGAAATGCCAATGGATAGACAATACCCCCTGTTGTACCCTCCACCAGTGAGCAGCGCTTGACGCTTCAAAAGAAGCTGTGACCCTCCTGTAACAATTAATGTCTGCAATTTATAAGGACTTCCAAGAAAGCGCCTGAAGTTGTGCAATTAACAAGAAATTACTCCTGAGGGAATTCTGTTCCCCATCTCAGCTGGTGTTCAACTTATCTGTGAAGAATATACATGCTCAGCCTATATTCTTTTTACCTTAGTTTAGTTTGACAGTAATTAAAATCTTTCCTGAGCCTGAAGAGCTGTATGTATTTATTTTTGGTCTCCATGAGACTGGAATATGGACCTGCTGTGTGATCTCTGGCAAGACAGTTCAACTACGTGTGCCTTGGTTTCCCTTCTGACTCCCAGCCTGCCTTGTTCATCGGTGAGCCTGCTCGACATCCCACTGTGTGCACGTGTCGCCCTAGAACAACGGGACCTCCATGTTGGCTGGGTCCTACAGGCCCCATTAGAATACAAATTGCTAATCATTAGCAAGAAGATTAATGTGCTAAGAGTGTTTTTCAGTTGCAGTGCGTATAGTTTGGGACTATTTGCTAATCCCTGAGGTAATATTAATTTTAAAAAATCTTAACATGCAACACTGTTGGCACTAGTGATTTTATCATGAGTCTCCTGATATTTGGTGTTTCTTGTCAAGATCTACTTCCTGGAAACCCGAGCATCTTGGCTTGCATTTTGAAACAGGCAAGTTTTTAGCGCCTACTGTAACAGTGAGGCTGGAAAACATTTCCCAAGTATGCTCTGGAGACTCAGAAAGGCAAAGAAAAAGACCTTAAAATGTGTTAATTAAAAAGAAAAATAAGGATTCTGCAAGAAAATCTCTTTTATTTTTTCCGTGATTTGTGTGGCTTGCATAGCCTTCATTGTGCAAAAATATATATCTTGGAGTGTGACAGGAACCCCCCAGTGGTTCTGAGGGAAAAAAGATAAAACTAAACTGATTTTAATATCATAGCTACAGCTAGGTTGGTACTGTCCCTCTAATTGTATCCATCTTGTTCATTTTTTCATCCTAGTTTATTTTTAACAGCCTCAAATTTTGTATTTTTCCCCTTGTAGTTCTCTTTCTTGATATCCTTGGGGTTTACTTTTTCTTCACTTTGTTCCTGCCCTCGCTTGGTTTATTTTTTTCTTCAGTCTTGATGATATCCTCAGACTTGATCCAGGTTGAATTTACATTAAGGAAAAGCATGAAAGGCATGAAACAGACATAAGTGGTACAGAGAGCAGTTTTCTCTTACTGTTCTCCACTGTGATCTAAAAAGAGCCTGGAATAGTTAAGAAAATGTCCTGGACTTATTTACGCTCTGCTGTAAGTATCACTGGTTGAAGATTTCCCATTAGTTGAAGGGAGATGTTCCACAGGCCACCGTGCTGTTTTAGTAACTCATCTATTTCAATACTTTTTACGTAGATAGGCCAACAAATTTCCGAACAACCAGAAAGCTTTGGCAAATAACGTTGAAAGCAGAGTACTGGACTTACACAAAGCAGTCTGTGTTACTCTGGTACCTTCTTTCAGGGCTGGGCTCTGATAATCAGGTCAACCAACTGCTGTGACAAGGTAGTAAGACAGCTGTTTGCCAAAGGGAAAAAACCTTTGTCGGGGGAGAGGGGAGGCCTGATGGGGCCTGGAAGAAGGGAAGGCTCTCCAAGGAGGCTGGGAGCTTATTAATTGTGATGCTTGGGTGTTACGTGGCCTCTTTCATCAACAGACTTTGAAGTGCCTTACAGAAGAAGTGAATATAACCTGCATTTTACAGGGAGGAAACTGAGGCACAGAAAAGCATCTTGCTTTGCTCAAGGTCACTGCAGTCCAACCCTGCTGCTCTTCTCTGCTGCGCCACAGTGCCTGCCAGCAGATGGAGGGGTGGGGGGAAACCAGCAGTGTGGGCTGCCAACCTGTTGTGCAATCAGGGTTACGGTGGAGGAGAGAGGGAAAGAAGGGAGAGGGAAAGAAGTGAAGGTAAATAGTCATGAAGAATGCCCAGGAGAGGGGGGTGGCATGTTGCACATGTGGGAGATGAGGCTGGGCAGCTTCATGGGCCAGGTGGGCAGTAGCTGAGATAGGAGGGAGAGTAGGACCAGCGTCATGCAGAGGGCCAGTCTTTGTCCTCATCCACTCATGCAAGTTTCATTGGTGGTTGAAAATGTTTCTGCAAGCACTGATGGGAATATTGTGTGAAAACCCTCTGATGTATTGACATGAGGCTCTGTTTTCTTACTCTCAAAACCATGTCTTTGAAGAAAGAAAACTTCTGTGTTTGATATTTTTGGTAGGATGTGATTTATTTCCCCTTAACTTTGCTAGCATTTTTCTTGTTTCTTTTCTTTTCTTTTTTCTTTTTTTTTTTTTTTTTTTTTTTTTTTTTTTTTTAAAAAAAAAAACCTATTTTCCCTGTCTATTGCCAGATCTTTCAAAGGGAAAGCAAGCTCTGCATTTAGTTTCTCATTCCTCCACTCTAGATAACTTATCATTCCAGCCTGTCTGGAAATCTGGAAATCCTTATGCCTGGAACCTTATCATAGACATTTCCGCTGCAGGAATAGTGATCAGACCAACAACAGCATCTTGAATTCAAGGCAGAGGAAATGGATGACTGCATAGCTTGGGTTTGCTGTTTAGATATTCTGCACTTAATGGGCTGATTATCATCTATCTTTCATCTCCTTGGAGAAGAACCACAAACCACACTGACAACTTTGCATCGCATGTTATGCTGTCTGACCTGCCTGCTGCCCAGTCCTCTTTCAGCCTTCTGGAAAAGGCGTGTGTTCTAGGTTCCCTCCCGCAAGAAAGAGGCAGAGTTTTAATTTGGATCTCTTCTTTTTACCATTGTCAATCCTTGTGTGGGACAGAGCAGCCACAGGCACCAGAGCAGTTTGCCTTCTGGTTTGCAAGCTATTTGAGCTTCAAGTGATCAAGCCAATGCTTAGCAAGTGCAGGGTCATCAGCAGTCACAAATGCACAGTAGTGACTGAGTAGGAGATGTTTGCTTGTGTTATGAAATGTGGTGGAGTGAGAGTACACACTGGGGATTTGTTCATTTTAGCAAACCTGGCAGAACCTTCCTGTGACCTAAATAGAATACCTTGCTCTACATAAAGCATGCATCAGGGTATTTCCTGATTTATTCATGAAAGGTTTGCTTTACAAAGGCATTTGGAACTGTGTAATCTCAGAATACATGATACATATAGCTGGCTGCGCAGCTGGCATTTGCACAAATTGCTTTGATATATGGCTGTAACGTATGAAAGCACAGTGAGGCCAATTTAAATACTTGATACTGGAGTAAACTGGTTAAAAGAGTAAATTAGATCTAACCTACAGATTTTCTTGCTACTGAATAGAGAAGGTTGCTCTCCAGAATGAATAATTGATAAAGGGATGGGAGGCTACACTCTAGTAAGCAATAAAATCCTCCAATATTAAATGGGCAGGGTTAAGGGCAGATCCATCAGTAGTGTGCACTGGTGTTGTATCTTTCTCTTTAAGTGCCCTTTGCTGATTTACATCAAATTGGGGTCCAACACATTGTGTTAACCGGATCAATTAACTGAACAACTCTGCTGCCTTTTACTTGGGACACTTTGTGCCTCTGGTTGCTCTTTCCCAAAGAAAATAAAGTCTAAGGCAATACTTCATCAAGTCTGTGCATTTATTAGGGAATGTCCAATATATATCCTTAATGATTTGTCTATATATTAGTCGTACATGTTTCCTGCTGTAATATATTCAGCAGCAAAGTAGATGGGGCTGGTTGCTCACAAGCAAGCCTCATTTTGGAGCTTTGGAAGAAATTGGGGTTAATTTACAATAGAATGAAAGTGACATTTGTAAAGATGGTAAGAGGGGAATGCCAGAATCCATTACACTGATGATCCTACGAACGCACTGGCATTGTCCATTGGTGAGTTAATGTTCAAATCCTATCAGCATTACTTGCTGAACTTATTGCAACTTAATGGCAAATTTCCAGATTTTTATCATGCCAAACATCTTATAATAGATGGGACTGCACAAATTTTTCAGGAAAAATTTTCACAGTTAAGCTCACTGCTATAATACAGAAGAAATTTAACTCATTTTGTGTAATAGTGGCTGCAGCATGAGCAAGACTATCCTCTGTGTTTCCCTTGATGAGACATGGGGGAAGCCTGCAGTGACTAAACTCAGGTGGTCAACAGGAAGCTTGCTGCCATTTTTGTGTCAAGCAACATACTATGGTACGTCTTTAGTGTAGTGTGGTATTAATTCAGCTGAAAATTGTATAGCCTTGCAGAAAGTAGGTAGAGAGCTGATTGTTCCTGATGCTCCCTCATGGAGAATTCTGTGAACTCTCAATATGAGCTGTGAACACAAGAAAAAAAATCTCCATGCAGAATCCCGCATCTTTTGTGGTATTCTCCAGAACTTCCAGATGTGTTAGATGATCACACAGATAATAGGGTCACGTCTCAGAAAAGTCAAGTAGCCTGCCTGATGCTGAAGTGGAAACTTCGATTACTTTCCTGAAAATAATCTTACTAAGCCTCCCATGAAATGAACTTTCTCAATTCTTAGTCTTGTGGTCTTCTGTTTAAGAAGAGGCTTTGTCTTGTGTGGCTTTGGAAGTAAGCTGGACTAAGACTTGTCTGATTACTGTATTTCTGGAAAAAACCCAGACTGTTTCCTAGGAGGTTACCTGATTGAGCAGTGATTTAAAATTAATGTAAGTCAACTGCATTTGTCAGCGTTCACCCAGCAAACTCAAGGGGCAGCAGAAACCTTGGTTCTCCATCCTCCAGATAGTAGAAGAATAATTTTWAAATCTTGCTACTGACACCATTGGCTGGCCAGAACAATAGAGAACTGTCAGATTGATTCTGTACTTCATATCTTTTCATATAGCATACTTTACAATATCAAGTGATGTTTCATCTGTACACACAGAAGACATCAAATGAAGCACAATTCTTTCCATATTTTTACTTTTAATTTTATCAGTTCCAAGCAGTAAGCAATTTGAGGTCTTTCTCTTTCTCTTCCCCCTTTCCCCTCCCCTTCTACATTCTTGACTAGAAAGGATCTGTTTCTCCACTGGCTTTGTAAATCTGGGCATTTTAGAGTTAATCAGGACCTGAAAAGAGCAGGATGACATGAGGTTTGCATTAAAGACTGGTATGTGGACAAGTGGCAAAGGCATGGATTATGTGGTAATAAAAACACACTGGGTGATATTTTTGTCAGAGGGCCTCACTTCACTGCCTCCAAAATGCAAAAGTATCAGGAACTCAGATTGCTGTCTCTGAGCCATGATTGCAGAAGCAGATCAGCGTGCACCTTACTCCCAACTCACTGAATCGTGCTTAGCTTTCTTCAGCTATATCAAAAACTGTCCAAGTGCAATGCTGTTGATGAGAAAATGGGGTTCAATGTTGCTTCTGGATTAGCAGAGCACCCCTAAATTGAAGCCAAACTTTTCACTAAAGTGATTTGGCTTGCCAATGGTTTGACTAGCCAAACCAAAGAGAAAATGGTGGTGCTGAGTCAGTCTGGCTTCATGGGGAGATTTTTTTCCCCACATATAAAAATTGTTGTTATTGTTGTTGTTTACTTGGATTCTAYTATTTCAAATTCAGTGAAACCTAATAAAACTCTCCAAGCTGGAGCATCAGTTGGCATAAATCAGTGTGTGTCCCCCGAGTCTAACGATGTTGGAAAACTGTATGAAGATCCTGTGGTTCTGGCCACCCATTTTCAAAGTCAGAAGATCTTGCTGCAATTCTCTCAGCTGATGTCCTGCAAAACACAGGGCACATGTACAGCACTGCTTGTTCATGGTAGGGGTAGGGACTGCCCGAATCCCCTTGTGTTCCCTTGCCCCGTGTCCCAGCCTTCTGCAGTGGAAAAAGACTGTCTCTTTGACCCATCCATCCAATTAATGCCCGTTATTGACAGTAGCCTTTCTTTTCTTTTTTTGGAGACAATATGATTTTATGACACTGACGTTGAACTCTGCTTCCCTTGTCTGAAGCTGGAACTGGATGCAGAAGAGTCAAAGAGCGAGAGATGAGTAGAAGAGAGACAGTGTAATGACAGAATGTTTCACATGCCTTTGAATTTCTAAGGGGATTAGGCGCTCCCCTGGTGCTTTGACATGGAGCCTATGGCAGCTGCTTTGGCAAAGCCTGCCAGCAGTTACACAAATATGTTATTTTCCCCTCATTTTCCCAAGGTGCAGAGGACACAACAACCTCTGTTACAGAGCAGCAACAAAGAGCGTTTGGAGCTGTCAAGAGTCTGTACAGCCATGCTGCACAGTCCCTCTGCTCCTGCTCGCATACAGGAGCACCTCTGAGAACTTGTGCATCGATTTATGTTGTAGTCGGACACCTACCACTTCTCTTGTTGAAGCATAATTCTGCAATTCTGACTGGAATCAAGTGCCAGAGTCATGCAAGTCAGTCTTCACTCCCAGCCTCTACACCTCCTGAAAGAGCTTCTCTGGGTCAACCCTTTTCCCAAGCATCAGCTGAAACAAAATCCTCTAAGTTGCTGTAACTTTATCTGCCCCACATACTCCAGAGACTTCTTTGCACAGCAGAAGTCCTTTTCCTGAAAGCAGGACAGGGACAGCAGGTGTTGTGCTGGTGTCCCTTCAGTGGAATCTGATTACCGGTTTGGTTGCTTTTCTCTGTCTATTTGATATGGTTATTCAGGAAGCCGTGGCTGATGGTGCATTTTTAAACCAAGGACTGACAGAAATCAGGTGTCTTCACTTTGTAAAAGAAACATTAACCCACTGGTTGAGCTCTGCCTGCAGCATCATTGGCAAACATGAAACTCAAGCTTTTTGCAAAATTATTGAAGTTCTTTTCTCATTTTAAAGCATTTTATGGATGTTTTGAATACAAGGTTTAAACATTTAACAATAATGCTAGCGGAGGTGCAGCAAAGAAAGGATTGCCTGAATAAGAAGGAACAAGAGATGGGAGAAAAGGAGGTGATCCCTCGTAGTTGCAGAAATGGGCAAGGAAAATTACCACGAGGGAGAAGCATCAGTATTCATATCTGCATTGAGAGTTGAAATGATGGTCAGGGCCTGTCAGTCCCAATACCGCATCCTTGAGTCACACGCACTGATTCAGACATTAATTTGGACCTCAGATGTGCATGTCAGGCTCCCAGTGAGCCCTCCTGGAGGGCAGAGTGTGGTCTCCTGAATACAGTGGGTGAGGTATAAAGCCCCAGAAAGAGCGTGCTCGACACAGTTGTGAATGCAAAACCTGCCTCATTGGCATTGGCAGGAGACAACGGCATTTGTATCTTTGGACAGTACTTGGCTTACTGATCTCTGTGCAAGCCACACACACACACACATATGCACAGAGGGTTCAGTCTAGCACCAGAATGCTGTTAGTGTAAATGAACACTGTCACGGCCAGAGTGGCTGGGTTTTTTGTTGTTTTTTTTTTCCCCCCACTTTCTGAAACAACCAGCCAATTTAAAAGCACAGTTCAGAGGGAAGGGATTCTTGTTACGCTCATGAATCTCAAAGATTTCCTAAATGAAGAACAAAGAGAGAGGCAGAAAGACAGAGAGAGCTGGAAAACCAGGAGCAGGCAGCAGACTTGGAAAGAAATGTCCTCCTTCTCCCCAGCCCAGGAATGCAAACAGGAAGCCGCCAGCAGAATGTTTGGAGTGTGTGCAGCTGCAGTTGGGTCTGAAGACACTGAAAGCTGTGCTGAAAGTATTCAGCTTGCCTCTTACAATGGAGGGGAAACACTTGCTTTGACACTGCATTTGATAACCATTTTGTAGCAGGAGTGCAGACCCTTTCATTTGCAGGGAAAGGGAAGACAGCTGTGGCTGTCTTCAGTGAAACTTGCTATTCTATACGTGAGAGAGTGTGCTTGTTAAAGGAGGACAAAAGGGTGCTTACTGAAGTTCTGCAGGTGGCTTTTGGTTATTAACCATGAGGAGCTCAGCTAGTCCAGAATGTGTTGGGCTGCCTAATTCCCCACTAAAGGAATCTCAGTTGCTGCTTGGGATAAACTGTGCCTTTTTGGAGACTGCACTGTATATCGCCTGAAACACTGAGCTACTCCCTTGGAAACAGAAGTTTCATATCTGCTAGATCATTCTTCCATAGCACATGTTTTCCATGTGTGAGTTCTGATTTGGGGAGTTTTGGGGAGAAAATTATCTGTAACGGTATCTTCTAATTCATATGTAGATCAACCTCTTCAAGGTACCAGGGTAAAAACACTTGAATTATGTAAATTGAGATAATTTCTTATAAATTACCTTTCAAACAGGTTGGATCTGTGTCTTAATTCAAACAGCTTTAAAATTATCTCACCTAGTTTTCTTCCATTGTTCTTGATCAGCAATTGACCTTGAGCTGACTTCATTCTCAAAATAGATCAAATAAATGTATCACTCCTTTTGATTATAATACAGATTCTGTTTTAAAAAAGTCTTGCTGAAATAAGTCTTGCAGGTTCTTCGGTTGCTAACATTTTATTACTACACTTTGAAGCTGCCTGAGATTGTGCACGTGACAGAAAATCCATATTCCTAACTAACCAATTGTTTTAGCATGTATTTCTGAGAGCTGCATGGTGCTGTGTATTGGTACTTGGGTATTGGTTATATGTATTAATTTGTCTTCTTATGGAGCTGATAATCTGGATTATCTCTTCATACTCCTGTCTTCTGATGGGTCAAATGCTGAAGTTGCACCATTAGAGAGTTTGCTAAAGGCAAGACTTCGGTTATGAGGAGCTTTTGTGAAAGAACCCTGGGGGACACCGTTAACTTTACTAGGACTAATTGCACCACGTGTTTCTTTGTGTCTAACACGCCTGAATTTTAATAAATGAGAAATTATTGTTCCTGGTTAAGTAAGTAGGTAGAGTAGCTAAATATAGAGGAAGTCAAACTGCAGTGGGGGAAGCTCTAGTTTCAATGACTACAGAGGAGGAACATGCAATAGCAGCACTGCAAAAAGCATACCCAGAGCTATTTCTCTGCTCTGACTCCTTATCCTCCACGTCTGCCACGAAGCACGGTCCTCCCCCTCCCTCCTCCCCAGAGTTCCCCACAATGCTTCCCACCAGCAACCCTGATGCCAGGTGCTACTCTTGTTCTTGTGCTGCCCCAGTATTCGTGGTATCACCTTGAGCTCCTGCCTGAGACCCATGCTCTGCTCTTCAGGACTCAGTGTTTAACTCAGCCCTACCACTGTGGCGGTATTTATGGAGACATCCAGATACGGATTTAACGCTTTGTAGTTCCCCTGCACACCTACATGTTTCAAAGGCAGGAATGAGCTAATGCTTATTACTCATTTGTGCAATAGGTTAGTAACCTCACATTAAGGAAGGGGTCTGTAGGTAAGGCTCAGTCACCTACCTAGGATCATGCAGGAAGCTGGGAGTGGAAACCAGCTCATGCCATTCCCAGTCTGGAGCTACAAGCATGAGATCAGCCTTTTCACCAGGAATGATATCAAATATGGGGGCAGACCTGCAGTGAAAAGTGTTAAGAGCAGGAAGAAATCTCAGAGTTCTGTGTGTGGAGGGAAGGATGGAAAGGAAAAGGAGGAGACAGAGGAGAGGAGCTGAACGAGATTGCATTTTAATCAGCCTTTAGGGGAGGTTAGTAGGGAAGGCTACTGGACACACGGAATGAGACAAGACTACAAAACACCTTGATAAGAGAAGAAAGCCCTGTGTCAGCACAGTTGCCCACAAGGCAAGAGCTGTCAGATCACTGTTTTCTGACACCTTCTGTCTCTTCAACACCTTTTGTGCTGTTTTTCCCTTCTCATCAAGGTTCGTCTGAYAGGGTGAAAAAAAGGGTTTTCAGAGCAAATCACAGCCTGAGGAGCTTCCCCAGTTGCAGATTGTTACCCAAGGGAACTCCAGACCTGGATCTCAACCCATTCCTCAGTAAACAGCAAGGGTCTCGTGAGATAAAGATTGTCATTGCCACATCTTATGCAACAGCACAGATGTTGATTCATAGCTCCTATCTGTGCTCCAGTGCAAAGCTCACCCGTCAGCAGCTAGATGTTTGGAGAAGGGAATTTGTCTGGGGCTCTTAGTAACCACAGCCATGAGCTATCATCATTGCAATCACAGATTAAGGAAAAAGTGCTTGCAATTACTGTATGGAAAACAGCAAAGTTTGCCAATTTGGGCAGTAACTGGGAAAGGTGATTAAGGCAGGCTCAAAGAAGCTGGTCTGAACACCTGAACTCTTTTTTGAGACCCTTTGAAGGGAATCTGATTTTGAAAACAAATAGTACCGCACTGTGTAAAACTGATTAAAACCTTTTTCCTCTTTTTCTCACCCGTGTGGATTATCTTATGATCAACCTGCAATTTTTCCTTGTAGGGGCACACATCTGGGTCTGCCTTTTACCTTGTGACCTATTTTCTTTAAACGTGAGAGAATGTAATATCTGCAAAACCTTTACCCCTCCCCCTGACAATGTGATTGAAATCGATTGACTGATTCAAAAGCAATTAGGTGGGGCTGACAGACAGACAACACGCAAGTTTTCTTCTGTAAGAAATGAGGCAAAAAAACTCCATGGCCCTTTGAGATATCCTAAGGCCAGTATCAATAAAATTATATTTCAGATGTGAAGAAGGGCTTGCATGTCTGATACCTTGCCCTTTTTATCCCCCAAATCTATCAGGTGGTCTAATAAAAGATATTGCCTCTTCCTACAAGCCTTTCCTCTCTGTATAAAATGGGACATACAAAATGTCTTGTCCCCTGCGAGAGTTTAGGGTATGTATCCCTATTTTCTGTACTGGAGGTTTTATTTTCCTCTGGTTTCAGTGCAGTACCTTGCTGTCCTTAGCGCTGGAAACACCAGGCATATACCAAACCAGCCATGTGCTTTTCGTTATTCTCAGCCTCATCAACAGCACTATATTCCCCACAAGGTGGTGGGCAACATTGAATTTTCTCTGGGGGGATTGTTTCCTTTGTTTCTTCTCCTTATAAACAAATACAATCTAAGAGCCTGACTTGCTGTCTTGGAAGGTTTCCAGAGTAAGGTGATGTGCACAGCATTTTATGGGATAAGCATGTTTCACTGGTCAACAGCAATTGCAACAGCAGCATCTGAAATAGAGAGCCAGAATAATTCCCTCCGCGGCAGGAGTCTGTGGGTGATGTTCTCTGACCTGTGTTATGCAGAAAGTCAGACTGGATGATCAGAGCAGTCCCTTCTGGCCTCAAAATCTATGAATCTATGTTCTGATTACACATCTGAGAATGAGCAACCAAAGTTGAAAGTGGTGATTTATTGAATGCTAGCTACAGGCAGATTCTTGTTTCTGGATAAGCAACTGCTTTTAAAAGGGTCCCTGTAGCTCAGTGGGGTACAGACAGCTGTCACTTCTTTTGGGGGAAAGTACGTGCCAGCCTATTTCTGTAAAAAGCATTTTAAATTTACAGCTCTCTGTAAGTGATGTTTTATAATAAGGATTGACCCTTTCTGGAGATGGCTTTGTGGTTGATTTATAGAGAAATCCCCTGTAAGACTGCTTTGGGATGAGGCCAAGATGGGTGAGATCCATCTTTTCTCTCCTGGCTTGTGGATCAACCCATATATGAAAGCGTCTTGGTTTGGCGGCATGAGTTTTGTTGTTGCTGCGGAGTATTTGAACCTTAGTGAAACAGACGATGTGTCAACAGCTCTTACGAGGCTTGTCTTCGGCCTGTTGTTTCATTTGCTTCCAAAGAAGTCACATGCAGAGCAGAAGATGCCTGCAGCTGCTGTGAATCACTTTAAAGATACCAAGCTCCAACATCTTGGAATAAAGGAGCCCCAGTAGTACCCTCAGATGTCTGGAAGGAGTATGATGCACCTCAGATGCTCTCTGAGAGCTGTGGTTCTTTAAAATGCTGGGGAAGGGAGGGCAGAAAAATGCTCTGGTGYGCTGGTGGGCCAGTGGTGGTGCAAAAGGCAGGGGGACTGGGAGAGGTGGCTCCGTGAACAGCCAGAATTTTAACTCCAGAATGCTGTTAGGATTTCAGACAGCATCTGTTGTTCACGTTATTGATTTCAAAGTGGTGGAAGAGGTATCAGACAGGTTTGGAGTGACAAAGACTATCAGAAGCCTTTGTAAAACCAATAATGGACCAAGGAACCAGCATTAATAATAGTTTTATCTCTCAAATAGCAGTCTATGGTAATATACTGCTTTTAATAGTGGAAGTCCAGGATGAATTAGGCTACGGCATCTGTAAAATATGCGATGGCAGTAGGCAAACATCATTGGCTAAAGAGCTCTGCATATTCAAGAGAGTTAGGCCTTAGTTCTGGAAACTTCTCTTAAATCAATGATGGCATTACTGCACTTGATTAAAATGGTTAGATCTACCCTAACAATGAAACCGTCACTTTGAATTAGAAGAGCAACCCATTAAATTGTAAAACACATAAATATTAAGGCAATCATATTTCTAGGTATATACATTATCTTTATTTACAGTACTCCCTTAATTGAGCGGCTTAACTGGGTAGAGATTGCACTCTAAACTGTTCCACAATTATTAAAATGCATGTTTACATTTGCCTAAATTGTGCAAAAGTAATTTAGAAGATGAATTTCAAGAAATATTCAGGAAATCTGCATACAGAGAACATAATTATTATTGATATTTGCATACCTTCCCTTTCCACTTTCATGCACTATTACAAACCACACAGAACATGACTAAAGAAATGATTGGAGAGGCTGCTGTAAGTACAAATATGGATTCATCAATAAATGTTCAGGCTTCCAGGTGAAAAACAAACGGCATGGATGTGGAGAAGAAATATTACATTTTATTTAGATAGTTATTTGGAATGGGATCTGTACAGATAAATCCATACTCAGAATATAGCAGTCTGTTTTAACAAAGATGAATGTTGTTGAAAAGAACAAGTAAAACACAGACAAAATTGCAAGTGCCAATGCAAGCCAGTACAAGGGGTAGCAGATAGGCTAGGTAGACGTGCTCCAGATGCAGGTGCAGGGGGAGAAATGGCCAACAGTGAGATAAGCTTTCACTCCATGATGAAGGAGGCTTGATTCAGAGGTGCTTGTGTACCAGTGTTAAGCAAAGTAGAAGTAGACTCCAAGTGCAATAGAAAAAATATACATTGGGACCTTCTTCCTTGCCTGAAAACAAGAGGACCCTGGTGATACCTGAGTTCACAAATCCTGATGCACAACTAYGTGTCTCCTGCAGCCAAGCAACTGCTCTGTGTTTCAGTGAAAAACAGACGCCAGCTGCCATCCAAAGGCAGGTGAAACATGGAATTTTGTGCATTTCTGAGAAAGACAAATAAATTAAAAAAATTGTGAGCTGGGAGTGGAATGGACCAAGAATGAAATGACAAAAACAATTAGTGGAGCACTCTCTGGAAGAAGCAGCTACGCCCTCCATTAGGTTTCCAAAAGAGGCCAGTGATTAGTGACTGAATTGCCCTTCAGCTTCTGCAAATCAGGACACTTTAAAAGATGCATAGAGAGGGCATCCAAATTCAACAGGTGCTTTTGGGAACCTTGGCTGACACATTCCTAGCCGAGCCACAAGAAAGAGCTGAGAATCCCACAAGACCTTGCAGTGCCGCTGATATGGGTCCATGTACAGAGAAGGATCATGTGTGCATCTATTTATATTTATGTGCTGTATCTAGTGAGACAAGCAATAGAAAAGAGGAGCCTTGTCAAGATTATCTGTCATGAGATAAGAGAAACCCATGTATCACTCATCCTGAAGGCTGTGCACCAAGAAGCAAAAGAACCTCATGCTCCCCTGACAATGAAAATAATGAAGTCAGATTATCCAAGGAAACTGTGAGTTTGCCTTACCCACAAACCTCAGCCCCAGGGAGGGAAGAAGAATTATCAGAAAGGTCATTCTGAGCAGTCAGAGTCAAGGACAGAGCTGAACAGCCACCAAAACCCATAGGAGCAAACACAGAGTTCACAAGGAGGGAGAAAGCAGTAAGAGTTCAAGGGAAATAAATAACAACATGAAATATTTTAACACTACCGAGGAAATGTAGGAGACGTTTCTCTCCATGTTGCGAAGACCTACAATGGCATGCTGATAGGATCCCCAGAGAGAGCACATCATCTATAACTATGCAGCACTGCACATGCTGATACTGCTAATAAAAAAGAACGGTTCAGATCACAGAAATTAATTAGTTTAGAACTGCAACCACCAGGAAGAGAGCATGCACACAGCAGCATCCCAAAGTGTGTTCATATTAACGATTCTCTGTCTGGTGTGCTGTTGACAGAATCCTGTCTGTCTCAACAAAACTCTGGAAGCAGCTTTAAACTTCAGGCCCCCATCAAACAGCAAGCGGTCTCCCGGCAGCGTGCCTGCATGGAAGCTAGTAAATCCAGCAAATAAGGACTCAACAGCATCTCCTGCTGTCACGAGGAAAACTTTAGCTGCTGTACTGGAAATGTCCCTTCTCCTTGGGGGGTCATCTCTTTGCATGCACTTACAATGCCTGAAAAGCAGAGCTGGGCTGCTACTTCTTGAGGCACCAAGAGTCCTGCCCTCCTAACAAAATCCATCTGTGGAGGTAAAGGGGCAGAGCTCTCGGGAGTCTCCAGCACCCTGCAGGATGGAGCCATGCTTCTCACAAGCTTTCTTGCTGCGGAGAGCATGTTTTTTCTGTGCCAAGAGGCAGAATGAAGGCTTGTGTGCATTTTCCTGCTTACCTTTCATGCGAGAGGGGGCTCAGCACTCTGGAGTCCGGAGCTCATTTAGAGGCACCTCAGTAGTTCAGAGTTCCCATGTCCGTTACTTCATCAGCCACAATTTACTGCAGTGCGATGTGATATACAGCAGGGCCATTTCGTCTCCCAGAACTTTAGAGAGGGGGTCTGCGTTTTAGCATCTACCAGTTTTATCTCTGCCATCTGAATCTCATTTCCAGGATAACCAAGGGTCCTTCTAATTACTGCTCTGTTGAATGTATGTTGCTCCAAGTCCTTGTGATTTGGCTGAAATCTGGGGAAATGGGAGCTGATGTCATTAGTCATTTCTTCAGGGGAAACCCACTTACACCCAGTGAAAAATGATAATAAAGTTGTATCAATCTGACTACATATCTGGCTACCTTGTAGAAGTATAATGTTTGAAGAATACACCTGAATTTCATAGAAATTTAAGCACAGCAAGCACCATTCTAAGACTTTGATGATAGTTGGCAGCATATATATTCTTAGACCAGAGAGGACACAGTATTTTATATAGCTAACCATGGCTTGTCTCTGTGCCAGAACACCCATTATGGGTCATGATGCAGGGCCTCTGATGCTCCCAGCATTTGCTGCTGTGGTTCAGTGACCACAAAATATGTAGGCTCTGGTCCCAGCTCTGCCACTGATTTGCCATGTGACTTTGGGCACGTTGTGTCCCTTGCCTCAGTTTCCACATCTGATATGTAACATTTTCAAATCAATTATCCATGACAATGATACTAGAAAGAACACAGCATTGATTTTGTTTTCCCCTCTCCCCATTGGACATGAGGACTGTGATTTATCTATTACATTGGAGTACGTATGCATGCAGCACTCAGTGTCTTGTAAACACTTATTAATGGTCCTTGGAAAGTCCCAATGAGGTTGGTTAGCAATATAATTCTCATTTTGCATTTGAATCACAGCAATATGAAAGACAAAAGAACACATTTAAAAAGCAATCTTTTATTGTTGTATCTACATTATTTGCATCAACCTGTTCTTTTAAAAGCTGGCAAGATGGAGATTCCACAACCTCCATGAACAATCCTCCCCAATCCTTAACTCTTCTCACCATCAGAAAGTTTCCCTTGATGTCTGCCTGATCTAAATCTTCCTTGCTGCATTTTAAGTCTTTGGGCGTGGAGAAGCATTTCTATCTTTCCTTTCTGCAGCAACTCAACTGTATGTAAGGATTACCTTCATGACTCACCACAGTTTTCAGAACAATCCTACCTCATTTGGTCTTTCCTTCTTAGTCATGTTTTTAAGATTTTTGATCATGCTGCCATTTCTCCAGGGGGTCTATGTCTCTTTTCAATGTAGCATCCAAAGCTAGACACTGTGTTCTGGCTGAGGGGTTGCATAGAGAAGAATTACTTCATGGGCCTGGTAGATGACACTCCTATTCATACATGTGAGTATGATGTCAGCCTTTCTCAGTAGGGTGATATTGTTGACTCATCTTCAGCTTGCGACTGACAATCATCCCCAGTTGCTTCTCTACACAATCGCTGCTGAGCCAGTTGTTTCTCCATCATGTATCTGTGTGGTTGGTTATCCCCAGCTCAGTCCTTTTGAACTGTATCCTGCCAATTTCAGACCAGTTCTGTAAGTTGCCAAAGTAACTTTTCTTCTCATTAGCACACTTGCAGCCCTTCTGACCTCAGTACTCTCCACAGATGTAACTATATTTCCATTGATCATCTAAGTCATTAAGGAAAATGGTGAATAGAACTCCTCTGGAGACAAAACCCTTTGAAACATCTTTAGATTTTGACAGTCAACCATTGATAATTATTGTCTAAGTATGATTTCCAACCACCTTGCACCCACTTTATTTCAATTTTATTTAGATATTCTTAGCTTGTTTATGATAATGCCTTCTGAAACAAAGTCAAAATCCTTACAAAATTTGAGATAGAGGAGACCTACTATCTCCATCCACACAAGGTCTGTTTCTCTGTCAGAGAAAGAAATAAGGTTACTTTGACATGATTTGCTCTTCATAAATCCATGTTGGCTGCTGCTCCTCTGTTTTCCTCTCAGTGCTTACAGATAAGTTTATCTGGGACAAGTGCTCAAAATACTAGCACAACATCTAACAGGAACGGAGGTTATACTGACTGGCCTACAACTCCAGCTCCCTCTTCTCGTTTTTAGGGCTACATGTGGTATTTGCTCTTTCCCAGTTTTCTAGGACATAACCCTTTCTTCTGGCTTCTCAGAGAAAACCACTAACAGCTCTGAAATTGCTTCAGCCTGTTCCTTTAAGTACTGGGGGATAAAGTTCATCAGGTGGAGATGATTTGATAACACTAACTTATCAGAGTGTTCTCTAACATATTCTTTTCCTTTTTGGGCCTGACACTACCTCTTTGTTGCTGGCATTCATTGGATTTGCCACCTGGTTGCAGTTGACCTCTTTACTAAAGAGTGAAGCAAAAAGACATCAAATACTTCCACCTTTTTGGCATCATCTGTCAGTGTCTTTCTCTCCCCATTGAGCAGCAGAACAAGACTTCCCTTTGTTGGGGTTTTGGAGGGGTTTTGTTTTGTTTGGTTTTTTTTTTTTTTTACTGAGAAACTTTGTCATTTTAGTTATTCTTCTGTCCTATGTGCATCACTGTTTTGTGTTTTGTGTTTTTTGGTCCTATGTGTTTATGCTATTCTTTTGTGTTTGTCTTTGCAGCTGGACCTATTTTTCACCTCCTGCATGCTTTTTAACTTGTTCTTCAGAAAAATGCAGCAGTTGTGATACAAACAGATTTGTCTTTCCTGCATTTTCTCTCCCTTCTCAATTTTGGGATAAGTTGTTCTTGCATTGTTATTACTGTTTGGTCTCCCTTTTTCTGTGGGCTTGTCACCCATGGGATATTACCCATCCCCTGAGTTTACTGACAGTTGTCTTCTTGAATTCCTGTGGTGTTTGTTTGGTGTTCTCCGTACTCTTCATGGTTACAATTGCCTTCACTTGAATTCTTCCCTGTTAGCAAAGAAGGAAGTGCATTCTTTTAACAGTGAGACTAATTCATTGTCAAACAGACCAACTCTTGCCATGATAAGAATTTTCCATCTTTTTCAAAACAATGTTTTAATGGAGTGATGTAGGCCAAATGCAGAAAATACTAGGTGGTGCCTCCTCACCTTTAAAACTCCACATGTGTGAAAATTTTACATGGGTATTTGCCAGCTGTTTCACAGGAAACCTGCAGCAGAGCCAGTGGTAGAACCAAATCCCTGGGTCCTGTTGCAGTGTCAAAACCATGGACTCATCCATCGTTGCTCTCTAAATGACATCTTTGGCACTTAGAGAATCTAGGCTTCCCTGTATTTGGAGGAAATTGCTGATTCCCTGAACCCAAAAACCAAGCAGTCCACAGACTGAAAGGGCAGTTTGATGGACTGATACATGGAGATTCTCCTTTGGAACCTGATGCAGCAAAATCCATCAAAGGTAATTCAGAAGTCACTTTAACATTTGCTGGTAAAGCATGACTTCTGGAGTGAGATGAATTTCCAAATCCCTTTTAAAACCTTTACAAAGAACACAGATGATGGTTTGTTATATCCGTGCTGTATGTTTAATATATCTGTTCCTTTGTTTGAATAGAGAAAAGCCATGTGCTTCATTACATGGGGTTGTATGGATCCATGTCTTTGTTTTTCCTCTCTTATCTTTATTAAAATCAAAACAGACAGCACTAATCCCTCAAATAAATGATAATGTATTTCTTCATCTTCAAAGTATGAGGGTTCCATGGTCACTCTTATACTAATCAATTCAATGATTTTAATTAAAAATGGAATGGTTTAAACATAGGACATAATTAAATAGATGCCTGCTATAGTTACCACATTGGTATGCTCCCTTTTGCTGGTTTGAGCACACATTTCCTCTACTGAAGTCAGTTACTGCCCATACAAATTGATTTCTACACCTCTTTCTACATTCTGTGAGTGTCTGCAGAATCTGGGCCTATGTCCCCTTTCTGATCTCATGCTGATGTAATTCTGCTGATTTTCAATGGAATTACATCGGTGTTAAATCGCCGGCTTTATTTGGGTTGTTCACTGAAATCCATGTAGAATGGGTCACTTAAAAGGTCATGCATTCTTCTTGTATGAAAACAGCGAGTGCTTTTGGGCAAAGAATGTCTTTTTTCTTCCACATTTTATGGGTCTAACACCTAGTGTGTAGGTACTACCACAATATAAATATTATTACTGTTGAGAACAGCTACTAGACAAACTAAATTCCTTCTGTGAATTCTTGAAACCCTATGTGTGGCTAGGAGTTGCTTCCAAACAGGGGAGAGGATTTGAGATATCTGTAGTAGAGAGAACATTCCAAAGTGCTCATCACTGACCTCCATCTCCTCTCTTTGGAGCAAAGACAAAATTCTCGTGGGCTTCAGTGGGACCTAGTAGGCTGTGCTTCCTCTTCTAATCATTGTGACTGAAGGAACACGTATTCATGCTGCAAGGGATGATATACATCAGCTTGTTCACTTACAGTCTTCTCTTGATGAGAGCAACTTGGACCATTGTATTCACCTTAGTGCTGCTACAGCCATTTTTGGTCATGCAGTGGTGGCTTAAACTTTTCTAGCTTAGCACTGATTTTTCCTAGAGCTGCACCATGCTAAACATGTTTTACATCAGTGGGGCTGTATTTTTGCAGGAGATTTTACTGGTGTGATTGTATTGGTGCCAGAGCCCGAAGCAGATATAGGACTTTTGCTGTATCTCAGCTATCTGTATCTTAAAACTATGCTATTTTGTCAGTTCTTCCAGTCAAGTCTGGGAATGGGCAGAACAGACTGCTGTGCTTTCTAACGCCTCATTACAGAAGCATGTCGTGTAACAGAAACGTTCTTTCGTATACTTGTGTTGTTGCTGTTGTTGACTTACCTCTGCTCCTAAACCACAACTTCAGTTTTTGCTTCACTTTCCCCCTTCCCTGTCCCAGTTCTGAGCTGAACTTGGCAGAATGAACTGATTTAGTGTAAAAAAAAAAAAAAAAAAGAAAAAAACAAAACCCCAAGCTGAACAGAAGAATGCCCCCAAAGAAATAAATGATCTCTGCAACGCCTTCACACCAAGGACAGAAACGTAGGTAAAGGGTCATTCATTTCTTCTTTTGCCACATCCTATCCTCATTGTAGATGGCCAACATAACGAGGACAATCTGCTCAGATCAGGAAACTTGTGCTCTCTGATGTACTTAGATTTCCTCAGGTGTTGTATCTACAAAACACTGTCACTGGAACTTAGGGACTCTGTAATATTGCATGATGGACGTATATAAACAAGTGAACTGTATGCACTGAAGTGACCAGAATGAGAACAAAGGGTTTCAATGTAATTAAAGCATAACTCAGTGAGTGAATTTTGTTTAGTTGTATGTGGACACAATTAATTGAGATTTACATTGCAGATGTCAGCAGAGCATTTGGCCCTTCTTATTTGTGCTCACAGATTTTTGTTTGTTTGTTTGATTACAGTGCTGCTGATCTCGCATGTTGAAAGTGGACACGCAAGAAATGGCCAGAAGATTACCATTTTCATATGGAAACAAACCCAAATAAGGAGAGCAAAAGCTGGTCAGGCCTTGGCTGAATTGCTTCACATCCCAGAAGGACCCCTCTCAGGAACATAGCAGGCCCTTACCAGCATGCCTTGCTGCCCTCTGGAAGTGCATTTGCCTGACATAACTCTCAGACATCTTCAGCTGCCTGGCTTCTAAAAGGTGAGGGAGAGACTCTGACTCTCAGAGCAAAAGGTCTGGCTGACCTGAGATGAGGCTTATCTTACAGGTGAGGGAGCAGCCCTGTGTCCTTGACAGTGGCTCGACTGGATCAAGGAAGAGCTCAAATGCAACCATGCCCTTCCCAGCCTAGCAATTTTGTTGGCATCTCATGCAGGTTTCACAGAGATCTTCTGCCTCTTGGTTTTGCTGCTTGCTGAATGATTGCTTTCTGTTGTAGGGGCCTTCAGATTCTTTGTGATGATCACAGGATCAAAGGCTAGTTTAGGATGGAAAGGATCTCGGGAGTCATCTAGTCCAATCTCCTGCTCTGATGTCCCAGAAACCTGATCAGAGAGTTTAACCCCACTTTTCTAAGTACAAGAAGACAATTTAGTCCTCCACAGATAAATTTGAAGTTCATAGAATTAGCTAGTTTAAAGGATTTTCCAGTGCACCTATTGTCATGATACTTGACAAGTCATTATATGTATATATAACTCATTGTTACAGTATCTTGTGCTTTAGTCATTTTTTCTTCACAGTGCCCTCTGGAAAGAAATTTCACTGTTAAAGTTCTTTGCTATTAAAAATCAAACTAACTTAATCTGGAGCTGCCTGCCACTCACTGCTGTGTTTTAGTGCTTTTAGAAGCTGCTGTTTCACAGTGTCTCTGTGTTGACTTGATTGTGGTGTACTCCAGCTAGACTACAAAAAGGTATGTAGGTGACTTCTTTGTGCTACTTCAGCTGTTCTTCCAAACATTTAGATAGTTTCAGGATAACTAACAATCATTTTACATATGAATGCTTCACCCAAGGAGACCAGGATGAAACTTCCTTGATTAAGACAGCAAGGAATTTCTCTGGCATATGTACATAATTTGGATTTTACTCCTGGATGGGTTTTTGCCTCTGCTGAGCTTGAAAATTCATTAGAGCAAGGATTGTCTCTTTCAAGTATATTAGCACAGTGAAGCCATGATTTATGAATGGAAACAGACATATTGTCTTACATGGCACACCCCAGTATGCTACTCATCAGTACATCTGATTACAAGGTGATTGCTTGCTGCATTGATAATCTGACCATAAAGACATGACAGAGTTTTGTGTTGTTGACATCTGTGAGGACTTGTTGTTGTTGTTGTTGTAAATTTCGTCTTAAGTATCTCTGGGCTACTCAGAAAGGCTTAGGATTAGATAAGAATGTAGACTTCAATCAGTTCCCACCCTGCCTCTTTTAGGATCTGCCATAAAGCTCCTGACAGTCACTATATTCTCTATTTTAAACAAATGCTGTGTTTAATAGTCCTTATACAGTGATCTTGACTGTCCTGATTCTTTGATAGGAAAGAATGCGCCACAAGTCCTTCTTCTCTTCTTCTTGATCTTTTTGTCTTGAATTGCATTTTCTCTCTTGATTAAACTTGATGCTTTCTGCTTATGCTCATTTTGTGACCTCTCCTAGCTTCTGATCATGTCCCTGATGAGTGTATGCCTCTATTATCATACTGTCTGCAATGCTGTGGACAGCTGCTAAGACTGAAAAAAGCACCATTTTTCAGCTGAAACAATTCTCTAGCAGACTGTGATTCCAAGAGTTAAGCTGTGGAATTTGAATTTTTCCCACTGGGTGTTTAAAGTGCTCAGCACAAGTAACTTGCTGTCTAAGCTAACCTGTCAATACTGAGGCATGTCAGCTGACATTTGAGCAATTTTATCTCCAACTGGTTTGTTAGGTTTAAAATAATGCTGTCTTTCTTCACAGTTGTAGGATCTAGGCAGACCCACATTTGATCATATTCCTTCTTGTTAACTTTCTAAAATGTGAACCTGGGATGTCTCTCACTGGAGGTTGGATAGACATTTCTTGGAAATTATTTGGGTGTGGTTAAAATACTGATTTAGTTTAGGCAGAAGGATTAGATAGCCTCTCAGGATTCTGTCCAGTCTTAGTTTGTCTTTTAGCCATGGGAAGGGTTAGCCCACTTTCACATTTGAACGTTTTTCAGTTTCTTCAATGCCTGTTTATCAAAGGATTTACATCTATGTGTATATAAAATGTGTTCCCCTTTCTTTCTTTTTTATGCTCATTTGGTCTTCCAATGTATGTTGATACTCACATTCTTACTGTCTCATTTGTGATTGTTTATGTTCTGCTGTCCCAAAATAAGTTTCCCTTTCAGGAAATTAGTCCTATGCATAAAGTACTCAGCCCAGTTTTCAGGTTTTTTTGTGATTAAGTATTGGTAATTTTCCATCCATGACTCTTCACTTCCACAAATCATTCAGGTGAATTACACAGGATAAAATGTTTTAAGGATTTGGGCACAGCACTTTGATATGGAAGGCGGAACTGTAACTGCAAGATTTGCCCAAGCAAAAGAATTTTGAGATTAAATTTGAGTATTTCTCTCACCAGGTATCTAAATCAGGTGAAGAGAAGTGTGTTTAGAAATATGCCTGCAACTCAACTGCAAGTTCATCTTCAGTGTGGAAAAAAATGACCTATTTTTTCATGCTTTGTACCCCAAATAGTCTATATCCTGAGTCAAAAAAAGACTATTCTGCATTTGGAAAGTGCCCCACAGTTTGGCACTTAATATGTATTTGTCAAGATCATTGTGCAACACGCATGTCCTGTTGAACAAGTTCATTTGGTTCTCCCTGATGGTGTTACTGATGGGACAGCTGGATTTGTTTATAGGGCAACTACGGCCAATGTTTGCACTGGATGCTCTCAACTTCCATGGCATTTGCTGTACCAAGTGTAATGAAGCGGAAGGGAAAAACAGAGAAACAGAAGTAACCATATTAGTTTACATTAAAGCGTATTGATCAAAATACTAGGTTTTCCAGTCTCTACCTATTGTGTCACGTGTTCCAGCCCCTGAAAGGGTTTTGAACACAGAAATCAGAACTTCTAAAGCAGAACAGAAGACTTTCAGAATTTAATTTCCTATTAAGTACTGTGATACCCTATTGATATTGGTGCTGTGTAATGATTTCATCATATTTTGATATCAAAAGATGGAATTACTTCCTAGAAACTGGAAGTATCTAGAATATTACTTGCAGCTGCAAGGTCAGTTCTCGTTTCTTCCACCCTAAACCAAATTGGTTTTCCTCTTGATTGTCAGTTTCAGTGCAATACGGTTCATTATTTATTGTTTAGAATTTATTTACTYTCATTATCTTATTACCTTTGGGGAAAGCATTTGATAGTGTTGAATGGCACAAAAAGGTTGGATTAAAAAGAGAAAATCATCAATTAAATGACAAAATGTGGAATAAAACTATAACTAAGCATTGTAGCGTCTTTGTCTCAAAGCTAGGCAACATTGGACAATAGCAGTGTTCCTCTGCTTATGTGACTTTATTCCCACTTTGTATTTTCCCTTAAGAAATACTGAGAATGAAACCCATAGACACAATTAGCTGCTGACCTGTAAATAGTGATGGCTTACAATATGTTTAACAATTTGGTAAAATTTTGCTCTGATATATATTACATAGTCTCATACAGGAATTAAACAGTGAAACTGAACAGCATGCCCGTGCTGAGCTCCTTGCTGAAGATAGTCTGCCCAATTTTTTTAATATTGTTATCACTGAATATTTCCATATGTCTTATCTACACAGAATGCTTGAAAGGGTATTTGTAGATGTCCTCTGGGATAGGGGACATGTCAGATTGACATTAAATACCCTGTTGCAAAAGCTCAGTTGTTAAAATATATTAAGCAGGTGGCAGAGCTCTTACTATACCCAAACAAAAATCATAGTATTTTTTCTGCTTTAAAAAGAATAGAGAAGATCTCTTTTCCCCATTAATACTCTTTCTAACATTAAAGCCCTGTACAATTCCTCCATCCCTCAGAAGCCTGAATTACGTCATTTCTTATGGATATTATCATCACTAATTTGAGATCATAATTTACCAATGTGCTTTTAGATCTGACCTAAAACATTTGGAGTCCATATGGGAGAGCTTGTCTTGCCTCACAGTGCTGTATAAAAGCAAACACAAGCTTTCTTAAGCAGAATAACTGAAACCTGGAGATGTACCGCACTATTTTCATCACTTGGAGCTAGTCAACTTACCACAAAGACGCTGCCCACTTCTCATCTGTGCTAGCCCGTCCTTTGCTGAGTTCATGATCATCTCTGCCTATGTTAACTGTTACTGGCCCCAAAAGATGTATTAGCTAAGGATATCAGTGGTGACTGTATATTGACTCGAGAAAATTGAGTGTTCTGCATATTATCCTGTCCTCACAAATATGAGCTTTCAATAAAATAAAGTTTACTTATTCATTTGAATTGTTTTTTCTAGGAAAAATACTTCTTTTTTGAGATCATGACAGCTACATAAAAATAACTGCAATTAAAAAAAAAAAAAAGATGTAAAACATTTTTCTGTCCCTTTTCAAAAAGAAAAAGGGAACTATATTTCAGTTTCCATGCCATTGGGGTAAAAATTCAGATGAAATTTAAATATGCAATTTTACATGAAATTTTTCTTTGGCATCTCACATTCAGCTTTAGGTAGCCAACTGTATGTTCCTTACTAAACAAAATACTTACTTCCCCTCCACAATTAATTTCAGTTTTCCACAGAGTTAGTCAATAGAATCAAAACAAACAAGATACCTGCACGCTTGTAATATGAGATAAAACAAGCTGATGAATAAAATCCATTAGTCTAAGCTCCACATCCTGCATTACTTTTGGTTCTTTCATCAGCTGCCTTTACAAAGTAAGGAGAAAACTCTGCCATCCTAACATACTGGCATTTTTACACTCACTTTGCAAAGATGTAGGTAACAGTGGGTGCACAGCAACTGGGAATCATGATTGCATGATTTCTTTATGTAAATATGTTTTGCTGAAATATCAGAGTGGACGGACACGTTAAAATAAAATATGATGCATGTTTAGATTAAAATTGCTCCTATCATGAGCCCCAGTCCTGCTGTTATTGCATTCCAGAAGGATGTTGCTTTAGCAGTCTCTCATAAAATGTGAACTGTTATTTTATGTCTCCCTGTCACTGCCTACATTTTCATTTTCCATATTCCCCTTGCACTGCAGACAACTTGTGGGCCCAATACACATGGTGGCATTTTCTACTGAACAGCCTGATCTGCTAGTCCATGGAGCACTACTTGATATTATGACTGAATATTATCCCCAACCTCACTCATTTGGAGATGAGAACGATGATTTCATACAACTTACAGGAGTTTCACGAGGGATATATTTGCCCCAACAAGCTGTGGGTATAATGACAGCCAACCCCTCCGTGTTGCCGGAGGCCTCCCCATGGATGAATCCTGGTCTCTAGATTGGCAATTTTCCTTCTTTGGCATGAAGAGCTGGCATACGGGATTCACTATCGTGCTGATAATTCAGTAAACAGTGAAATTAAATCTTCTGACAGTCTCCTACAGGAATTTCATTAACTGCAGGCCCAATTATAGAACTTCATTGTAGCTATGGTACAGGGATGCTATTTAGCTGCCTTATGGAAAATGCGCTCTCCACTTCCTTTGCCAGTAGGATGGTCTGTTCTCCATAGGTTTACATGTGCTTTCCGTCTCTTGGCAGGGGGGATGTTTGTTTTTCCTGGGGCTCTGAACTCATAAGTGCTTTTGAACAGATAACAAGAGTTGAATATTTATCCTTCATATGTGTAGTAGAAGGACACAGTTCACCATCATCATACTTTGAAATGTATGCAGGAAGTTTGGGTATGTTTGACTATGTAATAGTAAGTCACGTTTTGCAAACCACGACTAGTTTGAGGCAAGTGAAAGGGTTTCAGAAGCTTTAGAACCACCAAGAGGAAAAGTCCAACTACAAGGAATCACTTGAAAACCTAACCAATAAAGGGAAAAATGGAAAAGAAAGAAAAAGATGAAAGTCAGGAATGAGTTTCACAGCACTGCTAAAATGCTTTAACCTCTTGGGCAGATAGACAGCCATAAAATTGGCAGGTCCCTAAACTGAGTACTCATCTGTAAGGAGGTGTCACAGGCCCCCAGAAAAAATAGAGGCTGGGAGAGATGCAAGGTCATCTGTGTTTTATCTGACTTGTCTTTGGGCTGCAAGATCTATGCTGCAACTCTAAGTCATAGTTCTGTCAATGGCCAATAGAAAAAGCATTGGGAAGACACCAATGCTATATACAAGCTGGGATCATCTCATTATTAGCTCCTTTCAGGATTACTACACAGAGGCAAATGGTTAAATCCTTATAGATGTTAATCTATCCCTTATGCCTGGTGGGGAAAAAGCTATGAAACAATAAGGAAATGGGTGGGTTTGTAAGACAGCAGTAGAACCAGAGGATGGATATTTCTTATGTTCTGGAAGTGCAGGGTATTGTCAATGGTGGTTTTGGAGAGGCTACATTTTACATGATGGCAGAATATTCAGGAAATGTTCTCAGACATACTTTGAGATCGGAGAGAAGAGAGCAATCAGTGTGGTTAATCTGGGAACGATCCACATGGAGGCTGTGGTTTACAATATGGAGGTTGCCAAGAATAAGGATATAGGATCTGAAAACTGGCAGTGGAGAAAGTAGCCTCACCTCTGAGAGGGGACAGCATAATTTAGGGTGTGTCTTTAAGAAGATGAGAAGAAAGAGGCAAGAGTGAACAATGTAATAACCCTTTATGATACCACCAATTATTACATGGGAAAAGTCAAGAAAACAGTAAATGAGAGCCTCACTAGCCTGAGGTATAAGAAGAGTAACGGATATATCGGAAAAGAATCAGCTTTGTTGAGAGGTGGAGACATATCAAGGAAAAAAAAAAATTAGAGAAGCCCCTTTGGAGAAAAAAGATTATAATTTCCCCTTTTAAACACATTTGTGGAAACCAACAATGATTGAAACTCATTTCCTTCAAGCCTGTAGATTAATGTCTTTGCAGTATCTTTTTATTGTGGTTCTTCAGTGATGCTGCTTTGATCACTCTGGCTGGGGTGAGTTGTGCTTTTTCCCCCTACAGTCACTGCTTTCAAAGACCAGAAAGGTCTAAGAAGCCAGAGCTGAGCAGAGGCAAGCTGCCCTGTGCAGCAGCCTTTCTACCTCATCTGTCCCATGGAATGAATAGATGAGATATCTGACCGTTCCCTATTATGGGATCTTACCAAGCAGCCCTTTGGTAAAGAGCTAGCTGGCCTTGTATTTCATCTCTTCTGGCAGAGGAGATGACAGTATGGTATGGTAGTTTGCAAGTCAGCTTGACATCTTTCAGAGGGAGAGGTCTTCAGTTCCCTTCTGACTTCAAGACTGCAAACATGCCAAGAAAGAATTTGGATGCTTAAAATGAATAAGTGATTTTATTTTGCAAGTAAGCCATGAGCTGGGTGGCCACATGTTTAAGGCATGTTCTTATGAGTCCAGAGGCACAAAACTAAGCCTTGCTACAAGACTCATGCTGAGGACTTTTCTGAACTGACTCAGCTGCAAATACATATGCACTCATTCCACCTGTGGAGTCAAAGGCAGACAAACATGACTGTGATCATATCAGTATCTTTTGGGCTGTGGGACTGGAAAACCTTCTTCAACCATGTGGTTGAGTGGGCCAGGGATGTTCCAGAGAGGTCCTCCCACAACTTCCTCCAAGTGCAATGTCATCAAGCAATAGGGAGAATATTTTGTGCATGGCTCAGTCAGTGTTCATGACTACTCCCTGAAGCTATTGCATTGTGCTGGACTTGTTTCAGTGCCAGGGCTTATTTGTTGACCTTGATTCATGAGCTACTTTGAAACCAAGACTACTAGCCTGTGCCAAAGCAACAAAGTGAACAGGCATTTTGTCTCCAACATAGTAGGACCAGTTCACACAGGAAATCAGAGAGGCTGACCAAGTTCTTTCTCATTTTTCTCCACCAAGGCTGCCTCGTCCCTTCCAAACCTAGTTGAAGCCAGATTTCCTGGGTGAATTGGCCTGAAACTCTGCATTAAAGAAGCTTCATATTCCAAAGGACAAATCAAATTAAATACATTTAAAACACCCTTCTGACTTCTGAGACATTTGTACAAGTTCAAAAGGATATGCCTGGAACTAGAATTTGGTGTTTGTAACAAACTGTTTACTTGCAATGTATTATTCAGCTACTAACTTTCTCTGTGGGCTTTGTAAAAATCTAAGCTGTGTGTGGTCCCTGGTACATATGGGAGACAGAGCTGGAACTTAAACTGTCTGTGTTTGTAGCTGCATTTACTGTCTTCAACGGACGTTTGCATTACGTTACCAATACCATAAGCCTTTTCCCAGTCCTGCTACACCTAGCTGTATTTATAATATATTGTGAACAGAAGGTGGTAGCTAGTCAGCTGCAGAAGTGTTCATACAAACTGCTAGAGCTCAACTTGCTGATCTCTCCCTCTCCTTCCTAGCCCCCTCTACCAACTTACCTTTTACAGAATAAATTCTGGCTCACAAATGGAGTCTGGAGTTGAATCAGATGACATACAGTATCATCAAAGATTGGATGTTACCTTTTATCAATTTCTATTGCTTAGTTTTTGCTTGGTCAGTCCTTGCTATTACTGGCCATAGGTCCTATTGTTCATTTTGTAAGCCTTGGATTATCAGTAATGACTGAACCATTTCCAACTATCTGTATAATCTGCTTATTTATAGACTTCTGAAGCCAATTGGAAGCATCCATCTAGATAGTTCTTAACTATTTCTTGGTCCTTTCTGGCATTTTCTTCAAGGAAATTAAAAAAAAGTCCATTTTCTTGGAATAATAAGGACACTGATAACAAGTACCTCCAACGAACCTGCTAGTACTTAGAATCAGGGATCAGTGCATGTTAAATAGCATATGGCCAGGAAAAAAAGTGTCCTTGCTAAAGTTGCATCTCTTCCTCTATTCAACTACTCTCTCAGTTCTTGTGAGATTGTTCCTGAATTTCCAGAACAATGATGTCCTGTTTCTCAGTGACCTACTGACACAGGGGAAGGTCTCATGCACTGGCTAGCCTTGTACCATATAGGATATTGCTCCAGTCTCTCTGTTGTTGTCAAGAGTATGATGATAAATTAGTGATGATAAATTGTTGCGATACACTAGAGCTACTGCTGTTTTCACATGTACTTGAAGGATCAACACTGGGCACTTACATTGCAGGGTTTGCCTACTCCAAAACAAGATGGCGCAGGAATTTCTGGGATGCCTCAGCTTTTTGTTTGACAGGTTTGCTCAAAAGGGATTAAGTTGTACTCTTCCGTTTAGAATCCCTTCTCTTATAAAGTATCATCCAACATGTGTTCGATAACAGCACAGTGAGGAACCAATGCAAAGGAGATGACCAACAGGAAAGGGTAAGGAAAAAAATCTGCTTTTGTTTACCAGACAACAATTGATGTTTCTCCATTCTGACATGTTTTGATGGTAGATAGCTTAAGAGGAAGGCAGGAAGCCAACTGTTGACTTACAGTACTTAGCAACGAGTTAGTGCTTGGAGGGAATGTGTCCTGCCTTTGGAGCAGCTGACTTAGTTGGGAGTTTTGAAAAGTGTGTTTGCATTATAGCTAGACCTTGGGTACTTGGCAGTGACAGTATGATGAAATTGTTGGCATCCTTTGTGACTTACGTATGTCCTATGACTTGACTTTTTAAACTTCACTCTACGAGGGGTCTGTAGGGATAAAAGGGGGCAGTCAATAGTTAAGTGCATGGAAATGGATCCATCAGGGCACCAAGACGCTTGCTGCAGAGGGAGTGGGAAGATTGCTGCTCTTTGCAAGAAAGCTCATTAATCTCTGGAAATGGGCTTTTGGTCTGAGAGGTTTCAGCCAAAGGTTTAGGTTTATCTGTAGTCAGTGACCAAGAAAGCACTGCAGCAGTTGCTGCTTGGCAAGGCGGGAAGGCCTGGTTCATCTCTGGCTCTCCAAAAATTTGCCTCATCCAGAGTTATGACATCAGATTGCCTGCGATTGTGCGCCCATGTTTCTATCCCTTACATCTCTGGGGGATGTCGAAGTTCTCCCCTGCTGTCATTTTACTGTTATCCTTCTCAGTTGTGACTGTGGCAAGCAACCCAACAGTTCCTTCTCAATAAAAAAGGCCTGTTGTGGACTGGGCAGTTACTTATGAATGAGGAGACTTAGTGTGATTTTTCTTGATCACTCACTTCCAGCCTATATAGAATATGCCTTCTATTCAGAGTTTATCCAGGTCCTCAAAAGATTACTCAAATCCAGTCATGACTGCCAAAATGCTGAACGGCCCTTCAGCCCTGCCCATGCAAGCTGTGTCTGGGTCTCAGCATATCCCAGCACCTCAAGGTGGAAAATCATGAAAATAGTGCCTCTTGGACAAAGGACAAAAAGACACTAAAGAACCACCTATGCCCAGATTCAAAGCCCATACACGTTAAGGTGAAGGAAGGATTAGAGAAAAAGCCAGGTAAAAGCCTTCACTGAAGTTGTATTAGTACTCCCTTGGGTTGGTATTCATGCAACACTAGGAGTTCCTATAGCATCCTCCACCAGGGACTTAAAAACAGTTAGTCCCTAGACTTGATAAGTGCCTACCTCAATCCTGCTCTAAGCAAGCTCTTTCATACCTTTCACAAGCCACAGAGGCTCCCGTGCCAATGTGATTGATGCTAAGGGGCCTTTCCAAAACCAGGGGGACGGGAGGTCTATTGGATGTGAAACCCCAGGCCACTCTCTGGTTTGGCAAGGAGGCACCAGAAGAGCTTCCCGCACCTGGAGCAAGAGCCAGCACCTGGCAGCTGGTGGGAGAGGGTGGCAGGTGGAGGCAGGGGAAAGCGTGCTGTGAGGGCAAGAAGCCTACTGCTGCAAAACAACACATGTGATGGTCAGCAGGCTCCTGCACAGGCACTGGGACATTTCTGCAGTTTTCTTGGCTGGCAAAGAGGCTTCTCTAGGTCTGTTGTGTCTCTTGAGTCCCTGCTGCTGCTACCATTCCCTCTTTCCCAAGTGCTTCAGCCAGTCCTGTCAGTCCCTGTGACGCCTTAAATCTCTGTATGTTTCAGTGAACAGGCCTTGATACCAGCTCCACCCAGACATCCTTAGATACGGGAACATTTTTAAGTTCACTTAAATTACAGTTTCAAATTATTAGCAGATTTGTGTCTCCAGCCCGCTGCCATTCCCAAGACAGGAAAAGGAATAAAGAACTGAGAAAAAGTCCAAATATTTTGGTTCAACATTTTTATAATGAAGCATTTTGTGGTAATGTTCTACTTCTGCATGTAACTAAATTTAAGTTTCTGAAGCACAAACTCCACCTTATCCCTAACTTAAAATCTGTGATCCTGAATGAAATTCTGCAGACAACCAGGGCTAGTAGAGGAGTGGAGAAAAGAGGAGGAAGTAGGTTTTTAGAGAAAACAAAGCATCTAAGCATGATTATTAAAAGGAAAGATAAAGTAAAAGAATGCTAGTTATTGCCAAGCTCTAGGTGTAGCTGTCTGCTGATGGCTGCTTTGCTTTTTGAGCAGCTTTTGTCTAGGACCTTCTGAGTACAGCTTCTGAATTTTCCATGTCCATCTACATTTGGAGGGGATCTAGCATTACCTCCCTTACAGCTCGCTGCTGGAAAACGGGACAGCAAAGCCCTGCCTTACACCACAAGACAGCTGCAATCAGATATGGAACCGGGTCACTGAAGCATTATTTTCCTCTCTGACCACTCGCCACATTTCATCCATGGGCGACATTGACTCTGAAAGCATTTGGCTGCAGAGCTCTTGTGACATCCCTTTGAGGCAGTATATTCCAGTCCCACACAGCATGCCCATACCTTTGTAAACTTGATGAGTTATTGTGTTCACCAGCCCTTCAGAGTCTTACAGCAGAAGCTTGTTGCAGTCTTAAATAAATGTAAAGACCTTTATTGTGAAAGCTCTGCTGCAGTCTCTGCAATATGGAGAGTTATTCTATTTGGCGTTACTAGGGCTCTCGCTGTGATATACTTTAGATTAATGAGATCAATTCTCAGTCAAGAGGCTATTTAAAAAACACTCCTAATTTGATGGGTTGTGCAGATGAATTAGTTCATTCAGCGTAACTTTGGCCATTTATGCTGGTGGTGGGATGGGTGATGTGTCCCCCGACTTTGAGATTCTCCCCTTCTTTGTGCAAACTCTTTTAACCTTGCCTAGAAATAATTGGTATGGTAGGCGTTTTTTTAATCACCTGAGCTCCAGTGTCGAGAATCAGACTGCATGGGTAAGTATCCATAGAAAAGGGGGGATTGCTTGGAAATTAAGTGATCAAAATAAACATTGAACATTGGCTGTTTCAAAAATATCAGATCCCTTTGGCTTTACCCACAGTGATGGAGGATTAAGCCCTCTGATATTCAGGTGATGCCTGTGGGCCACAGTTCTATCAGTAACACTTCTGCTCTAGTTTTCTTTCTGTGTGGATAACACTACGTGGAATAAAGACTTTCCCCACACTCCTACTCCATCCAGGCCTGCAGGGAGAGATGGTCTGGCCATTGCTTCTGCAGGAAAGGGCAGAGATGCTACCTGGATCCTGGTTGATGGCCAGGAGAACCCAGAGCAACAGAGGCTGTGTACAGCCAAGAAACCGAGCTCCTCCAGGAAGAGAAAAGTAACTGCTTAGGAAACAGCAGGCATTTTTGTTCCTATATAAGGCTGTCCAGTTGTCTGTGTAAAATATAAATGTGATGGCCACCATCAAGATCTGGATCAAAAAGTGTCCACAACAGAGACCCACTTTGCAGCAGCTGATAGCATCCCTAGAGATACCAGTGGCTGAATGGATAAGGAGAGCAACCATATCTGGAACTGCAGGCAGGACACTGATGAGAAGTGGTCATAGTTACTGGCAAGTTTTATCTGCTCTGCTGTGAAAGAAGGCTTTCATCTCTAGAGTTAGTGGTCAGAACAGAAAGAGCTTCATTGCTTTTGAAGCTGGAAGAATCACCTGCTGTGGTCCCCTGTGTGAAACAGGTGGTAGATGTAAGACAGCTTTTATTGTTTACTTTGAAAAACTAAATTCCTGTAAGTGGGTTGTTTTGGTATGTTTTAATTTTGTAAGCAGTTTTCCATCTCAGTATCCTACGTGCATTAGCGGCCACTGATGAATGAATAAAAGTGTCTCAATTATATGCACGATGAATTGAATTCAAATGTATTTTACAAAATTTTCCCTTATGCAAAGATTGTGTGGTAGTATTCAAATGATGGGGTTTTTAAGCCAAGTTGGAGGTTACAAAAGCCTATGAATGAGATCTGTTAGGCCTTGGAGAAGTTCATGAAATAGGACAAATTATTGAGCTAAAAGGGCTGAGAACTTGAGGTAGAAAAGAAGTGCATTTAGGTGCATTTAGATGAGCCATTGTGTCTTTGTGGTGGGTGCTAAGAATTAAGGGTGTGGGAGAACGACCTCATGGAGAAGGGTACAAACGTTCCAGACATACAGAGATCATGAAGTTGTACAAGAGACTAGGAATTCAAATTATGGAGTGAGGGAAAGATGCCCATGCTCCTATTTGCTCTTTCTGGGAATTCCTTGGATGGGTTTGATTGTAGGAGAGCCCCAAAAAAATCCTTCTGCTCAGGACCGGAAGAGATGAGAGCCTCTGAAGGGAAACACAGATCTGCTACAGAGTCAGCAAACAGCAGGAGAGCAGCCAGGTGGGGCATTTTGTGGACAAATGGTTCCTTTGGAGAAGTAGGGTTAGCTATCACATAGCTAAGTGGTTCACCGAAGAGATAACTGCAGTGGCTGTTGATGTGACTGCTGGGACAAAAAATTGTCATGTTCTGTCCAGACTGGTGGATGTGCATATGAGCAGGGATGTCCTGTTCCTGACATGAGTCATTCAGTTCAGGGCTCTATTCTTGACCTTAACCCTGCATGGCCATCTCAATCAACTTGGGTTTAGAAAGCCAAATATGACCTTTGGTTTTGTGGTCCTTCATTTCTGAGTGCACATGGCTGGACATAGTAGAAAACAGAAAATTCCATCTGTAGATGTTCTGAAAAATGTCTAAAAAATCAGGTCCCAGTGCTTTAATACGGTGCTGTGAATTTGGAAGCATCCTAAACATCAAACCACCTCTGAAATGTTGGCTTTGATGGGTGAGGGTCTCAGTTGTTCTACTTGGAGTGGACAGAAGTGGACATCTGTGAACTTCTGTAGGACTCTGAGTTCTGCACAGGAAAATGGAGATGCAGAACAGAGGCTGTTCTGTTGCAAATTCATCTTATGCTTTCATTCCACCTAAGCCCCTGGGAACACAAGGGAGTTCACACTGTTCTGTCATGAGTCTGCGACTCAGCGAACAACAACAGCTGGACATGTTGAGGCTGATGTCAGTTTCTGGATCCTCTCCGATGACAGTCTGAGTCATTGGTCTCGATTTGATGCTGTGCAACATGTGGGTGGCGTACAGGACACTCAGGATTGCAAGGTAAAATTATTGAGATGATCCTGATTCTGTGTCAGAGAGCACCTTGCTGCTATGTCAAGACCCTCCTGCCTGCATGTCTGGGTGGTAACCAGTGAGAAAGTTTTTCTCATCTCAACAATCAGATTTATATCTTTACCTTATCAATGTCATGTCCCAGCACATGCTTAGCTCCTTAGATAACCCTGATCATCATAGATTTCAATCCACCTTCAGATTTGGCCCCCTGCCAACCACAGGAGGGTAAAAAGGATCAGGGATAGCATGGGTTAAATGATGCACCTGAGACCCAAAAGGTCACCTTTGCCTGGGGCCTGGACTGGAGTCTTGGACTCTGGCACATAGCTTGCTGAACTGCTTTTATACTCCTGGGTGAAGGTGGACCACACTAAAAGCACCCACATTATAGGTGCTTGAGACTTCTTCCTGATGAGGGAGGTGCTAGGCTGTTGTTTATATTTCTAAGTGCCATAACCTTGCAGTCCCTGATGTATACCATGTATGGAATTGCAAGCTCCTCTGCTCAGCTTATATTCAGCTTTAAAGAAGCGCCTGATCGAAACTGCTTAGTGAGCACAGTTGCTACTTGCTTTTTAGTTGTGAGGTTCAAAAGAGGCCCCCAAAGCTACTCACGAAAGGGGAATGAGCTCAGGAGAGAGATGGATGGGCACTGTGGCTCAACAGAAGTTCAGAAGGCTTTGTGTAGTCTCTTTGTGCGCAGGTTCAAGCAGACTCTGCTCTCCTGTCGGAAGTGCAATGGGCCAACGGCTATAGCAGGCAGTGCCAGCTGATATGTACACAGGCTGTAAAAACATCTTTAAAGCATCTCACTCTTTGCCAATAAAAAAAAAGAAAAAAATTATTCTTGTGGTCGGTAAAGAACAAGAAGAACAAATGTGACATCTTTATCATCACTGGGGGAAAGTTGTTTCTCTCCTAAAGTCCTTCCACTGAAAAGCTTCCTCATATTATCAAAAAAAAAAAAAAAAAAAAAAAAAGGAAAAAAAAGGAAAAATGTCAACAAAACACTTGGGTTTCTGCAGACTGCTTTGCCTCCACAAGTCTGAGCACCTGAGATTCAAAAAGCCCTGCATTTGGGAAGGACACTTAGCAAGTATTTATTTACCATATAAAATTGGTAAAAGGCTGCTTTTTTTTTTTTTTTTGCCCTCCCCCCCAGCATACACTGTGTATCAATTGGTTATTCTTCTTACCTTTTCCTTTTCCCTTATATTTTTKGGGGGGGTGATGAAGGAGGGGGAGATGTTGCTATTGTTGTAAGGAAGATTCTGGAATCTGTGAACACAAAGTAATAGTATTTTAAATAATGAGAAAAGATTCCACATGGAAAGCTCATCTGGCTGTGGCAGTTTGTGACTGAATGAGAGAAAAGTGCCCTAGAAGCTATTCATTAGGAATTCACTGGAAGCTCTCAAACAAGCCTGGCAGAAGCTGAAATTGAAGTGGTCTCTGACCTAATTTTCTTCTGCATGAAACATCTGCATCAAGGCACTCTTTGATGTATTCCACTTGGCTCTGTCTACAGTATTGTATCACATGGCTTCAGCGTTGCCTCAGTTTTAAAAGATATTTCCAGCCTGTAGAAGGTAATGTGATGTTACTGTTACCCAAACTAATCACTCAATGTGCTCCCGAAATAGAAACAATAGAGGTTCAGACGACGATGTCTGCTTTGCAGTCGTTGTTGCTGCCTAAGCTCACGGTTTAAAAAACCCAGATCTGTGATATTCATCTCATGTAATTCATCAACACCAGGAAGGGGAGGGAGAAGGGGGAACTGTGAGCCTTCTGTGTAATAGTATGTCAGAGGACACAATGCTTTACATGTGTGAGCTTTGCATTCTTTGCTGCTTCAGCCATACAGTTAGTTTAGCACATTAAAAACAAAAACAGGGAAATGTTGGAGAACATTATCATAAAACCTCAACAGAAGGAGCTCCTGGTTTTCATTTTGCTGTTTGTTCTCTGCTGATTGACACCCAAAGCTCACAGTGAAAGAAATGCTAGCATGTTTGTGTAGATGCATGGATGATGTGTGATGTATTTTGAATATATATATTTTTTCCCCCTCCTTTTCTTTTCTGCACCACAGTACACATTTCAGATCCTCTCTCAAGCTCTTCTCCAAGTGATGTAGAAAACATAGCTACACAAAGATAGCTCTATATACATACACATACACTCACAAATATATACACAAATAAATGCATAAATAAGAAATGATTAGGGTCACTTCTTTATTTTGAATGAATAGATCCTAGACTTCTCCAGAAAGGTTTTCTGCTCAGTCTTACCTAATGGCATGCTGCTGTTTCCCCAACCTTGCTTGTATTATGTGAATAACTGTGGTGTCTTTTGTATTCCACCCCCTGAAGAAGAAGCCTTTGAAATTCTAAATGACTGTGCTGCGGATTTTAATGTCTGTCTCTTAGAAATAGCCAAGCAATACCCACTCATGGAGCAAGATGCAGCAAGCCTTTTGAAAGTTATTCAGCCTGCTTCCTCAGCCTCATGAGTGTGTGCGTGTGTGTATACATGTGCTGTTTAGTTCTCTGAATGTATGGCAGGAATACGTTATTTCCCTGTGAATCACTTTCTCTCCCCTCCTGTCCATCTACTCCACCCCCCAAATCTCTCCTACTTTTGTTGACATAGGAAAAATAAAGCTAACTGGCTAGGGAGCTTGTACAGGTCTTATGGGTACAGCATGAGATGAGTTGGTAGCTTCTCAGTACGGTTCCTTGCAGAGATCAGAAAGAAAAGGCAGCCCTATTGCTACTAATTAGATGCCTCCGGGGTAATCACAGCAGAAAAGCCATGGCCCAGGAGCCTCAAAATAGCCTGCTCCCTGGGGTCATTTTCCCAGGTTTGGGCTGAAACACATCGGGAAGGCAGAATGGAGGGAAATAGACTCACTCCTGTCTGACTGCACAGCTGGCAGATAGCTGTGTCCTCTCTCTGGTGCTTCTCCTTTGAGCCCACGTTTCTTTGCTTCACTGATCAGTGGACGACTTGTATCTGGTAGCGACAGTATAATTAATTCCTTATACAAACAGCTGCTCCATCCCCTGTTGAGTGATGCATTTTGCTGTGCTAGGAGCTGTATGCACTGTGACAGCCAGCTCCAGCTCTGGAGGACTTCCTTAGGAGTGCATGGTCCTGAGACAACTGGGGCAGGCAGGGAGAGGTGAAGGGACGCACCCAAGGTCACGCAGCCAGTAGCCGGGAAGCAAAATCCACCTCATCTTCTGACAGCCAAAGTGAGGCACTTCACGTTGGGAACACCCTGTCTCATCTTCTGCAGACAAGCACCAGGCCAGCCCTCAGTGCCCATTGCCAACAATAAATCTCCTCGAACTAATTTTGTTAAGGACAAAGCCAATGCTGTGCAAAAACAAAAAGCCCCGTAGCTTCTTTGCATGTCTGTTGTTTCTGGAAGGGCAGCGAGGAGCAGGGAACCCCTCTCCCAACACATTCACAGATAACAGCCCCAAAGAGTTACTTTGGAGAACATATTTAAATAAGAAAAGGCAAGGTCTCCCAGCAAGCACTGAAGTTGATTTACACTTCTGCATGGACGTGGTTGGCTGTGGAAGGTGCCTGGCAGAAGCTTATCATGCCCACTCCAAAAATAATGATCTCCAAAGGGCAAGATCTGCTCCCTCAGACCCAGCCTTGGTTCTCAAACAGTGACATGACATTCAAAAGTGGCAGAGGGACTCTGTGGCAGGTCTGTGATGCTGAAGAATCCAGAGAGGTCACAGCAGCAGGCCTTGAAGCAAGTGGCTCCTGCCCAGAGAGAAGCCAGTTTGCTCCCCAAGAGTGGGAAGTGCTGAGGGCTAGGGTTTGCCTTCTGGTTTTGGGTTTTTTTTCCCAAAAAATTGCTCCTTTCCTCCCCCTTCTCTATCCCTTGCCCCTGCCTTTTCTCGGGGTTTTTTGGTGGTGTCAGAGACCTGCCTGGTATGGGGGATGGTCATGCCTTCCAAGTGTTCCCCACCCAGCCCCTGGTCCTTGGGTAAACTAAAGGCATTGTTGTTTCTCACTGGTTGTCCTGAGCTCTGGAGACCCCTATTTTGCAGGGCAGAAAGCTCCAGCCTCTTCACCAGMGTGATGTTTCCTCTTTATCCACCCCCTTACATCTGAACCCTGGAAGACAAGCTGGGTTTTGTCTATTCATTTGGCAGATGGTTAGATTCAGATCTTACAGGAACATAATGTTAGAAATGGAGCATGTGTATGTTTGTGTTTGTGTGTGGTGGGGAAAGGATCCCAGATCATTTTCTTCCTCTGTGGTCTTATAACTGCTAGCAGTTTCACACAATCTCCTATAGGTAACAGGAATAAAAAAGCTGCCTTCCCCCCGCCCCCCCCCCCGCCCCGTTTTTTTTCTCCCCCAAGTCTGTGCTGTATATACCAGCACTGTGGTCTAGGCCAATGCTGAACATTTGTGCCTTGGACAATAGCACAGCCTGGCCTGACTATTATCAGCTGCTGTTTTCTGGTTAGCTTTCCTTTTATTCAAGTGCACAATGCAAGCCTTTATCACCCTTCAGTCATAGTGACTCTTGAGGAATACATCTGGTTTTCTCTTTCAGCAGCTCTGAAAAGGTCAGTCTGTTCATTTCTTATTCGCAGGACACCACATTTTTTTCTGAGCTGGAAAGACAGGCCTACACCTTTTCATTCCGTCTTGTACGTAATTAGACATGGTGTCGCTCTAGAAACCTACCCTTGAAATCCTCCCGAGTAACTCTTTCAGAGACGGGGAGACGCGGCGAGGGAGCGGGCGAGCGGGGGGACCACTTCCACCCGGGCTTAAATCTCATTGTGTGGTCACAAAAGCACTTCCCCAGCGTTGCCAGCCTGCTGTTTTTCCTCTTCTCCTTCTTCTTCTCCCTCTCCTGTTTTTTCCCCCCCTTTTCCCTCCTAACGCTGGCTATTGCTTTACAGGCACACCGTGCATGATAGAAGCTCTCGCATAAAGAAGTCCTCAGATTATTTGTGCAAACGGGGTTGCAATCATTTTCCCTTCCACAACGTCCTACATTCTTCAGGCAGGCTGTAACACAATAACAAGTGTGCCCAAGAGGACAGCGCTCGCAGCAGCTGGTGTCTGACAAATTATCCTGCTCCAGACAGGCAAATGGTGACTTGAGCTCCAGCCCTCCAAGGGACGTGTGTTTTGGTTTGTCCCTCCACACTGGGTCGGGTGGGCCAAATCCTCCTGTGGTGGAAATCAGCACAGTCCCCTTGGAGCCAGAGGGTCTCACCTCTGCTGGAGGTCATTTTCCCTTCCCAGCTGCTGCTCGTGCGTTTCGGCGTGTGAGGCACCAGGCAAGGCTGTCACAACTGCCCACGCGATGGCTGCTTCTGCCACCTCCGTGCTGAGGAGGAAACAGTCTGAGAACTTGGATGGTCCCGTGCTTCTCCTGAGGAGCGACTGCCAATATCATCTGACAAGGAGGAAGGGGATGATGTTTCATAAAATTAATTATTGACCAGTACGAAACAAGCTAGGAGCATCAAATTAATTTCTGCCAGGCAGACAAGCTTGGAGTTGCTGACACTCAGTCAGGGGACAGTTGGTATAAAACTGGTGGTTTATTAACTTATCCTGCCAGGACCACTAAGCTGTGGGAGTATGATTCTTGAACTCCTGAAACATATCCAGGTTGCAGAGTTTCTGGCTGGTTTTCTTTCTGTATTACAGCTTTTCCTTTTTTTTGCATCATTATTTCTCTCATGTGGTAGAAAGGCCTGTTGTAGGCTAAAACCAGAGAGAAAGCTATCTGATTTTCTTTGTGTCCACCCCATTTTTCCATGTGTTCATGGTGACGTGGTTGCAGTCCATCAGGGCAGCTTTCCTGGGATGAAATCCTTTCCTCTTCTGTCCTTTGCAAACATTACCATAGGACTCAAGTACTTGGTGCAGGACTTTTTCCCAAGCAGGGGCAATCCCTACAGCTGAAATCTCATAACATTAAACCTGAACCTCTAGAAATCACAGTCACCAAGGTTTTTTTCCTATCAGCAATTTCTACCTCCAAGCCAGATGTGGATAAGCCCCATGCCGCCACCACCACCTTGCTGTGGTGCTCACAGGAAAGCCAGCGGAGTAGGAGGGGAAAAATGCACAGTGGGAGAGCAGTATCAAAGTGGCTGATGCATGTGAGAACAGAGACCTCCCATTTCTGCTCCAGCATTTCCAGGGAGCTAGTAGGTCTCCTCCTGTGCAGCTGAACCCAGAGACATTGCCTTGCCCCAAGGAGTTCACAGCAGAGTTGAAGGAGAAAAGTGAACTTAAAGAGGCAAATTAATTTGCTACCACACTACACTACTCCATGAGCTAGCTGTGAGACTAGGAACAGACCCTCCTCCTCCTCCATCTATTTATTGAGTCACTGGACCGTATCTTCTCCAATGGACAGCCCCTCTTGTTTGCTTTGCATAGAGGACTTGATCTACTGCTCCAGTATGGCAGATGGGTTTAAACGGCCACACTTCTTACTTAAGTAAGTTTTGTCTTTTAAAGCAAGGGAGAGGCTAAAGGCAGAGGGAATTTAGTTTCTGGTATTAAATTTCTTGATTGGTTTAGAGCTATATATATTTTATATATATATTTTTCAAATTAAAGCCTTCTGAGACTTTTTGTGATTTACAGTTGTTTAGCAGTGAATAATGGCTTTAGGACACAGAAGGAGCATTTGAAATCTTTATTAAGTCATCTATATGATAGCAGCTCCTACTAATACAGTCAGACTTCGGGGTTTATCACAGTTTCTATGAAGGACCCTGATTTTCAGGGTTTTAGAACAATGTGGTCTTAAAACCTGCCCACAGCTAAAATACATTTTTGGTCTTATCACACCAGGCTTACAGTAAATTGGAATAGAAATTAGCAAAGTGCAAGAAAAGTTACGTGGTTTCTGATTACTTCTTGTAGAAAGACATAAAAGTTCAGAGTTTTGGCATGCTGTAAAAGATAGTGTTCCTTTCATCCCAGCATTGCCTATCTGACAATTTCTGTTTTTTCATGATGCTGAATTATCACCACCTTGTCTCACACAATTTGCCTGCACATGAGATACCACGACACGGAAAGAAAGATCTGGACCCTGGCTGAAAGCCTGAAGTGTAGTCATCCTTACTATGCTCTTCTGTCCTGAAGAAGGATGGAAGATAGGTCTTCCTTGAAAAGACACCTCTCTCTTTAACATCCTATGGCACTGAGTTTCTTAAGTTCTCCGCAGAATATATCCATCTAATTGTTTGCTGTTCTTTTACAAGCACTGATTTCTATTGGTTCACATTTTAAAGATAAAGCAAGCCATGGTGATACCCTCTTTCAGAATACAAAACTATGACAAACTTTTTTTTTAAGTTTTTTGGACCAATGGAGACGTCCAGGTGCAGCTGTAACAGAAATAACAATGAACGTAATAAATGACAAGTATGAGACACACCAGTAGAAGCTGATTTAACCACCCATTGTTAAAAGCAATAGATTGTTACTGTATCTGCCTCGCAATAGATTACTGATGCAATAATTTAAACCTTTATGAAAAAAAACCAGAATCTGTTGATGATTTTGCATTAGAATTATGTTCAATTTGGAAGACGCTGCTGTGACAAACTTGAAAGATTTCATTAAATATTTTGAAAAAAGTTAGCTGTCTTTGTAGTGGTCAAAGCCATAAGACCAAAAAGAAGCATTCCCATAAGGAGGGGTAGCTTTAGTGCAGCTGTGATAGTCTCAGGACATAAGCAAGAGAAAGTTTATAGTTTCCAATTAACTTTTCTGTCAGAAATGGTCTAACAGATACATATCTGATTTGGCTCACAGAAGTTGTTTTTAGCTTTGAAGTATTTCAAACATAAAGAAAAGTTTTTAAGACTGGAAATATTTTCTGCTTTTTCCAACTACACCTGGCTTGTCTATTTAAACATATGACCTCAACTGGCAAATGTTGTCTTCAGCAAGGTCAGTTTGATACTTCTGGAATACTGTATTCAAAAAACTTCATTTCATAGGTAATTTCCAGGTTTCATTCCAGCTGGAGGTAGGTGACATCAAATCTGCTAGCATTTCTTCGCAAATTTAAAGTTCCAGTTTTCCACCAGGTCCTCTACAAAGATGGACAAGTTTATTCAGACATAGGCACCGTACTTCATCTGGCAACCTTAAAAAGTTGTAAGCCCTTCTGGCTTGGGAGGTGCCTGAGCAAGCCTCATTTGTGGGTGAGCATCCACAGTTACAAGCCAGAGGTGTGCACTTGCCTGCAGCACTCTCTAGGTTTCAGAGTATCCTCTTTCTGTGCGAAGCCTCAGAGAGCTTTTGACCATCCTTGCTCCTAACATTTCTGGGTGGAAAAGACCAGAAGTTCTCAGATGAGAAGTTAGAGCTTTGTCTTTGCCTGTCTCTCTATAGTTGTGTGTCTGTGTGCATGCATATGCTGGAAAAATGCATATAAAGGTAGGTATATGCATTTACATGTGCAGTGTGTAAATAGAACAGCCACTGTCTAGCTGGACACCCTTCATCTTTCTGAAATGTAGGCTGATTTCAAGCAGGGATGGCGAAATGCTTCCTTTGCTGAAGGCCAAACAAACCTTTTGCTCTTGCTGTTGGTGGACTACCCATTTGCACATCTTTCAGTAGAAGTCCAGTTACACTTTCCACCTCCTGCCTATCCGTCCCCTCAAAATAATATGTGCATGGATATGTGAAATGAGGTTACAGGCCACATCCAGCCCACCAGCTGTAAATTCCACAACCTGACATGATAGCATCGTAAGGCTTTTCAGTTGTTTTAACTTACTTTTCTTCCCAATCTACAAATCCTGGTGAGACTGATGCTGAAGTATTTTATTTTCTTTTTTTTCCCCTCCGGAATTATTCATGTGTTACCATTGTAAATGCTGCTGAGTTGCTAATTAAATGCTATTTAGAGTTAAAGATGATTAAGACTTTTGTATCATTTTTTGTTTTAAACATGGGAGGGGGAAATTACATAACTTTAGCATTTTTTAAGTATGTTCACAATCAGATACATATCTTCATAATTTGATTTATAGGAAATGGCAATAAAAGCATTATCTATAGAGTGCTTTTCAATAATTCATCATTCCATAAATGTGCAAAACCATCTCCTATGTTTAGGTATATAATTTGTTTCCTTTTGTTGGAAATCATATATGTGCTTAAAAGTGTGCCCCCACTGTTGAGCCTATCTACATAGGTTTGCTGTGCCACTTAGGTGACCAGGTGAAGTTCAAGGTGCACATATGCATGGAGTTTTAGAAGAGGTACCCAGTTTGGTCTGTCCACCAAAAGCTCTAAAGTTCAATATGCCACAAAGCCACAAGAGACCCCGATTATTCTGTGGGAGTGAAAAATATTAGGTCCAGTTCTGGCATGTCTTGAAGTCCCTTGCACTGTCCAAATGAATGGGACAGCAGAGATTAGACTTCGTGGTGTAACATCAACGGAAACATGCTATATTTTGGGGCTGAACTCATGGACTCCTGTGTGCTCCAGAAGACCCTGCTATCAGGACTCCAGTACTCTTTCTAGCCCTCCTCAGTTACCATACTCAGAATTTGAATAAAGAATATCACAATCTTTGGGTCTTTTTTTCAGAAAACCTCCAGCTCTGTAGCTGCGTGGCTAAAGATGATAAAGTGAGTCCTAGCTGTTGTGATCACAGGGGGGAGGGCTTGAAAATTCAGGATGTGAATCAGAACAACCAATATGTTATTTCACTAGCACTGAAGGCTTGATTCATGACGTCGTACTGCTTGGTGACAACAGTGGTGGCCTCCTCCACCCCTCTGTGTGTATCAGGCCTACGCTGCATTTTGCTGCTAGCTGAAATCCTAAAAGCTTGTCAGGGCAAGAGATGGCTCTTGTGTACATATGTGTGTGGTGCCTAGCAAACAAGACCCCTGCAGAGAGCTCCAGCAGCACTGTTCTGCAGATGTTATTAACAGCTTACTGTGATAAAACATGAAGGACTGATCTCAGATCTAGGGATGGGCTCAGATCAAGTTTCTGGACTCAAACACCCCTGAAGCTCAAGGGTGTTGAAAATCCAAGCTCAACTATACATAGGATGTTTCTTACACCTGGAAAGTCCCAGCCTGATGCTGAAACATCTTGTACCTTGTTCGTGTTTCTATAAGGTGCAGGTGACAATTCTGAAGTCTGTGAAGATCTCAGCAAGCAGCGACTGGAAACTCAGGGTGTGGATTTCTGTACTTTGATAGTATAAATTAAGCACTTATTGTTCCTTCTTTGCAGTTGCTTATGTGTTAATCCAGCCGTACTCTATCAGTCCGTGAGGGGGGCTACTCACTTGCTTAGCACTCAGCATCATTTGTTTTCCTTATTCCTTGTTCCTGTCAGAGGGCAAACACTATTGCTGTCACTTAGAAAAATAGGATTTTGCCTGCTGTGCTTGAGAAATCTTCAGCACCAGGCTGATTGTATAGGTTCCAGGAACTCCTGTTGTAAGGCTGGGATTCAGCCGACTGATCTATAGCTGCAAAGGTTCACTGCTTTACTGCACCAGCATAAAATGGAAATGTTGTAACATTCCCATCTGTGAAGACTTGCCAAAACAGTTTAGTGTTTCAAAAGCTGCGTTCTGAATGAAGACAAGATCTCACTACAAGCTGTGGGAGCTGGGAGAGTTTATGAAGCAGAAAGTATGGGCTAAGGGAGAGATCAGACCAGTGATAGTTTACTGGCCTTGCAATTCTTTTAAGAGGTACTAATGGTAGTGGACTGCTACAGTGGAAGTAGACCCAGACTCATTTAAGGCAGTAGCATGAAATTGGTTGCAATAAAATTATGCATTAAATGTGCATTATGTTTAATAAGACTGTATTGCACTCCCAATGTTTACTCTGTGCCCATTGAGGCTGATCCAATTTTCTAAAGTTCTCCAATTGGTTCGCTATCAGGTTTTCAGCCAGAAGGTCAAATTTCACTTGCTGTTAGTACATGTCTCCATTACTTTTCTGAGGCGTTTACACTCCATATTCATTACCTCTTCTTCTTCTTTTTTATCTATCTCCTGTAACTTGACTGGTCCAAAACGCTCCCTGTAGGTGGCATGTTTGACACCAATGTGATCGGTCTTTAATAGATGTCAACTCAAGAACATATACACACGCAAACATGCACTYGCACAAACACGCAAAGAGAAGGGGGGGAAGGCTATTTCGAGACCCACATCAGAGGTAATTTTATGTTGCTGCACTCAAGGTGTATAAGTTACCTCTGTGAAATCATTGGTTTCGGGTATGAAACTGGGAACTTAAGTAGAGAGGCTGGAATATATGTTTAGAACAGGATGTGATCATGACTATACCAAACTGGGAGCTGGATTGTTTTAATCAGAGGCAATGATAGTTTTAGTGTTCCAAAAACAGATTATTTCCCAACATCTCAACAAACTCTGTCAGCACTGAGCTCAATGTGGGTAACGCAGGCGAGGAACCAGCAGGCGTACTTTCTTAGGGCTTTCTGTTTCTTCGTGAATGCTTTAGCAGGAAAATACAAGCCTGCTTGTATTCCGTTCTCTTCTGTTAGGAGATCATGTTGAGAGAATTCAGCGTGCCTAACAAGTTTCAGCCAATAACATAGCATTCATCACTCTAAAACGGACTGTCCCTGTTAGCAAAGCTGGCTGGGTTACCCAGGAGCCATTGTCCGGGACACTCGGTACTCTGCCTTGGCAGTGAGGTCTATGCCTAGCCTTCAGCTTGATTAGTTAGGGAAAATGCAGTGGAGGCCCTAAAAAGTCTTGCCAATGCCTCAGATAATGAAGTGTTTGAATTAGCTAGCTGCAAGGTATGTCTACCCTGCTGTCACCGCTCTGTCTCCAGGCTGACCTAGATGTACCCATGTTTGCTTTAAAGCTGTCTGTTGGCAGGTTGCTAGCTGTACGCACCCAAAACCTGCCCGAGGTGCTGCTGGGGAGCCCGCAGCATGTGCTGGAGCACAGGAGCCAGCCTGAGCACAAAGCCTGAGCCAGCACAGGAGCACAAAGTCATGGCACCGGCCACTTTTTGCAGTCCAGCTTCTCCAGAGGATAGCTGGATATCGAGGGACCTCTCCACACCAGCTGGAGACTTCTCCTCCCCTGTATCTTCAGAGGAGAGCCCCGCTAAAGTGAGGTGCTGCTCAAAACACAGGGAGGCTGGGGCAGAGCACAGAGCATCTCTAATTCACTGCATGGCCGGCCTCCTCCACCTCTTTTGTCCCTGCAGGTACAGACTGTGAGATAATTTGTGCTACCTCTGTACAGCGCGCGCTACATTTTGGTGTCACTCTTCTGTAGTTCATACAATTGTTATGTGGAAGTGGCAGTCTATAGGTTCAGGGGCACCACTTACCACTGGGGGGAACACTGATATTCATTTTTGAGCTTACAGTGCCTTATTTTCATATGATATTGAGCATCTGACCTATTTTATAAAAGTGCTTTGGGTGTTGTGAGCTGGATACCAAAACCTGTGGTCCGCCAAAGTCATTACTTTCAAAAATCCTCAGAGAAATTTTGCTACAGACCTCTAAACAGGAATAACATGTTTCTTGAACACAGTCTTTCATTAGACATGTGTGATGATCCTGATAGCACTTTTACAAGAGTTTACACGTGTGGCTCTGGGCGCCCGCCCTCCCGTGGTGCCATCACTTAGGACCCTGACTCCTGCTGGCAGGCAGGAAGGACCAAGCAGCTGAGCAGGAGGTGTACCTGCCCCTGAGCTGCCGCAGCGTCTGCAAGGATCCATATGTGACATGAGTAGGTCCCCATACCCTTCAGATAGCTCAGAATAACCTTTGGCAGAGGACTGGGGCAAACAGCTGAGGCAGCGGCTGCCTTAGCTAACCCAGATAAATCCTTCTGCAGCCATGAGTCAGAGCCCTAAATCTATGTGCTTCCAGTCCCCACCTGCTTCACACTTGTCCTTTCATTTTTCCTCAAACAGTGAGCAGCAGGCTTGTTTTCTTCTGGGTGTCTGTCCAGGCTCTCATGCACTAGTTGTCTTGTCTTGGGATGTCATATTGCTGCAGAAGATAGTGCTGCTGTTAACTGACCCTCATGTATGTCTCAAAGGTCTGTGGAGGCACAGGGTCAGAGAGCCCTGAGGTAGCAAAGGGACAACTGTCCCTTTGGCTGCATGGAGAATCCTGGATGAGACAAATTGTGTTAAGATTGCACATCACAAGAGCCTTCTCACGATCAGGCAGTCAACCTGGGCGAAGGGTTTAGGCTTCACCCAGGCTTCCTCAGTGRGCACTGTGTTTTGGGCATGCGTAGTCCCCACTCAGAAGGATGTGGTCACATACATGTGTAATTATTTTGCTTGGCTTTTTCTTTGGGATGCAGTTTTCTACCTCGTCCCAGCTGTTTGTATTTCCTACTGCTAACTTGAGGCTGAGGATTTGAGGAAGGACTAAAATTCATTGGTGCCTGCTAGTCAAAGACTTACAAAAAAGGGTACAGTTTTGATTTGGGTAAATTAGATTAAATTGCTGAGAACAACAAAAGCAAACAGCCTCGGCTATCTGGTTTCCATGCATAGGAAAGAAGGACCTAATCCTTTTACGACTGAAATCAACAGAAGGGATCTCACTGAACTCAGTCTGCATTGTATCAGGCTACAAGTAAATACTTCTTATTCTGGCTTTAATTTTTATTATTATTTTTATTATTATTATTACAATCTTTGAGTTCTTTTCTTTCCTTTGTCTTTTTCTGATTTGCTTTGGCATCATTGTGTTCCACCAGAAGTGTGGGCTGTGGAACATGTTTGTATGATGATATGTGGCCTGTGCTATTATATTCCATGATTTACATATAATTGCATAATTTACATGTAATTGGTAGAAGGCCAGTGCAGTCATGAAAGCGCAGCTGATATACACTTTCGGTTAAAACTCCCTTATCAAATAATAGTTGCTCACACAAAAAAAGGTAAAAGGAGCTGGCCTGCTTCATATAATATATATCATAGTGATTTGTGTTTTGTGGGTTTTTTTAAAATAATGTATACAATTTGCTGCATGGAGGAACAGTCATCCTAGTCAGCCTTAGATTTTTCCATGATCCTGTGAAAGGAGAAAGTGAATTTTAACTCCATGGAAAAAAATCGTTGTGACTTGCATGGAGCCAGATTTACTGTAGGAACCCACAATGTCCTTCAGTGCAACCATCAAAGCAGAGGGAAGAAGACTCTAAGACATACAGCCTTCAGTTCAAAGGACAATAAAGCCCTGTTTCAGCACAGCACAAGCACAGTCATTTCGACCTGAGTAGATGTAAGGCTGTAATCCAGGAAGTTGCTTACACACATGCCTGCCTGTAAACAAATGCTTAATCCCATTGGAATCAACTGGGCCCCAGCTCAGCTTGAGCTTTCTTTGCTGTGCTGAACTTAAACATATGCAGTGAAGGGAAAATTGTTCACAGCACCCTCATCTTTAACAAGCACGATGGAAAAAGTTTGCAGTGAAATCAGCGGGACTTCAGCTAATGTGATTAAGTGCCTCTCTGAATCCAGCCTTCTGCAAACCCAGGCCCATGGACTCTATTCAAAGCCTGCTGAGGGCAGTGGGTGCTGGATCGGACCCTAGATGCAACTGGATTTTCTCACACTTCTGCAACTTCAAAAAAGGCTGACAAGATTTGAGGAGGAAAGAAAGGGTAATCAAGGGTGTGTTTTATTGCTTCACCACCTTTCAGAAAAACAGCTGGTGAATGACATGAGAGAGGTTATGAGAAAGTAGCCAGTTCCAAACTGATTCTTTTATTTCCCTCCTCCAAATGACCTGCAGGCTGCTAGTTTTGGTTTCCACTCTCCCAAGAACTAACTGAGATCAGCAGGCCGTGGATCGTGTGAAGAGCAGAGATCATGCCGGAATAAGCTGTTCTCTCATTCCTTCCAGCCCTGCTCTTTTGTGTGTTCCCTGTTGAAATTCAAGGTTCCTTCTCTTTGTGTTTCAAGGGGTTTTTCTGATTAAAACTAAATAGAAGCTGGAGGACTAGATGTTGTCTGTGGCTCATGCCCATATTTCCTATAAACTGCTGGCAAGCATGTGATGAGTTCTCCAAATTGACAGTGCACACAATGTCCAAATCTAATTTGAACTGCATGGTGCAGCTTCAGCTTTCAATCACACAGCACTTCCTCTAAAACAGTGTCTGCAGCTACATTTCCAAATTGGGACATTTGAGAAATTGCTCATCATGCAGCTCCCTCAATAGACCAACATACGTTTCAGCAGAGTCAACAGGCTGACAAACTCCAGGCCACTGAGAATTTTATGTATCAGAGAGCGCGTGTCGTACATGAATCAAAGTGCGTGTCATGCTTTGGGACTTGGTATGTGTATATCTAGAAACATTTTCCAGTATGGTTATTAATTATCAGGATGCTGTAAACAAGTCAACCTTCCTCACACATCTTGTTTCAGCTCCACGAACGAACAGAGAGCTCATGCCGAACAACGTCGTCAACCCAGAAAGGCTCACCCACCTGCTTCACTTCAAGCACTGTGAATGATCTTACTATGCTTGATGGGACATGCCTGTTAAAAATAAGGATATTGTCAGTTTTTTTGGGATTGACACGTAAAATGCTTGGAGAAGCAGGGGTGGGGGCGGGAGGGTAGGGAAGATCTGTCTTCTGCATAAGACACAGAAGAGGAGTTCCAAAGGTCTGGGGATCTGTTCCCATTTCCAGCTAAGGTTTGGCCCTGTGGCCTTTACTCAGTCTCTCAGCAATGGGGATGCTACTGGTGACGGACCTCCATGGGGTGTTGTGAGGGTAATGTCATTAATGKGTGGGAAGTGCTCAGAGACAATGGTGATGAGCACTATAAAAAAGCCTATAAATAATAAATTAAAAGTTTCCTTCTGCTGACTAATACATGTTGTCCTTTATCTTTTACCCTATCAGAAATGCACAATTTAACCACTACRCAAAAAAGCTGAGATAAAAATTCAGCGCAGGTTTGGAAAAAGGTATGTTGTAAACAGGGAGCTGGTGAAAAGGAGATCTGTGAACTGAGGAGTTTCTCTGAGATGGAAACCAATAGTTTCTCCATCATTGCTTGTGACAAAAACACCTTTTACATAGCAAGTTGGTTTTTCTCAGGACAGGCTTTTTTTGTCTTCAGTTGAGGGTGGGCTTTTGGGGGGATTTGGGGTTTTGTTTGGTTGGTTTTCTGTCAACAGTGTCTCCCAGAGCAAGTGGCAGGTGGTAGGGATGGTGAGTTTGCATTTCACTTTCTCCTGGAGGAACAGCCATAGAAGGCTTATTGATGTCCATCACAGAAACAGTTCTGGGCCATCAGAGACCGTATCTTGGAGAACTTCTCCTCTGCCACAAACTTTCTGTGAGACAACTGGCATGTAGCTGAATGCCTTTGTTTCCCACACACTAAAAAAAAAAAAAGTTTTTTGATGAAAGGGCGTATATTGGGAGAGTGAATTAGCAGCACTGATTGTGCTTTGATGCGCTGTACTAATATCTGCAAAGATGCACACTGGCTTCAACTTAGAGGTGACTGTTTTACTCTCTTAGACGGCAAGTAATGCTTGAACTGAGTTTGCTGCTGCTGAAGGTTCAAGAAGTTTGCTAGACTTGGAGACCTGAGTTTAGGTTTTTGATTGGAATTTGTGTTGTTACAATTTAATTTCCTATCTGTTGATGGATGGTCCTTTTGTCATTTTAAAATACAGTGGTTCACCCAAGCTGCGCATTACAGATCTCAGAAGGTGGAAACTGGGAATCTCAAGTCTTGGTTTGGATTCTGTGGTGTCTTAACAGACAAACCTCAACTACATCAGGAAATTATTCCTTTCATTAGAGCTACAGGACTTGGCATTCTGAGTGTGCACACTAGTGTCCATGCATACGTAGAGGCAGTTTGCTCGTTGGGAGAAGACACTTCACTGAGAGATTTGAGGACTATCTTTTTCCAGTTGTGCTGCTGTCATGCCATGCTACTTAGGAAACATCTGTTATCTCATGGTGACTCAGTTTCCCTATCTGAAAATTACGACGCTTATGTCTTTCTTCCACTGTAGAGGGTTTAAAGTGGTGTCCATGGAAAAGCTGCTTTAGAATAGCTATTATATATATAACATATAAACAGACAGAAAATTAGAGTGCCGCTCCCCAAGATGTTGCTTACTCTAGTGGCATGTATGCACCAATATGCCAAGTTTGATATTCCTCAAACATTTGCTCATCTGACTTTTGTTTCCAGAAATTGTCCTTCTGTCTCGTTCACCTCTGCCACGTAAAGATGGAGACAGAAAATTCCAGGAGTAAGGCTCATCAGATGGATGAGCTCATTTTCCTGAGGTGTTTATCCAACATTTTTGTTTGGTCCACCTCTTTATTGGTTAGGAAAATTTCTGAGCTGTGCTTAAGAATGCCACCTCTCCTTGGGTAGCCTTTTTATGTTTGTGTTTTTATTACTGGCATGTTATTTCAGGTCAGCTGCAGCAATGTAGAGTAGGTCTTGCTATTGGCATGGTGGAGATGGGTGTGAAGAAATGTTTTCTAACACTAGAAAACAACATGTCTGTGAAGGCAAACACTTGCTGGTTTCCATTTTCTGACTAGAGGACCATGATAGTGTCTTGAACTGTGCAGTGGCTTTGAATCCTAGGGCTTTGGTCTGGGGAACCTAGCTGGGGTTTGGCTTCCCCGGTGTTCCAGTTGGCACAATATTGCAGCCGCGCAAAGGGGAATTTGTACCCAGCACACAGTCCTTCACATAATGGATATAAATATGATTCTTGGAATTTACCAAACAATAGGCAAGAACAGTATTCCCAACAGGCTGGAGGGGAGCAGTTAAGTACGAAGGAAACACCTGCAGAAGTGGGTATCCATTGTTTCCTTTTGATGTTTATCACTGTGCCTAAATCTGGAAAGAATAGGATCTTCTGGCCTTCAAAAACAATTTCCTTCCTAGCCTTTATTGCTTGGAGGAATCTGTCCTTCTCAAGGATTCCTGTTTTGGAGACAGTGAAAATTATCTCTGTGCCTGGGTGAAATTTCATCTCTGGCTCCTCTCAAGACTAAGCAGGTAACTTTTACGGATCAGGTCATTTGAAATGAAGGGCTGTGGTGAGTGACACTTGTGAGGTGCCTTTCATCATGGCATATGCCAATATGCTGGGACAGTGTCACGATACCGGCACTAGGAGGGAGGTGCGGAGGTGGATGAAGATTGGGACTGGGCTGAGGCTGCTACGTGAAGGTTTCCAGACCAGGGGCCTGACAGGCACAGTCCTCTCCTCCAACATTTCTCTAGCACTCTGACAGAGGAAAACTGCAAGGAAATGAAGGCACAGCCTGATCCTCATGCATTTTTGATCAGCAGAAGGGCCTGACCCCTGTGTGGTGCGAGGTCACGAGCAGGCCATCCCATTGCCTTGTCACCTTTGGAGATAGAAAGCATGTCTCCAAAGCCAGCTGCATCTGCAAGGAATCCAGCTCCGACTGCTATCCCTTCTGGCCAGTCCCATTGCTGCTCCGACTGCCTGAGATTTGTCTTCTCTTTATAGCACCTTTTATTATTCTTTTGTCAGGCCTTGAATAGTGACGATGAGGAGGCAGGGGCAGCCATCCAGTGCTCCCAGTGGTGCTGTTTAATTGTACGGTTGTTTTTCTCAAGCTGCCAGCTGGTCCTGACACTCTGCTTGTTTTCTCCCCCCTCAGGAGGCATTCTTTTGGTGGAAGTTACCTCACTGACATTTAACTGGAGAAGCAAGTGCTGCTGAGCTGCTTTCTCCTCCACTTCAAGAGGAGCTGTGTAGCCAGCTTTCTCTTTGACCGTGCCCCACTGATTCTCACCTGGTTTCTCTGCATTCACAGCAACCCAGTTCCTTTCAGCTTCCCTCCCCTTCCCTTCCTCCTCCAAAATCTTTCTTCTTTCCCCTCGTCTGCTGATCTTTCCTCAGGCTTCAAAATCTCTGGAAGGAAAAGCCTTGATTCTCTTCTCCTTTGTGTTGACAGAAACATGAACAAGGCAGCAAAGGGCTGTAAATTGGACAGGATATCTCAGCAAGGCTCTGCATGTGGCTGTAGTCCTCTCCCTTCTGCACTTTCAGCCCCCTGTGTGGTTCATTCAGGCTGCCCCAAACCACAGAAGATGATGACCATATGCACAGTGCATGGCTGGCAGACCTCAGCTCACTCTGCCTATGCTCTAAATTAGCAGAGCACGAGCCCACCCCATTGCACTCATCACGTGGTCATTTTTGCCTGGCACCATGACCCCAGCAGGGCTTATTAGTGTGGGCATGGTTTGTGTGCATGCTTTCTTAATTGCTCACAGTCTTCACAATGCATGGGCAGTGCAAGCCTGCAGCTACTTGCAGTATTCTTTGTGGATATGCCCAAAGTGATGTCTTTATCCAGACAAGGATCACAAGGGTGCATAGGTTTGGTAGCCATTCAGCTCCCCCTGACCGCCATAGCACATACTTGTCCCCGTGCCTTCAAAATTCTTCCCATGTTGTTATTTAACATGGTGGAAACCTCTTAAGTTGTTGAGATGCCCAGGAGGGCACCAAGTCACACCCGCAGACCAAGAATTACTGTCTGAGAAGASGGGATGCAGATGGGAGGTAGGGAATCACAGCTGATGCATGTTGGGTGTGTGATGAATGCCACGTTACTGCTATTGCTTTTCCATCTAGCCTTCTCTGCGGGTCCCCCACTGGATAGTTACTTCCAGTAACCAGAAGTGTGTTTATTGATAAATTCAAACCAGAAGAAAGAAATAAGCTTTCAGTCTCTTTCAAGATCATTACTGTTGCAATGAATATGTATGGTATTCATGTACTATAGTGAATTATGCATATACTGTTATGCATATAGTGTAACACATATTATATGTTGGATATATTTCATATTATGTATTGGAATATATTTTATATGTAATATCTTTTTTTTTTTTTGCATGTTCTAGCCCCAGTTACCCCAGTGTAAATGCAGTGTGATGACACCAGCTTTACTGGTGTCAGCTTTGATTAACATAGTTTAACAGCCATCAGAAAGCACCAGCCAGAGCAGGCCAAAATGTGCCTCACACCCCCAGTTTTATTTACAGTATCAGTATAAACAATCTGTATGACATGGCATGAGACTGTCATCTCATTCAGACTGTTACAACCACCTGAAAACTAAATCCATCTTCCTGCTGCTGTAGCAAATCAGTCTGAGAAGTCTTGGAGGCTCCCCCTCTTCATCAGGACATCAAGAATGTATTCATGCAGCTACATTTGAGTTTGCAATGCACTGCAAGGCAACCAGGAAAACACATTAAACTGGAAGAACAGGTTGGTCAACAACACACTTCTGTAAGTATTTTTGGATCAACTCTAAATTATATGCAACTTTTCCCCAGCATTTGTCATCTCTACAATAAATGACTGGAGGAGTAAATAYCAGCATGCAGCTGTGGCATTTGTACAGCAGCCAGCAGAGTAGGGGTCCTTGATAATTTCAAGCTCTGGACTTTTTAAATACATACTTAGGATTGCCTAAATCTCTTGAGATATGCTGTGGTTTGCCAGTGTATCCGTTCGCTGTTATTTATATCGCAGCATCACTAGGAGACCCCAACCATGGTCCATTCCCACTGAGTTTAGCCTTGTCTCAGTAAGAGACAATCCAGCACCAGTTGGGAAAGCTGCTGAGATGCTCCTTGCCCCTAACTCTCCATTTAACGTTGGCCACGGAGCATTGACTTCTTTCTGAACGCTGAGGTGACAAAGGTTTCAATTGCTAAACATTTTCCTTGGACCTTTATTTTGTGTACGTTTCGCCATACTGGAGCAGCTGTCTTTCCTTCTATCTGTCTCTCTGACTCTTCTGAGAAGACTTCTAAGTTACCAGTCATTGCAGCCATGGCCATGCTTTGCAGCTGCATAGATCAGGAGCACTTCCCCAGAGGACAGCACTGCTGGGATTAAAGCAGTGCAAAGTAATGCRGTCGCAGTCTGAGCATGGCCCTCTTCATTTATAGCACTAAATTAAAACTCTTGGGATGCAGTAATCATAGAATCATAGAATAGTTTGGGTTGGAAGGGACCTTTAAAGGTCATCTAGTCCAACCCCCTGCCATGGGCAGGGACAATCTTTGACTAGATTAGGTTGCTCAGAGCCCCATCCAACCTGACCTTGAATGTTTCCAGGGATGGGGCATCTACCACCTCTCTGGGCAACCTGTTCCAGTGTTTCACCACCCTCATTGTAAAAAATTTCTTCCATATATCTAGTCTAAATCTACCCTCTTTTAGTTTAAAACCATTCCCCCTTGTCCTGTCGCAACAGACCCTGCTAAAAAGTCTGTCCCCATCTTTCTTATAAGCCCCCTTTAAGTACTGATAGGCTGCAATAAGGTCTCCCCGAAGCCTTCTCTTCTCCAGGCTGAACAACCCCAACTCTCTCAGCCTTTCTTCRTCTGAAAGGGAAGATGACACAGTGCAGCAGTTATTTTGGAAGCTATTTATGTGGTCTTTYCTCAGCCAGATCCAGAGAGCCTGACTCAGTTCTCATTATACTTTGCTCTCCAGAAGACTATGTCTAGATGAGGAAATCCTCTTGGCCATATACCTTTTGACTTGACTGAGGTCAACATTTTACTCAAGAATACTACTTGAGAAAAGAGTAAGGGACATGGAGGTCACTATAATCTGTCTTGATTTACAGAGAGAATGTAACAATGATCAGGATTATGAGCTGGTTGATGCAAGCTGTGTAAAATAACTCAACAGTTCTCGTTTAGCCTATTTTATCTGAAACTTACTACCTAACCTGGCTCATTCTCTTTCACCACTCTTCCACATACACCTCATCTCCTCTGTCTTTCAGCAGATAAATTCTCACTCTTTCATTCCCACCATTATTCCAGAAAACCTCCCAGATGGATATAGCCATGCTGACAGTGAACAGCTTTTGTTGGCTTAGTCCACATCCTTTGAAGAAGTGGTGTAATGACACTAACAGGAAAACTCTTCCTGTTGCTGTCTATGCACAGAAGTGACAACAGCACAGGGTCTGTAGCATGGACAAATCCTTACTGCTGCAAATCCCAGTGGTCAGAATTGGGCTAGTGCTCAAACCAACCAGCTGGAGAAAGTCACATAGTGTCAGGTGAGCACCATTTCTAAATCACACATGTAAAATCCATCAGACAACTTTGTACTTTTTTATGCTGATGATTAGTTAAGTTTCTGTTTGTTCCTGATCATGATAACATTGGTTCGCCACTCTACCTAGAGGAGGTTTGAAGGCTCTAGAAGGACCAACCTACTTTTATCCTTCACATTTTTGCACCTTACAACAGTACTTTGTGTGCATTTTTGAGCAATTTCACGTTAATTTTTTAATGTTCACTGACCGTTGTACCTCACTCTCCTCTTGCCCACTCTTTTAGAAGAAAATAAGACTTTTCATTTGCTCCTTTTTTCATGACCAGGGACACAGTGATGATTTTTTCACAATGGACGTTAATGTTAATGAATGTGTAAAAACTCTTTATTAGTCTAGATTAATCTAGATTAATTACGTAGTTCTAAGCAAGCCTCAGCTGGCCACATAATGATTACAATGAAACAGTATGTCTTGCAAATCATGTCAGGGTTGCAGCTAGGATTCTTGAGAGATATAAGCTGATATTCCTCTGTTGGCTTCTTGGGTAGTTCCCCAGATTTACTGGGTTTTATGATCATATACGCAAGCTGTGATTATGCTTTTAAAAAAGAAATTAAAGGAATTAAAATTCAAAATGTTGAAAATGCTGGAAATAAATAGTAAAAACGATGAATGTTCTGGCTCAACTTACAGCAAGCACTTAGGTTTTCCTTCTGCCACTTAAGCAGCGCACAGTTTAGAAATCTGTGTATGAATCTTACATGTCTCTGTCTCCCACTTTACAACCAAATGATACTTGGCCATATTCCAAATCTCAGAGAGCTCAGCAATTTTGTGTAGGATATGTCGAGTTAAGGGAAATTCAGTAGGGGCTGAAAGCTACGTAGGAAAGGAGACAACAGTTGTTGGGCCTCTCTTAAATTGTAAAGCACAATACAGACATATACAACATTGTGGTAAAGCAGCTCAACTTTGTTTCAACCAGATGACTGTATTTACAGGGTGCTTTAGCTTGGGCTTTACCAAAGCATATTAGGAATTGTTGACTAGCTCTAGCCAGAAGAACCGCACTATGAAAAACCTGAGAGCCCTGGTGGAACTGCTCACAGCGAGCCCTGTGGCTGGGATCTCTTCTGTGGACATCCACCACTGTGGACCTCCACCTGAACCTCCACCACTTACCAGGTCTGGCCGTAACTGCAGCCTGGGGCAGGCAGGCTTGTCCCTTCCATGCACTGGGGAAGCTGTGTCGACCCGAGGAACAACGCGACTAAGCGTGTCAGGTGGTTCGAATGATGATGCTGGCAGCGCTCAGATTGGGGCTGGACTCATTGCTGCTTGTTGGCAAGCTTCAGCAGTGTGCTGGTACACCCCATGCTTTTTGGCTGTGTTCAGAGGTAAACGGGGGCTGACGCAGGGATGTGCTTCTTTTTCTCAGCATTTCTGAACTCCCTTTAAGATTGTGATAAGTGGCTTGCTGCTGGATGACAGAAGAGACAGAGTCATTACATGTCCCTCAGAAAGCTGAGCAGAGGTTTCCAGAACAGGGTTTGCTCGGGAGAGCCATCCTACCTACTGTAGGAACATGCCTAGAGGCAACCAGCCACAGCTATTTTGGGATTTCTTAAACTGTTAGAATTCAACAGTGAAACCACTTTTCTATGTTTTAGTCACTTGTCATGGTGACTTTTGTAGGTTATGACAAAATAGGAACATATATTAATGGAAACAAAGAACTTTCACTCTTTTTTTTTTTCAAATATAGATTTTTTTTCTCTCCTCAGGCAGCAATTTCTACCTGATTACAATATTCACCAGTTTGTCAGTATTTTATTTAATAAAAAACCCTTTTTCAAAAGTTGTTTTAACTGAGCTTTATGAACTTTATTGCTCAATGAAACTTAGTTTATAAGGTATGTGACTGGGAGTCATTTTTTAAATCCCAATTAAAAAATATATATAGTTTGGTATTTTTTAATTATCTAAATGTAAAATAAAATGGAGAGTTTATAAGTTTCAGATGGTTTCTTGAGGCTTTATAACTTTGATCTAGAGATGAAATTGCCCTCTTACCATTTTTTTAAAACGAAAAAACCCAACCAAAAACAAGGAAAATGTTGTGATTTTAAAACTGATTACGGCAGGTATGCAGTAAATTTTGTCCACACTTTTTATAAGGATTTTTACTGGCACGAATCCTAGGCATGGCACCACATCAAAATCTATAACCAGTCCACAGGTGCCAATCCATTCCCCTACTCATACTGCACTCAGAAGACTTCTGGTAGTCTGTGGCTTCCAGGGCTGGGCTCTGCTGTCATGCCCAATGGTGCAAATCCACAGACGGTTTAATTAAAACCTACAGATAGTTTCTTCTGCCAAGAAACAAAAACATGCAAAGCCACTGTCCTTGCTTTCCCTCAGATGCTGACCCTCAGTGGAACAGATCCTGGTGACACAGTGGGACACAAGGAGCCCCGTGTTCTGCATCTCTTCACTGGAAAAGACAGAAAATAGCCTTTGAAAGCAGGGCTTCACCTTCCACTGAATAACAGAGATGAGGCTGGCAGATATGGTGGATCCAGGGCTGAGCATCAGATGCAGTGGCAACTTTGGGATCAAGCCACAGCAGTGTGGGTGAGAGAGGAGGAAAATGAAGAGCTATGTGCTGGACCAAGCACAGGCTTTCCCAGCAGACAAGCAATGAGCATCATGAGGAAACGCAGCTCATTTGAGAGTTTTTAATAGCCAGTTCCCAAACTGGCTGTAATTTTAGCAGCCAGTTTAACTACACTGGACTGAGCTCTTTCCAACATAGCCCTGTTCAAAGAGAGCTTAAGAAATCCCTTTGCCTGCTGTTCAAGACCAGATGAGAAGCACATTTCTCAAAGAAGCTTTTACAACAACACAAATGAGACCCAATACTGTAATTACCATCATAAGCTCAGTACGTGCTGAGCCTTCTGTTCGTGGCGTGCGTTTTCCCAACCTCCTAATCTCCTATACTGAGATATGGTCTTATATAATGTATGCAGCAGTTTTAAGTTTCATTCTGATAGCATGCCTTTCAGGATAGAGTTTTGGGGAAAGAAGTAAAACTTCAGTCAAGGTTGGACTATGAGATACAAATACTCTCCTATTTTGCAAGGGGCATGGTTTTACACCAAAATCCTGTTTTGCCTGGAAAGCGGATCCATTTCCCCAAGTACTCTTTGGAGCAAACCTGAATCTTCTCAGCATTGTTCAGAGTTTTGGCTCCAAATGAAGTGTCTGAGAACAGCCCCTGTGGGCTAGACTGCCCCCTCCTTATTCAACTTCATTCTCGTGAGTTGGTATACCTATTTAAGTTAAGGGAACCTAGAGGTGAGCAGGCGATAAGCATTTTGGTCTGGTCTTTGCTGTAGACCAGAGCAAAGGTGGGAGGAAAGGGCATTTGGTAGACGTGCTTGTCTACAAATGGGGCCGATACAAGGATGCCAGAAGCCTCTGCTCCAGCTCTTCTTGCAATACGGACGAAAGGCATAAAACTCACAGCCAGCTCATCTTCTGGTGGTCCCCAGCTTTGTGACTAATCTCATGATCTCAGAAGTTTTCAGTTCTCCAGGATGTGACTTGGCTTGTCAGCAGGTCTAAATCCRGGGCCATAGCCTACATCTAAATCATCATCCCAAATCTCTTTGGCCTATGTCTAAAATAAACACTTCCAACTCCATGTTTAAATAATGTCAGGGTCTCAGTACAAACTGATAAGAGCCAGAGAATTCAGCCTGAAGGTGAACAACCCCATTCTCTGTAACGTGTTATCTTCCTCCTCCTCTTTTTCTCACAACAGCCAAGTGTTAGCACATTACATCATCAAGCCTTTGAATTTCCCTGCTCTTGTCATGTTTAAACGTGATTGTCTAACACTCGCCTTTTACGCGTTGCCTCTAAGCTCTTGCAGTCAGCAAACCTACTGCTGACAGATGGTGGGGAAAAGTGGGCTGAGTTGGACTATTTCCAGAAACTATGTCTAGCCACATGATATGTAAAACACAAGTCTCATTTAAAATCTGGTCCATTTTTGTTTTTGTTGATCTTTTAGAACTATTTTTATTTCGGGGATGGTTATTTTCTGTTGGGGATCTTTGTTTGTTTGTTTGGGCCAATAACAGCAGCGTACTTTCTGGCTTCTGCGCCCTGCTTTTGGCAGTTTCTGAACTACCAGGCAGGAAATTCTCCAAAGTATTGCAGCTGAGAATTGGCCCATTTTCCTGGAACAGAGATAAAATGGAATAGTTTTGTCAGGTTCTTCCCTTCATATGGAGAAACCCATAGTAATGCATATAAAAGTCTTCAGCCCAGAAATCCTCAATAAGGGCTACTGATTGATGAAATCTCTGTCAGCAGATGATTTGACCATTGTAAAGGCAGCATCTAGGGTTGTAGCTTATTAGTTCTGATTTTTTTCTAAATATTTCTCTCTGAAGAGTGTAATACATCAAGCAGTTTCCGGTGAAACCCCTGAAAGGGGAACATTACTTCAACAGAAAGATATGACTTTCCATCAAACCTAGAAAAATATTTATGAGATTATTTTGTATTTATTTACCTATTTGTTCAGAAACATTTTTTTTTCCCAAGTTAAAATTAATACATGTATCATGAAATGTCACATCTCATTTTCTTGGAAGACCTAAGGCTAGGAAGGAATGCAAGCATGGTAAATATTATATTGGCTACACTTTCGTATTTTTAAAAGATCATCTAAACACTCAAGATGAATGTATAAAATAACAAAAAAAAATTGAATACTTTACTAGTACAGTATACTGTAGGAAATAATGTTGAATGATCCCTTAACATCCTTTCTCCAGCTTTATTTTCCATCTGGGACAAGATTCGAAAAGGGCAATCCCATTTTTATTTGTTCATATGTATCTAATCAGGCAGTTGGATTGGCTCAATGTGAACGAAGACCATAGGTGAATGCATATATTGGAAACCAACTCAAGGAGTAGATCGGTTCCTAAACAAAAGCATAATGGGCAAGGCATTGATTAGCTGAGTCATCATTGCGCTATATAAAAGATCCAACTTGTAAAAATACTCATCTAGTGTAGGATTGTGTGCTGCTGTATATTTAATGATATCAGGCCGTAAATCATGGTGCCATGACTCGTAATAATCAAACTTAACAGATAACGCCAATTTTATGGTTCCTTCTAAAACAGCTGTTTGTCAAATGATGAAACAGCAAGAGAGATTTGGTGCGCTGAAGGAACCACAGTTAGAGCTGACTGAAAAATACAGATGGGGCAAAATATTTGCAAACTTCTGTCCATTTGGGGAACATCTCCACTCACTGTCTAGACAAAAGATGACGCATGGAAGACATGGATGGGGGGGGCTGCCGGTGGATGGACAAGGCGGGTGGGAGCAGCACCAACGTCTGTTGGTCCCTCTGGCCAGGGCTCTGCCTGCAGATCAGGCTGGCTGTCTCTGAGCAAGTGCGCTATTGCATATCTATAGGATCCAAATCACAGCTGAGTGCCTTCAGTGCTAATACTCAAGGACTGGAGGGTCTTTGGGTCAGGGCAGTGACCATAACACTGGGGTCTTGGTGCTTGGCTAGTCCACTAGTCATATGGATATTGCTTTCTGTGCATATCATCTTTGTATAGAACTGGCTGTAGATGTAGAAAAGTAAGTACAGCTGGCAAATGTAAAGACCTTTAGCATGGATAATGGACAGCTACATTCGCAGGGAAGCTCAGTACCTGTTGACGGCAAGCCTGACCTCTAACTGTGCTCCAACAACACACAAAAAATCGCTAGTGTGGTATTACATTTATTCAATCCCTATTTTAGTAGATGATAAAGGCCTGAGATAGACTGGGACCCCACTGCATGATGCACTGAACACGAAGAACATGATCCTGGGAACTTTCGTGCACTATATATGCACAGTAGAAAAGTCCTAACACCTAATTATGAAATACCTACATCAGGTGAAAGCAAAAGCTGGTCAGGAAATAATCAGAAAAAAAAAAATTGCAAAGATATATTTCCTTGCAAAGGAAATTCATTTTTTTTGAATGGTTCAAATGGTGTAATTTTGTCATTTTAAAAATAATACCCAATGAGTACAGAGCTTATTAAAATGTTTCCTTAAAAAGAATTCCCAACACCAAGTTTTTTAGTGAAGTTTTTAATGCCTGACATCCAAATTATGGTGCTTCTAAAAAAAATGAGAATCAAATTAACAATTAACATATTTTTCAAAACTTTTTCCATCATACTTTAGAAAGAAAAAAATGAAAGTCTTAAGGAGTTTGGAAAAAATTTCTAGAAATATTTTCAGAAATATTATTTTCAGAAATTTCTAAGCCTGCTTGGGTACCAGAATTGTCCATTTTGTGAATGAATAATAGTTTTATAACATTCACCACTGTCTGCTACTATATATGCAAAAAGCATGTTATGAAAAAATGCATCATTTTAGAATTTAAATGTGTGTGTAGAACTGGGTTGTGTATGCTCTCACTTTTAAAGTCTTATTGGCCCTGGGTTGGATCCTGAGAAAAATTCAAATTGAGTGAGAGCTACTTTCAGTAGAATTTCCAAATTTAGAAGAAAAAATTAGGAAAGACAGAACAGTTTGAAGCTGCTTGCAAATTGTTAGTTTAAGTACAGATATGGTGCAGGCAAAATTACAAAACTGCATATTTATCCTCTGTGTGGCAATAAGGTCTGTGTGATAATTTATAGAGCTGTACAATAGTAGAATGTATTCAGGACTTGCAAATACAAACAGACACAGACATTAACAATTTGTTGATATGTGGGGGTTTTTGTTGTTGTTTATATCTTTGTATTTTTTCTGGATGCTTTTGGTTTATTTTCCCTCCTTCATTTGCAAAAAGCTGCAGTTTTATTGGTAGTGAAATATATAAAAAAAAGATTGCTTCGAAGTCCCAGACTCTGTTCCTGTCACGTAGCTGGGCTAATTTAAAGGAAGGTATAATATGCAGGAAATGGAACTGTGGCCCCCATTACAAAGACCCTCATACACAGCTAAGGGAAATGGAAGAATTTTCAGAATAAAATCACTTTCCAGTTTGTGTTGAGAGATGGCTTATCATGTAGCCTCTGGTACCTCATTTATCAGAAACTGAGGTGGCTTCTCCTTTCCAGATTGCCCTACTTGAAGTCCTAGGTAAACAGAAGAAAAGGGACTACTGGTCTTTGTGGGAGCATTGTGCCATGACGCCAGGAATGCTTTGCTATGGGTGAGATCTTAGGCTGGTAACTCAGGGAAGATCCATAGAGAATGCACCTATCTGACTGCACTATAAAATCCTTACCCCTTTTTGGATTTCTTCTTCAGTTCCTGCTGGAGTTAACCTGATGCCATGGTCTGGGAGAACAGGGTCTTGTAAAAACTATTCATTACAAACAGAGCACCATGAAGAGTTTTGTCTGGCAGCAGCACCCTGGTTGGACTTCGTTATGGACTTTACTTTATGGACTGCTGCTTTGGCCATGTATTTGGTGCTGGAGCAGCACCTTCCCTGATGACATTTTCGTTCAAGAAATATAAGTTACAGAGTTCTCCTATAAAGGTGAGCTATTGGAGTAAGAAAAGAAAGATTGACTTGAGACAAAAAATGGTCAAAGACTTATCTTTCTTTATTTTTTCCATCTTTCTTCCTTTATAAGCTTTAGGTCCCTCAGATTATCATCCAGACATTCACAGTGGCCATTAGCACTTTATGAAGCAGATCAGCAGCAGCATTTGATTGTCACGTGTGGTGTTAGATGAAATCACCTTGCTTCCTTGTGCCCCACTTAAACATCATGGGATTCTTGCTGAATCATGACCTTGCTGTGTGTGAGCTGTGTTTTGCAAACGTTGTGAAATATAGAGAAGAAGAGAAGGGAAAGGAAAAAAAGAGTAGTACTACTCTGGTGAGTAACCAGAACAAGAAACGAGAGAGCAGAACAGAAAAGACATGGGGGAGGGAAGGATCAGGCAAAGAAACCTCCCAGGGAGCACATACATGTGTGTATTCCCCTTTTTTCCACAGGCAGATGGCATAGGGTGTCATATGACCTTTCACAAGTTACTTCAACTCTTTGTGCCTTTGTGTTCCACCTCTATCGTAGCTGTGCAAACCGCAAATGCATTGGAGCAAGGGCTGCCTCTTACTCAGGGTCTGCTCAGTGACCACATAACCCTGGTTGTGACTCTGTTCCCTAAATGCAGGTGGTAACAAGGCTGCATATCCTATCCTTCAGTGGTGGAACACCACCAGGTTGTGGAAGAGTGTGTGTGAGTGTGAAAAAGGCAGCGGGCACACGCTTTCACCACTTTTCACAATTTACTTTCTGTGCCTCACTCATGTCATGTGTATGGGCTCACTGCAGGAGTTGGGTCAAGAGGACAAGTCTGTCTTGCTCAAAGCCAGGCCTAACATTCAAACCAGTCTTGCTGCCCATTCAAAACTGTTTCTTCCCAACTCCATCTTCACCAGCATCAGCAAGGACCCACCCTTGTTCGTCAGCAAAGGCTGCCAGGCCTGATCTCATTAAAATTTTAGAACAGGTGTGAATTTACTGCTAGAGAAGAGGCAGTATGGGGGTTGTTGCACTACGTCCTTTCATATCAGCAGATGCAGCACGTGGTGAAATGGCTGTGCACAGTCGTCGTTGCCCCGCAGCTACCCTGGAAATCATTGGCATTAAGACCTGAAGAACCAAAGGCAATGTTATGACTCAAGGCAGAAAAAAAAAAAAATAGCAAAGAAAAGGCATCTAATATCTAATAAATAAATAAGGGGTCTGAGAAGAGGGCTAGCTAAGGAAAAGTAGGCCTTGATCCAGCAACACTCTTAAGACACTGTAAATGACTCAAAAGCATAGGAGGAGGCAAGTAGTCAGGAGCTAAGTGCTTTGCTGGAGCAGGGTCTTTGTACATAAATGGACAGCTGGATGTTGAAGCTGGTGTAGTATGTGTTTTTAGCATAGGGATAGGTTAGCCCTGAAGCTTTCCATCCGAGTTAGGTATTATTTCCTGTCTGGTCTGTTTGGTCTGAGCTGTGAGAGGTGTCTGAAGGAATTACTCTCCAGCCCAGCAGCAGAGGGAGATTCAGCAGGATCAGTGGTCAGCTGCAGGAGAACAGCAGAGGGGAAGGCTAACCAGATTGCACCAGTCAAACTGCAGCTTTCAGCAATGCCAGGAAAACTCCTGCCAAGGAGCCAGACTGCCTTAGAGAATGAGGGAGGACTGATCCATATTTCTGCATAACTGGCCTGGTGTCCCATTTCACAGGGACAGAAAAGGCGAGTTCTTCAAATGGCCTTGCAATTCCTGCAGTAGGCTTTTTGGTTTCACAGTTGACAGTTCTGGCTTTTTGACGGCACACTCAGATAAATAATATTTCATGGGAAGCAAGCAGAAACAAATACACACTCGTCTAGTCACTGATTGCCAGTGAAACGGCATCTCCCACTGCTTGCCAGCCATGTCCCTGGTGTGCCTGTCGGCAGCTATGTTGCTTGAGGAAACAGACAAAGAGGAAGGCAGGGAGGAGGATCCTCCTTGTTATAGTTTACAGTGATGCATGGTTATGAAACTCTCCCTCCAGTGCCAGAAAACTGACTTCAAGCTGGCCCTGTTGGTTACTGAAATGTTGGCAGGGTAATCCTGCTCCCATTGAGACTGAAGAGAGTTTTGCCATAGGCATGGGGAGGAAGAGAATAAACACTTCATAGGAAAAGACATAGCCATAACTTAGATATGTTTTATGGAAGAGGCCTCTAGATGCAGGGCTGTCCTCTGCTACCCCCAGGCTAGTGTTTACATGGTGGTTGGCTTCTGTAAATGAGAGTAGCTGCCATCCCCTGAATCCTTGGGTGTACAGACATCAGAACATAGGAACTCTTTAGCTCACAGCAAGATGTCCAAAATCTCTGGGGAACCACACTGGCTGCTAAAGCTCATCAAATAATGGGTGAAAAACTGGAGGGGAAAAAATTTGGTTCAAATCCAAAAGCTTTTTCTGGGAGTTTGTTTTTTTTCTACTAGACAACAAATGGAAAAAGGAATTTCAGATTGGTTCAACCCAGAATGCTTGACTTGCCTTGAAGAAAAAGGTTTTGCTTAACTTTCAGGATCTTAGAGAACTTTGGTGTGGCTTCCTCCTCCTTTTTAATTTAGGTCAATGTTTTAAGTGACGTTTGTCGCAAATGTTCTTCAAAACGAAAGATCCACCAGCTTCTTCTCCCTGGCCTGTCAAAACAATTTCAGCCTTTCCGGGGAAAAAAGAAAACAACCCCCAAACCAAAATATAATAAAATTGCTGGAACATAGTATTACAACACAAAACACCCCAAAGAAAACAAAACCAATTCCTCCCTCACCCCCTTCTCCAGCCAAAATTATTTAACTGAATTTATGTTCTTGTGACCGAAACTGTAAATATTTACAGTCACCTGAAAATTCCTAGTCTGGAGGGCAAAACTGCTTTTGGTTTAGAGCTATCCTTTCTGCTACACACTTGCTTTTATAATTTTTTTTGTGCCCGTTGTGTGAATTTTAGGGGGTGGGGATACTGCCTCTCAAGAAGGGGTGCTATATGGTGGCATTTGAAAGGGTGCTGCACTGCCTTGCCCATCCATCAACAGCGCTTCTACAGCCATGTGATCTGGACCCAGCCATGTGAGTCTTCGGCCCAGCACTGCCTGCCTTGTTCCCACCCCAGATCCAGCCTGCTCTCCAGGCTGGCAGCAGTGGTGGGAAACAAGCCGTGGAGAGTAAGATGTTGCCAGCACCATTAAAAGGCAGGAAGAATTGGCTGACAAGTGAGGAGAGGCAGGCTTGGGCAGCTGTTGAAAGGGGGCTTCATCTCCTCCACTGCTTATACCTGGGGAGATTAGGGAGAGAGCAGAGAGGAGGGGAAAAGTATTTTCTTAGGCTGTGAGAATGGAAAGCAAGGGCATCAAAGCAACAGGGGAGAGAGAGCCAAATTTTCTTGGCAATCATCCCTCAGCTTTAAATTCGCTGAGAATTCTCATCCTCAGCGTTCGTTGGCTTATTAATAGTTGTCCTATAGTTGAATTTAAATCTGCATCCTAGGTTGTCAAGTCTGAATTAAAGAACCAAGTGGAAGAGGAGGAATGGCTCACGATGGGCCCTGAGCCAGCTTGGAGGCGTGCTAGTGGGAGGTTTCATTGCCTCTAACATGTGCTGGATCCGTTTGATGTGGGAAGCATCTGCCGAGAGTCAAATGGATTGGGCTTGGGATGTCCCTGTCTAAAAATAGCTGTCAATGAGCAGTTCATATCAGGGAAACTGCTCTTTGGTGAATTCTGTTTTCATCTGAATTTGCTTCTTGGTATTACTTACTCAGCAACAATTTCTGATCATGTTTCAGCACTGCTGATGGCACAGAGAGAGCAGACAACCAATCATCTTCGACATTTATTATATGTAATAATAGATGTTATTATATATATCCCATCACTTCTCTTACCTATGCATCATCATTATCAAATGCTCTGTGTCATGGAACAAAGTACTTCCCTAAGATTACTTCCTAATTCACAGTAGAAAGAGACCCAGGAACATGTGTCTTAACCATCCAAAAAGATGTCCAGTGCCTGAATCTGGCCCCTACAGGATCATCTATTCAAGCCAGATTGTGGCATTTGCAGCCCGCTTGGTAGAGGGCAGCAGGGCTCTTTGTCCCTTTAATCCACTAGGCAAGTAGAGCGGGAATGAGCTGGACTTAACTCTGCTAACAGTGTCAGGAGAGGCATTGAAACAGTGCACACTGACGGGGGAAACAGTATGCTGTTTTCACTCAGGAGCCAGGTCTGTGTTAAAAACTGCACTTTGCCTCTGACTCAGGGATAGTGGCAAAGCCTTCCTCAGAGAAGGTGTTTGCAAAGTCCTTGGAAAGCCTGTAACACAGTGGTGTTTAGAGTATGCRGTTTACTTTTGTTTATAGGGAAAAAACGAGAGGCTGCTTGATTGCCAAGGCTCATCCCTCTGGTTGCGAAAAAAAAACCTAAAACCCAAACCCACCTCTGATCTAAACAACTTTACAAGAAGTAAGGGGTCACCCAACACAATCAAATGTCTTCTTCTACATCTAAAGACAAAGTTTCCTTCCTGTCTGGCTGCGTTCAGGACAAAATTACAAAGCATCAATCCTGCTAAAGGGATGCTCCTGCTTTGGGAAGCAATGGAGGGAATGCCCATTGATTCAGGTGAATAACTGACAGAATCACATTTCTTTCTAATCACAGCGAGTTCCTTTGGAAGCCAAAAATTTTTGCTATGTTTGTGTGTTAGCGCTGCACGCTGGTCATTCCAGATGCATTTTGGTTAATTCAAAGCCACAGACTGCCAGGATTCTTTTGCTTTCTAATGTTAGACTTCTCTGCCACAGGTGGGTGTCAGATCTGACCTGAGTGATGTTCACTGAGCCAATAATTTTTACTCTGTGCCTGCACTCCATTTGACGGGACCTGGAGGAGTTCAGGGCAGGCAGGCTTGCTGAGCGCAGAGCAGCATATCTGTTTGATAACATAGCTGCCTTTCAGTAACTCAAGAGAAAAAAAGGAAAAAACCCCAAACCTCTCCAGGTTGAATGAAACATTTTGTTCAATCCAAAACATGTTACCTGAAATTTCAGGGTTTCTGTCACATTTTCCAAACCAGGAAAGGGTTGGTTTTTTGTTTTCACTTTGGGGCTTTTTTTTTTTGTGGGGTGCTTAGACCCAGGAGACCAAATGGAAGAATTAGTGCCTTTACTCTCTCCTGTAAATCTCTGGGACAGTGGTCTATCCACAGAGCTATAGGGTGTTTGAGGTGGAGCTCCCTGACACCACAGTTCAATGAACTTTTTTTTCAGTGGTAATGCTGGCTTAACTCACACCCACCATTCTGCTGCCCTCCTCTCCCTCCTAGCTTTATCCCCAATTGTGCTATTACAATTGCTTGTGGGGTTAAGGATAAAAAAAAAAAGAGGGGGTGTTTTTAACTGAGATAATTTTTCTCATTCTGTTCAGCTGCAACAAACTTGAGCTGATAAAACTGAGTGGGCAGGAGTGAGAGGTAAAGGACAAACTATGAACAAGTTGTCCTTTTTGGTAGAAGGGAGTGTTTGTCAAATTACGGCCTTGATTTTTTCCAGTTGAAGCTGTTCAGCTTTCTACAAATAGCTCACTGCGTATGGGGACAAAAAGAGAGAGAAGGAGTTTGCAAGCTGGTGAGTAGGAAAAAGAAAAGAGGTGCATTTAAGCCTTTATTTGGCAAACCAGCAAAGCAGGCACTTGAACTAAGTGGTCTATTTCCGAGGAGGGAGAGGAATAACCTCTGGGATTCCTTCCCCTCATCCCTGTGCCAAGACAGTCAGAAATCTGCCATGAGCAGCAAAATAAACGTATTGAGAAGAACAGGTGTATGGAGGCACAGATACTCAAAAGAAAGGCAGCATCATGACAGTTTCAGCCACGTGCAAAAGCAGGTAGGCAAGCCTGCAAGTCTGTCACCATCCACCGGTTTCTGATACTTTCTTTTATGTGGCAGAGAAGGCAAAAAGCAACACTCAGTGAGTGGGACATGAAGTTTGACAAAATTGGAGGAGAAATATGGGGAAGGACAACAGTGGAATGACTGCTTTAGGAATTTGCTGACTTATTCTTTCCAAAAAGGTAAGCTACAGTTCAGGTTATGGATTTAATGGAGAAATTATTGGGATAGACTCCTTGGTTCACCTTAGGAGAAAGAAACAAAGTAAGTGACTGTGCTTGTCCTTGTGTGCCATAACACCCATGAGAAGCACAAATAAACAAATTGCCAGGAACAAAAGATGATTAAAAAATCTTTCAGTTTTGCCAATGCTTTCACTTAAAGCTCTGATCACATATGTTTTCTGCTTATGCTTGATAACAGCAGTGGAAACTCCCAGGCAAGCTTATGCCCAAGGTACTGGGACCTCCTTGTTCCCATATACATTGCAGTTCCTCCCTCTCAGTTACACTGAAGTAAGCCGTATTGCTGAACCCCCAGAAAGCAAGTTTTCTGTTTTGTTTGGATGTTTGCGTGGCTAGGAAGGATGGAGGAGGACAAGAAATTATTCTGGGGGAGACTCATGAAAGGTGGGTTACTTGGTCTGTCCAGAGGAGAATTACTGGGTATATCTACTTAAAAGCGTATAGTGCAACAGCATGAAAAGACCTTCAGAGAAGATTACTGATACTAGAAAACAGAACTAGGCAAGGCCAGTGTGGGTGAGTTATATTTTAAAACATACRACAATTTAAATAAGCTTGGTGATACTGCTGATAGGAAATGTCTGGTGATACTGCTGATATGAAATTTTAGTGGTCCTTGCCCAGAATGCAACATTGCCAGGATAATGTTTTAAGCATCTACACAGTGTCAAATGCAAAAGCAAAGAAAAGAAGCTGCCTTTGTGCGTCACTAGGGATTCATTTGTGAAGAACTGCATTCCCCCCCCCAAAAATACATTGACAAGTGTACATTTCAGTCTTGTCTAGGAGTTTGTTTGCTTGTCCTCAAATGACATAGATAGATGAATTGAAGCCCTAGTTTCAGTTTTGAATTACTTGAAGCATATTTTTATATTCTCTTTGGCATTTCTGGTGAATAACATAAATACAAAGTATAATATAAAAGTATATGTATACAGTTGGCACTGTAACAGAAAATCCAAAACGACTGATAAAATGGTATATGATTATAATTAATTATTAGTTACATGGTCATGTCAGTGAGGCTCTGTGGTTCACTGACTACAATAACTCTGAAGGAATTAATATAAGATGTCCATAGTGTCTGGAAGAGCTGGCAGAATATATATAGATAGAAGGACAGACCAGCTGCAAGGCCTGTCCATGTGCGATATTTTGTTTCTGGTGCCTGCATAACTTAAATAGCTGCCTATTAGACTCTGTTTGCATGATCACAGATTTTTGAGTGAAGCTTACATGTAACTGTGGGAGAAGTCACCCTGTCCATGAGGTTTTTTGTCTTGTGCCCACTTCTAGCTGCACTCCAGGAGGCGAATGTACCTGCACCAACCACCTGAAAGGGAAAAAGTTATTCGGTGTAATTTGTCAAGGTCCTTATGCACAATGACCGAAACATTAGGCTGGGAATCTTGACTGATTTTTTTTTAATGGCCACCTGAGGTCTTCAGTCTTGTGGAGCCGTGGACAGGAGGACTTTCTAGAAGAAGAGTAGGTCAGTGGTGGTGACCATTTACTCTCCCCGTTCAGAAAGCAGAGGATAAGGGATTCACCTCTCACAGTTCGTGGAGCTAGGTGAAACACATATGCACTGGTTTCTTTGCTTTCACTCTTAGGAATACCTTGCTGCTCTCAAAGTGGATTAAAGTAAACTATGAAAATGAGTGCTTATTCTGAATAAAAACATTCCTGCACAGAGTTGATTTGGAATAGCTGTGTGCACAGAAGCTCTTAATAGCCTGAGGACAAAAAGGAAAACAACCAGTGGAAGGTGGTCTTACTCACTCAAAAACGCTATTCTCTCAGCAGCAAAATCAAAGAATTGAGGTATCCTGACTTCCTATCCACCTCCTACCTGCTAGTCCTCACCACCTTGAGAAAGAATGAACCTCAAATATTTGCGAGCAGTTTTTTACAGAAAAGCAATATGGGTGTCCATGGTTGTCCTCCTGTGTAATACTAGATTACTTTAAATAGGGGGTCCTGCTTCGAACCATGATGTGCCCACCTGAAAACATACAGTTGACTGTGGTCAGAATTATATCTTATCCCCAGGAGCAACCCCAAAGCTAACCCTCTAGCCAGCTCCATCCACCATTTCTTTCACACATCAGTAACTTCAGGGTCAGCGTGAGTAAGACTTCAGATACGGTCCCCCATAAAACCTAGTGCAGGCAGGACAGCATGATTGATCTCCTATACATAAGGAGAGGAGGTAATTGTTGTATCTTAGCAGCTCGAATTCTCATATTTACTTTCAGGAAACCTGAACTGAAAATAATTGGAAAAATATAAATAATAATTCTGCACTCAGGGCAGGGGATTGTTAACTCTATAAGTTTTTCCTTGATGTTAGAACAAGTGTTCTTTGCCCAGTCAAGTCAACTGGAGAGTTTCTGTAGACTTTCATGGGCTTCTGGACCCTCTCTGAACAGTACCTCATTGCTGAGGGAAACCATATCCCTGTGACATACCATGCTGTGCTTCTAATATGTGATATTAACCTACCCTGCTGTAAATAATACCAAAAAACTGGAAATCTCTGTTGCTGGGAATTGTTAATGAAACAGCGCCTGTAGACTGATTAATCCCATGAACAAACCCAAATCATGCATAATCTAAGAATTTGCCTGCTAAAAACAACACCATGAGATATAATTTGAGCATGAGGAACACAGCTCTGAAGGGACCCCTGATGGGTCCACTTGAAACAAATGATCTCTTGAGACACTGTTGGGTTCTTTCCCCTGCTCTCTCGTAGATGCTGGTAGGTTAGTTCATCTAATGCAAAAATTGATCTAACTGTTTAAAATGTTATCAAAACAACGTACTCCTTCCGTCTTGTATATTAAAAAATCTCTGAGAATCCAAGCCCATGTGGAGTTAATCAAACCGAACGAAAGAAACCATATTAAATGCTTGGTTCAGCCCATGAAGCTGACCAATCTTAACAGTGAGGAGAAAGATGGTTTTATTTTAATTTTTGGGAGAGGGCTCTTCTTTTGAAGAGGAAGGAAGCGTGAATAAACTTCAGTATAAATGACTTCTTGACTGATGCCAGCGTGGGAACCACTGTGGGCCTTTTCCTTTGGAGAAATTAAAACTTTGTGTATGAAGTTGGGTGAACTTGTTTCCCCCAAAGTAGCTTTATACCCCTCTGCTATTCTAGGTCAATATTCTTACGTACAGACAGAGCATTAGAGGGAGCTGGCACACCAGGCTGTGAAAGACAAGCGTCACTGGTCCCTGTTTCTGCTGCAAACACTGCAGGAGCAAGAGCAGGGCTGGTGTTGGTATGGAAGGTCTCAGCATGGGGTGGAGGCTCTGCCATTCCTAGATATAGCTTTCCAAATCTCTGCTGCAGTGGGAGAAGGAGTGCTTTTTCCAGCCTGATGGCAAGTGGAGAGGAAGATTTGGCATCTCCTGGCCTGTGTGCTCAAGGGATGTATAGCTAAGGAAGCAGCTACAGCTTTGCCTTTACTTGATCTGGAGAGACAACCATAAAAAACACCATTTGATCTTTTGGGGAATTTCTTAAACCAATGCTTCAAGACTTCGTGATCTTGCCTGTAAGTTCCTTGCCCCATTTCTCTCTCTAGGGCTCAGAGGGCCCTAGGGGTGGAGGTGAAGCATCCTGGAGATACTCAATGGCCCTCTTAAACTCAACAACCAGCCCCATCCTCTCCTGCCTCCAGCTGGGTCATTCCTAATCCATTCTAACCTCATCCAGATGATTTTGTTTCACAGACCCACAGTGATGGAAACACAATACTTCCACAGTATTGCATTATTGCAGCTATGGCCAGGTATCACCATCCAGCAGTCACCTTGACCCCCTGACATTACAGAATGACTGGCTCATTATGGGAGCCGGTTTGGCATCCATTGTGAGAGAGAATTTGCAAAGCAGCCTGAGGGAATTTGGCGCCCCATTCCTATTGAATTACAATGGGATTTGGGCATAGAATTTCCTTAGTTAGTCCTTTTAAACTTCCCCTTCTTTTTAAAGTAATAAACGTGGGGTTTTAATAAGGACTCTGTGTTGGCTTAACTTTGCTTCTTTTGAAGTTGCTGGACATTTTACCACTGACTTCAATGAGAGCATCATTTGGCCACTGCTATGCAATTTTGAAAAACTCACAGTGGAGATTTTGAATTATTTGCTCTTAAATTTATGATCTAAAAGTTTATCCAAAAGATTAATTTAGGGGAAAAAAGAAAAAAGAAAAAAAAAGAGGTGAAGGGAGGAACTGAGTGCAGTGGAGAGAAGTGAACTTGATGAAATTTAATAAGTAAATTCCAAGGTGCTCTCCAAATGCAGCTTGGTTATCTCAGTCTCAAATAGCCTTGAAAGCCCTAATATTTATTTAACTATGGAAGATATGAAGGAGTTTCCAAGATACTTTCCATCTATGGTACGCCAGTATACTTAAAAAATCAGCTTTGAAGACAGAGACCTAATTAACTTTCTTCAAGATGCTTTATCATCTTCATCTAGGTATTTGTTAAAAACCTCTTTTAAACTACATATATAGATTATTAGCTATTAACTTAATTATGTGGCCTTTGGTCAATTCAGAAAACCTTCTCTGAAATCAAATGTGAACCAGAGTCCACTGGCACAATTGTATATTTGGAAATAGTTTGAACTTCTTATTAATTCTGCTTGATAATGCAGGACTTTCTTTGGCAGACTGGAAACCCTGCTTTGAAAGTAGGCACTTATCCCTCCTGGCCATGTTTTTACCACCATTTTGAACTGAAATTGCACAGGGGGGTGACACATGGTTAACAATGGGAGATCATTAACTCAAACATCTTCCATTTATGTGAAAGCATTGGTAATGCAATGGGACAGCTGAGGCCATGAGTCCACGCTGAGGGCAGGCTCCAGGCAGTGGAATTTTCCTGGAGCCAGAACAAAGGACCCAGGTATCAACGCAACCCTCTAAAAAAACATAAGGGATGAGAAGCTGGAGAGGAAGCTCCAAGATGAGTACCCCTGAGCACGATGTACTTACTTGGCAGGTATTTTTTGTTTACTTGCAGGATCAGCCAAGGGAGAAGGAAACTGGCTGGGCTGCAGAGAAGCTGCTGCACGATTCAGAGGAGGACTTGTGTGGAGGAAGGAGCATCCTGAACTCCTTAATGGATGCCTAGGGCCACAAAGGAACAAGAATGGTAAGGCAACCAGGCAGAACAGTGTTTGATTTGGTCTAAAGCTGTATTTTCCTTCTACGGGATAAAGTGCTGGAACGGTGGCATATAACTCCCAGAAAGGAGGTCTATCTCATTGCCCTCAGTTATCTCTAGTTCTAAACAATGCCACATGCTGGGAAGTCAGGATGACCATCATTGCTCCAGGGCTCCAGGCTGACCTTGTCTCTCATTTTTATGGAGAGATGACATATTGAGAGCTTCAGCATTGTGCCAAGCAAAGGGGCCAAAGGAGGATGTTGTAGCTGACCTCTGAAATTTTATGAGAGCAGAAGTCCAGCAATTCCATGAGCTCTAGGCAAGCAGCTTAATGAAGTATCCAGACCTGGAGAATCCAACTGGACTTCATTGATCAGTGTCTTCGATGATCAGAGAGTGAACTTGATCTCTAATATCAAAATAAACTCTCCTGCATCTATTCAATTAATTACTTTCTCTGTATCAGTTGTGATTAACATCAAAATGAACTGAGGCTCACACAGTGTCTTCCATTGTGTGTTCCTTCATACACTGTGTCCGAAAGTTAATGCACTCAATTTTTTGAGTCCATTACCTCAGTGGACTATGGCCTTAGCTCTATCAGCAGATTGGGTTTCTGGTTCTAGTAGTGTTTGGAAACAGGACCAAAGCAGGAAATAATCTACTTTCAGTATATGTGGAAACTTCTCTTCTTTGCTGTGGGCTGGAGCAAGCTCAATGCACAGGAAAATGTTGTGTCCACTCCAGCAAACATGTGCTAAAAAAAAAAAAAAAAGTGTAAGTAAGTATAAATTGCAAAAAGGTTCTCCAGAAAAAGTTGAGCTAAAAGGAGAAACCTTGAGATGAAGAAGGAAAAACRTTTTAGATGGGGGTGAAGGAAAGCAGGAGAACGAGGTCTAATTTTACACTTTTCCTTTCCTTAATTCCGTGAAGATGAGAGATATAATAACTAAAAACCTCTTTCAAGAGTTTTTTAGAATTTAGGCTCAGCACTTCTCTTCAAGGAAACCCCTCTTAGCATTTAATGCTGCAAAAAGATAGTCATGTGTGAACATATCCAGAGGAAAAAGAACTTCTCACCTCCTGGCTGCTCTTCAGCTAACAGGATTTTGTTTGTTAGCCTCAGATGCATATATTTTCATCACCTGTTTGGACTCAGCTCCAAAAAAGAATTTGCACACAGGGAGAAACTGCAATTCAAGCGGAGAACTCTGATTTGGCACTAACGAGCTCAGTTCTCTCTGTAGCTAGCAGTGAGGCACATATCTACTGAATATACAATACTGCGGGTTACACTGACAGCAGCTCTTCTCCTGCATATTGCTGACCAGAGATGTTTCTTAAATTATGGCAAAGGCTGCTAGAGCAAATAGGACCCAAGGTCTGACACAGTCATTGTCTCAGTTCAAGGCATTCCCTTCCATCTTCCATGTAGGTTTAATTGTCTGATGTGTCTGATAGTGGATACAAGACACAAATTCTCTTTGATTCTTCCTTATGTGAGAGATTAAAAAAAACCTGACTGACAGTTTTAATAATTCCAGTTACACCATCAGTTTATTACAAGACTCCTTGCTGTGGACAGCCCAATTCAAATAGGAAGCTACGCAGATTTGCTTACAAGTGCTCTGAGAGTGGAGAGCTGCCCAGAGATGTTTAGTGACACTTAAGCCAAGACATATTAGTAACGTATTATATGAGTAATACCTTTGGCACATTGATAGGAGGGTCAGCCAATATCTGTGTATGTATAGGACCCCTCTATTTTTTCCTTGGCGACCTGATTCAATATTTCAGGAGGAAAACTCTAATGACTTGTAAGATCCTGTGCCACCATCTTGCTTCTCTCAGTGAATTCACAATGTGTTAATGGGGTCACAGCTTCACTCCCTTGTACCTTATTTCCCCTCCCATCTGTTTATTGTCTGTTGCTGCAAAACATTTGCGTGCAGGCAGCTATAGTTCCTCCTCTGTGCCCAGCACAGAGACACTCTGTTCCTAACTGGTGTTTCTAGGCTCTTCTCCCATGCAAATAATTCTGAGTGGATGTCATATCAGGTATCTTTTGCATAAACTTTTCCTTCCAGAACTCTCCTATGAGTTACTTTGCTCAGTCTTATGTTTGCACAGTCTTAGGAAAAGAGGGCTAAGGAGGGACCTTATTGCAGTCTTCAGCCCTTCAGGGAGAGGTATAGGGAGGATAGAGTCAGACTTTTCTTGGGGTTGCATAGCAATAGGATGAGAGGCAATGGATGCAAACTGCAGCAAGCTAAGTTCTGATTACATATTCAGAGAAAACAAAAATCCTGGTGTGGGTAGTCAAACACTGGAACAGAGGCCCAGAGTTGATTGTAGGACCTCTGCCCTTGACGTTAAAAACTCAACTGGTCAAGACCTGGAGCAAACTGATCTAACTGGCCATGGTCTGAGTAGGATGCTGAACCACCAGATGACCTCCAGAGGTCTCTTCCAACCCAAATTATTCTATTGTTCTATGTCTACTTATTATCTTACATATTTAGGTTGTTAGGGTTCTATAGAATGTAATGATATTAAAAATTTGACAACAGACTGCACAAATGAATAAATAAACAGCTTTTTCGCCTATCTTGGAGTTAATGAAGTTTTCTCTAAGGCTGAGTGACACTAATTCCATTTTATAAAAAATGCAGGCTGATAAGAGTAAGTGTGGCTTTTCCGCCAACATACTTAAGAAAGATCTGCAGTTTCATTTTTTCCAATTAGAAATGCAGAAGCATTAACTCTTTTTATCTTGATTGGCATTACGTTTCATAATGGGACACTATGAAACCAGTCCAACCATTAAAATCAAAGGGAGCCCTTCTTCTTATCTGTGGTTTGCAAATCAGATCTTGTTGGATGTTGTTTCTCAGTGGCTGTTGGGCATCTTTGGGTTTTTTTGCTTGGCTTTGTTAAAATGCATACAGAGTGGACATGGCCATAGTAAATTAATACTTTCCCCATAATTTTCCATGCACCCTTCTTTCACTGGGAAATGGTAGTAGAAGTGAAAGATTGCCCTTGAAATGATGGGGAGGGGCAGGATTTTAAAGACCCAAAACGTGTTTGCCATCTTAACTTCCCATTTATACCTCTGCAGATTTTGCTCTCTCTGGTTAATTTTAGTATAACCTGTATTTCAAAGATATGAAATATGCTAATTAATTAACTTTTGCTTTAATTCTTGAAATAGAAACTTAGCCAGCATTGTCTTTGAAAGTGATTCTCCCTGTATTTACAATGACAAAACACTAAATTATGTTTTTGGATTTTCATGGTGAAAATAATATGATAATATTGCTAGGTAAGTTTTTGTAAATTGTGACATAATAAACCCTCATCTTACATACAGTGAGAAATTGTTTGGATGTAACAAATAGTGATATTCATGTTGCTTGTCTTGTCTCTAATGGGGAAGAATCAGGACATTATTGTTGGAGGTCTTGATAAAGCCCATTGAAATCAGAGGAAGGACACTTACTGATCTCAGGGCTGCATGAGCAAGAAAAACAATCCTAATTTTGAATTTCTCATCTTTCTGCTTAATTTTCTTTTAATCCACATGTTCTTAAAAGTTAATATGAACTTAAACTATTCACATGTTCCTTCAGTCTTAAAGTTTTGTTTTTTCCCCTCTATTTGCATAGAAGAACACACAACTTTATCTATCAAAAAATAAAGCACATAATTTATGGCATTCCATCAGCTGAACAGAGAGGTTAACTCTCATGAATTGCATGAAGCTGACTGCCTGGTTCCCCAAGATATCTTCTTTTCTAATTTGACAGAAACTGTGCAAAATGAAACTAGATCCCCCCTAACAATTCTGTGGGAACCTAGCACTCCAGCCATAGAGAGATCATAGGAGAAGAATAAGCAGCCTATAGCCTGAGTCAGACCAAACTGATAGATAGATCCCTAGAGAACAGCTTTTTCGTTCAGGCAAGCTTGAGGAAGAGAATATTTATACAAAAGCCAATTTACTTTGCTGGTAGCTGTTTTGTTTATTAATACCACCGAAGACACAAGTGCTTCATTTCTCCCAGTCCAGGTTTCTTTTCAGCCTGACCTTCTGTCACATGACTTGAATAGTATAATAATGCAATGTGTTACCATGGAAATGATAGTGATGATGGTATGTGTTCAGCATAGCCAAATTTGAACGTAATGAGAGCAGATGTGACTTTGAGCTTTCATCCCTAAAGAGCAGACCTGGTTATATCGTCATGTCTTTTCTTAGGAATCATGGAGAAAGCTCTTAAGTACAACTGAGAAAGCTCTTAAATACAACTCTCTATGATTGTATTAACTGTGAACAACAATATGAATGTATGCAAATAATTTCTACTTGCTGTAAACACCTTCTTATGAGGTCAAACACACACACATCAGGAGAGCTATGAAAGAGGACAAGCCATGAGGAAAACAAGAACTCTTAGCCATCTGCAGTTCCCACTGCTGATGTGCATTATCTTCTCCAAACATAAGCAGATTCCTGTACGTCACTGTGTGTTATCAGTTTTGGTCTCGACACTTTCCTAAGAAAATAACTACTTCCAGTTGCTGCAGGCCAGTATGACATGCTATGCAGAGCTGCATAGCACCATGAATAAATTATGGCTGTCACCAACTTCTCCGTCTAAAAAAGACTGTTACAAAAATAAATTAGCACTGCCCTTGAGCACTGCTAAGAGTGAACATCTCACACATGACTTTGCTAACTAAAAGAATAAGACCTCCATTTCACCACAGTGGAGCGTGCACAAGCAATTCTCCATGGGAGAGAACAGCCACTGTGCTAAACAACCACAGAAAGAGAAAAGGTCCTAATGCAAGAAAGGAGCATTCAAACCAAACATTTTAGAGCCAGTTCCAGCCCTGTTAACTTGAAACAGGACCAAGAACTCAGCTGGATCAAGATCAGGGGAGAAATCTAAGGCTCCTTCGTAATTACTCTGGATAATGCCTTCTCTGTAGCTTCTTGGGGAGAGACTGAACCTCCRTAACTCCCCCTGCCCCCAGTGTATTGTCAGATGGGGATGCCTGAAATGAAGTAGCTGTGAATCTCACCCATCACCATGTGTGAATTGTCTTATATTGCAAGAATTGTGGCTTTATCTCTAGGTTTGTAAAAAAAAAGACCAACTTTGGCTTCAGCAGCAGTACTTGAAAAAATTACCTACAAACACTGACATATGTAGCTGTGTATTGAGATGGAATAAATCATCCTACCTTTGTGTGTGGAGTCCTCCTCTCTGCACCTTTTCTTTCTCCTTGAGGTTTCCAAAAGTCCTGATTCTAAGCCAGAAGTTCAGATGAAAATGTTCATTGCTGTATCTGTGAGAACTTTCTACTGGAACTCCCTAATGGACTTTCCAGCAGTGGCAGACACCATCCAGAGACTATCTGAGAAGCTGGTTTAATCCTGTTGGTATCACAACATTGGACCAAAACTAATTAAGGCAAACCTGGAACTTCCTCTTCAAAAAGTAAGGTGCAAACCCTCCATACGTGTTTATAAACATGAGAGAGAGACAAGCTAAAAGAGAGGAGGAGGAAGAGTACCATATCATTGTCTACTCCCCTTAATCCCTATGTGCATTATGTGGCAGAAGATGTGCCTTTTAAAATGTTACAGCTTGCTCAAAAGGCAGCTGAAACCCATGTTGTCCTTTCAAGCACCTGCTGCTGCTTCTCCTATTCTCCTTGTAGCTCCTTTCCCCTCCCCTTTTCTTAAGAAATTCTTGATAAGCTTAAACCAACTCCTATTTCCAGACTCTAAACTTAAAATTCAAAGCGACTTGGCTCAGCAGTGAGGGAGGGCAGGTAAGCCGCACTTTCCCTCTGAAGCCTYGCCCCTTTCACTCTGCTTCCCCGTTCTCACAGCTCTGCACCTTCTGGGGAGATGCTCCTCTAACGCTGCCAGTAGTCCTTTAGGAGAGCAGACTTCACAGTGCCCCTGCTGAGCATCCAGAAGGGAAGAGCGGTGCTGACACCAGCCAGCATTCCTCTCTGCAGCGCTCACCCAGGTCATGAAGCTCTCACCATCCTCAGGTGGGATAGCGCAGCTCGGCATGGTGCTTGGGCAGAGAGCTGTCAGGGCATGCTCCTGGATGGACGGAGCGCCAAAGACAGAAGGCAAGATCTGTAAAGAGGTTGTGTTTCAGCACACTGGGGAGTTTGCCATCACCTTTCCTTAGCACTGGCCAAAACCAACACAACTATGCATTCCCTGTGCACTTAATATTACGCCGGTCAGGTGGATTATCCTGTATGGTTCAGGGTAGTTCAGAGCGATAGTGCTCTTTGCCTGGTTTTGACATCCCAGTGCCATGGTGACTGCTGATGTATGATGGGTGATGACTGTAGCTAGCAGCCATAGGACGGCAGCAGGCCAAGCGTATCACCAGACACAGCTGAAACGTTAGCTAAAAGCTGGGTGAAAGGAATCTGTTTAACAGGTGTGCTAGGAGTCTGGCACAGAGACCTGGGCTGGGGCCAGTACCACTGAATGTCTGCTGTGTTGATTCACTGGCTGGCTAGAGTTACAGCAGGGTGGAGGGAACCGAACGCAAATGTCTCTTGGTCTGCAGCAGCTTCTTGCTTGCTAGAAAATTCCCTCAGCGTTCCTGAGTCATCTACTGCCCAGGACCTGCAGCCCTCTTTTTCTCTTGGTTTTCTTTTTTCCTTCAAGAACCCATGCAGCTGTCCTTTACCAGGGGTTGTTCCTCTGTAGTCCCAGTTTAAAACCAGAAAACACAGAGCAGCAGGGAGCAACAGTCCTGAGAACTAGCTGGCTCAGTGCAGACAACAAAATCTTTCAGATATGACTTTGTCTAGTAACAGTGGGCAGATCAACGTCTGTTTGTTGGTAAGATAACTTCAGACTACGAATTTATGCAGCAGACTCGTCTCTCCTGTGTAGTTACTTTCAGGATTGCCAGAACTACCTTAATCTTAGCAAGGAAATTACTCCAATTTCTAGACTGTAATTTCAAAGCTGCCAAGTCAACCTTCTCACCACACTACTAACAGATAACGATTGGAAGGGATCTAAACACTTTAGACTTGATGGGTTGGGACAGTTTTAGATAGCAAGCTGAGTAAGAGCTTTCTGAGCCAAAGCAGTATCCTCTGCATCCTCGTGACTTCAGCCACATGTCAGCCAGCCCTAATGTGTGAATATGTCTGACTGCGAGCCAGAAGGCTTCCTGATGTCCCGTTGACTTCACTGGGAATTCTGGGTGTGTAGGACCAGGTGACAAAAGAACTAGGGAAGCTGTCTTTGATCTGTAGTTTTCAAATATGCCATTACCAATTTTTAAATGAAAGCTTGACTTTGTATGCCTGAGATCAATAGGAGCTTTGCTTCTGATCTCAATGGGCTTTTTGGAAGAGCATTTAATAATTTCTGTGCTTCTGTCCACCAATTACAACTACAGCAGAAACTTTTTACCAAGTGCTAGCACTACATCAGGCAAATGAAGAGACATGATAGAAAAGCATGAGTTTGCTGTACAAATGGCCCAGTTGCCTCCAGAAAGAAGCCCTGAAGTAGGAAACAGCATGTACCCTGGTCTTCACAAATTTAGCTGAGTGTGGCTGGCCACAGCGTGATATATTCAGTCCACTGAAAATCTTTGCAGTACCAGAGCCATAATCGGTTCAACTCTATGTGCTCTTATTCTCATTATTACTATCCTACTTCTTGATTGATCTCCCAGAATGATGAAGGGTAGCAGAATCTGTCCAAGAATTGTTCAAATCAAAGAGAATTTTTCAGCACCGGAAAACAAGAACAAACAGAACCAGAAACATAGGTTATACAGGTAAATGTTCCTAAATGAGCCTCATTCCTTAATTCTTCAAAACAGCAAGCATGCAATCAGGTCAGGGAAAATTGCTAACCTGAAACAATAATTATGATTTGCCTTTTGTGATTTAGCAATTAATTAGCATATGACTAGTGAACATTAGGCTTATACAAGATTGCAAATCTGTAGTCCCAACCCCAGCTGGAGGCTCTGTTAGACTACGCTGCTGACATAAGTCTTAATAAGTAGATTGGTAATCTCTGTTATGGGCTTCTTTCCTGTTCAGAGGGTAAGAAACATCCCATTCCTCTAGGTCTGAAGCAGGATTAATTGATTGGTCTCATATGAACCTGAAAGCCATTAAGAGCACGAAGGATGAAAAGCAATTCAAACTGCTTTATTACCATTTTCTAGTAAAGTACCAGTTTAGACTCTGGACCTACTGTGAAGCAGCAGGTTTCCAGATATTGACTGTGCTGGCATGTGCTTCTGGAAAAGAGGAAACGATTGATTCCTAAAAGCAGAAACATCTGCTCAACTCATGAACACACTTTCTGGCTGAAGCCAAACAGCAGGACCGCTAAAGAAGTCCATGTGCTGCCAGCCCCATTGTCCAGAGTCACAGCAAAATGGTAGTGAACAGTGAACCACACTAGCTCCTCGTTCACCCTCAACACACCATTACATAAAAATTAGTTTTATGGGGCTCACCGTAGTCCTTACCATGCTGGCTTTTACAAGAAAGGCAAGGAGGGTCTTTTTTTCCCCCTGGCATGGATGGCAGAGTAGAGCTGTTTGTGCAGGAGACTCATGAACTTCAGACAGGGAGAACTGACCTTGTTGCCAGTCTGGGCACTGCACTGGGAGAGCCCACACCTTTGCTTAGGGTGGTTCTCCTACACTGCGTTTTCATTTTTTGGGCTGTTTGATCCAGTTGTTTTCCCATTTAAACCAGTAAATGCTATCAAAGTGTCACTGACGGGGTGGTGATACAAATAGAAGGGAATTTGGCCCAATTAATACAATACTGATGTTAGGACCCCATTTAACATCCTTTCTTGTCTGCCCAGAGTTCAGTTTAATTGTCAGAATGATGCAAGTAAATAAGGGGAAGTGACCATTCCTATTCTGGAACACAGCTTTGCTCAAAGCAGCAGAGCTGCCAAAATCCAGGTATAAATATCAAGATACTTCTAGCAGTTTAGCATCACTAGCAAGCGAATATGATTGAGAAACCTGACTACCAGTCTGAGGATCTTAAGAAAACTCTCCCCATCTTTTATCTTGAATTAGAGGGGTGGGCTTTTTCACTTGTGTCAGAAGGAAAACTTACTTAAAATCAAAAGAATGACAGCAAAGTCTGAAGAAAAGGAAGCAGACGGTAAAATTCAACCCTGTATCAATAAGCAGTGTGTGTAGACTCGTATTGTGTAAAAGTAGAGCATGGGTTGAATTTTGAGCCATGATTAGCTTTCCCATTGAAGTTGTCAGCTATTGACCATCAGCATTTGCTAAAGTCCTTGCAGAATGAGGGCCACAGAATTGAATATAGCCCATAGAGAAGAAAAGTGCATTGTCAACCTGTGGGGCATGTTTTGCAGTTCCTAGTACACCTTCCCTTACAAATTATTTACCCTTGTTCTCTGCTTCACAGCATTATGTGGACATTTCCTGCTTCARAACTAATACTGAAGCCTTTGATCCTGCAGTGAGTCCTGTAAGTGAGACCTACAGCAAGGGGCTCTTTCTTCTTCTTGCTTCCAGCACTCACGAAGCCATTTCTCCATCCGCACTTCAGCAATGCACTCAAGCGCGTGCTTAACATTAAGGTCATGCAGGACTTATGTATGTGATTAAAATTAAGCATGCATTTAAATGCTGTGTGGAACTGGGACCTCAATGAGGATGGCTGTTGGATCAACCTGCTATGACCTCTGCTGAGCTGATTATAACTCAGCCTTTGTAGCATTCTATTTTTCCCCAAAAGTCATAGTTTATTCACTGTGTCTTGTAACGGAAATTTAAATGCTCCTGTTTTTTTTCTATAACACTATGCAAATGAATATTGATTTTTCTAGCCCTGTAAATATTTGAGATGATAGGAAAGATTTCCTATATCATTCCCCACCCCCCCACCCCAACGAATTCTGTAACACCTTTTGTGCACCAAGAAGGCATGTGAAGTATAAAAATACTTTGGGTGCTTTTAAAGTTCCAGCAAAAAATAAAATCAATTTCTGTAAAAATGTCAAGTTTCTGCAAAACAAGTTTAAGAGGAAAAAGGTGGACATTGTGTTTGTGTCTGCAGCAGAACAAAGAAGAATGGCTAATCACCCACACCACAAAGATTCTTGTATTGTCCACTTTTTGGCCATTGAAAAATTTGGAGGCATAAATAATGAGGCAGACTTCCTTTACTTTCTCTTCTGAAGGAACATTCCTTTCTTGCTGGGAGCTCAGAGAGGACTCTGAAAATGCCTGTAGGATTGAGAAGCAGAAGGAGATTTTTAATTTTTGTTCTGCAGATTCAGGTCTATGGATTATACCAGTCTATTACCCCAAAGAAAAACAAAACAAAAGCAAAAACAAAAAGCCATGAGATCATCTGCATCACTGCTGTAAACAGATTAGCCCCATGTAATGTGAAAACTCCTTATCACATAGCTGGGATTTAATGTATGAAGACTCATCCTTTGCCGTGTGGCCCTGCATGTCCATTCACCCTCATGTTCCAACTGCACAATATTTTAAAAGTGCTTTTTCCAATTTACCTATCACCCATATTATGAAGAGAGACAGTTGATCTTCCTTCTGATTTTTAATCCTTCCCCCTTTCTGTCCAGAAGGACTGCTTAACCTAAAACCTTAATCCTTAAGCTTGGAAAGTCTGTAGTCACTTGCCTTCATAACCATGTTAGCTTTATCACTGCATCATCAGAAGTACTATTTTTTTAACAGAAAAGTCGATGTGCTAAGCCTCTCCTCCAGCATTGCTGCCTTCTGATATTTCACCCTGAGATAATGCTAATATCTTTGCCCAGCCTCATAGCTGGGGCACTTTTTAATTTTAGATTATTTTAACTCATCCCCAGATAGCTGGGAAATCTTGGCTAATCAAGAACCAAAAGGCTATTAAACATTTCATATCTTATCCTCACGGAAAACAGAAAGAGCTGTTTACCTTAAGCAGACAATTAAAAATAGGGATGAAAGCTCAGCATTGTAAAGTCAATGAAATCTTTGCCATTCACATCAGCAGGCCATAATTTTACCTGGATGTTTTATTTGGTTCCTGGGTGTTCTTAGCTTTGGCTCTGCTCTGCTTCCACAGGCTTTACAATAGCTTCAGCCCTTTTTTCCAGCAAGAAGGCATTCATATAATTGAGTGTATGATGTTTCCCTCCTCTCTCCCTGAGAGTGGCTAATAACCTCACCCTTTATTAGAGATGGGAAAAAACACACAGGAAAAAGATGCTGAAAACCAAAATTCATTATTTCTGCCACTCATGGAGGACTTTTTTCTTCATTAAGCGAAGTATCTTGAGGGCACAAGAGAGCTTTAAAATCCTTTTCCTCTGGCTCAGACTTCAGCTCTTATATCCTTTTACCACTCCATCCAACTATTTCTCTACTTACAGCACTTGCAATTCATTTTTTGGTCTTTCCATTCTGCCTCTCACCAACGCACCTCTCCCCAGGACTGGTTCTTTAAAAGATATACAGACCTTCTCTATGATACATGAGATTCCTCTGTTTATACATGGTATGCAAAATATGTGCTTCAGATTTTTATACTCTGCTATCAAATTAGGTAATAGGAGGTTAAATCAAGTGGGAAGCACAGAGATATTCTTATTTAGCTCTCTGGTATTCATGCTAATGAAAAGCTGGAACCTCTTTTTTTCTGAATGTTTACATTCCAAAACTTAACATGTTTATAGTATAACTGTTCATAATTTTCTTTCTTTCAGTCATGAAAAAAGCAATCACAGATAATATATTCTGCTTGTTTTGAAAAATGTTCACTTTTCATTAAAAATAGAGAAAGTTTGGAATTTAGCTAACAAAGACTGACAAGTTTAGATTTAAGTGGTTACTTCATGTGAACGATTTAATCTTGTAGAATTTCCAATTTTTTTATTAAAAAGTCATGAGGGAAAATGATGGTCTAGTAGTTAATATCTGACACCATAAATTTATCAAAAACTGAAGAACGGCCTATAAAAAAATGGGAGTTCATCACAGGGCTTCTGTGAGAGGAGCAAAGTAGTTAGACCTTCAGTCCTTAACGTCTAGAGCTTCGTGCCTAATCAGTAGGGAAGGCATGCAAATACAGCCTTCATTGCACAGAAGTTTCTGGAATTAGAAATTATCATATGTTGCTGGCACGACTGCCTGCATGCGCCTGCATTCCTGCAGTGGAACGGGTGCTTCATTAACGACTGCAATTAACCCAGCTCCACTGAAGCCAGTGTCACCACACTGTTACATGCTGGCCAAGGATGTGGGAACATAAGTGCAGATCTGCACACCCTTGTTCCCCACAGCACTGCCAGTGTGCCCACAACAAACATAGGTGGCTCGTGTTTCCAACACAAGGATGCCTGGGATTCCTCCTCTGAAAGGATGCCTGGCTTGTTAGCTGCCTGGTAAAATAAAAACATTAAGGCTCCTCTTGCTAACCTATATCTCAGCCTTACCTAGAGGTACAAAAGGACATCTTCAGTTTTAAGAGTTTAAGAACAAGGAATTTAATCTGAAACATAAGCACTCCTGATTAAATAAACAGCAAGGCATCAGAAAGCCTGTGTAACTTCTGTGGAAGAGTTGAGGCCTACTTTGGCTTAGCTTAACATATAGATCAGTTTTGTACGTCAGTTGTGTTCCTAATGCAGAAAATCATGCTGTATGAATGTTGTATTGATGTACAGACTCTGGAATTTAATCTGTTCCCGTTTTCTTTACTAATATTATTTATTTTAACAGCACCAGGCAAGATCAAGACTCCATCTTGCTCAACCATTCATCAGAATTGTCAAGCAAAAAAGAGAAAATATGCAATTACCTGGGGTATGCAAGATTTGTCATGTTAGGTCAGATTGATCCTGTCTCTGACAACGACCAATAGTAGATTCTTGAGGAAGGAATATGAGGCCAGAACAGTTATAGAGACACCTTTCCCTGGTACAATCTTTCAGATTCTGAAAAAAACCTGAAGATAAGCCTCTACAAACCTGAATATATTACTACATGCTGTGAGAATTAGGTTGTGTACTTGCGTGTGTCCATATACTTAGTGTCATGCATGATTGGCTAGAAGGGGCTTCCAGTCAATTGACTCCAGCCTTACACTTTGAAAAACATCTGGCTTACAGGACAGTAAATCCAACAAAATTTATCTGACCTGCTGCACCCAAGAACAGGGCTTTAAATCTGAAGTCTTTGAATGTGGTATCAGAGAATAGCACCTTGTCAAGTCATTCACCTTTACTTGAACATAGCTCAAATTTTCAGCTCTGGCTAGACTGGTTATATTCACCTCAGGAAGGCTGAACACCACCACCTCCCCCAACACCCCGCCAAAATAGATTTAATTGGGAATGAGATAAAACACACATCTAAACAACAGAAGCAAAATCCACATGGGATCAGACTACTCACTGTGCAGTGGAAGATCTAAACACAGAGGAATCTGAGGGCCTCTGGGGGAGTTAACACCATGAGGATGACAGTTACTCCTAAATCCAAGTGTTACTAATACTCCACCCCGTGAACTATTTGGCCAAAATAGAACAGGCAATCCCTTCATTTCTGTAGAACAATCCACACTATATTGAGCTTGGATTGAGGAGCCTGGAGCTTGCCAAAACTTTGACTTTATCAAATGTTCTTTAGTAGCCCAGCCAAAATCAACTTACTTTGAGTGGTTGAACAGCTTTCTGTTCTTTTCTGCTTGGGGTTCATATAGCACGTGCATCACTTGGGTCTCTGAGTATTTCCAGTAGGGCATTAAGCAAGCCAACTGAGGTCTGTTGCACGTCTGTTCTCTTATCCTCTTTCAACAGGTTGTTTGGGCTAGCAGGTATACTGCTTACAAAGTCATATGTGTTTGCATGCTTATAGCCTTCACATATATGTATGCTTGTGGCTGTATATTTGCATGAGACAAAGCAATTTCAAAGAAAAGCAGTTTCCTTTTTAAACAGTGATGCAGTTTGCAATTGTCCTTATAAGGTAATTTCTTAGCATGGGCTCAAGCCCTGACAAGGTGCTGTTCTGTTCAGCAAGTGTTGCCTTTGCAGTGTGGGGATCCACTCTGCTACAGCAATGAAGGGCACTTGTTACCTTGGAAAACAAAGGAAAAGCTGATTGGGACCCTGTGGGACCTTGTTCCCCAGATTAAAATCCTTCTGAACTGAGGGATTGATGGATTCTTCTATAAAAGAGCAAAGTGCAAGTGCTCCTGGAAAGAAACACATTTTTTTCTCAATTGGTATAGAGGTGTGGCAGGAAGGAGCTAATCTTTTGGAAAGAACCATCTGAAAATGCACACAAAACCTTAACAAGTGAGTGCAACAGCCAGCCCATAAGCTCTGCTTGTCCTGCTGCTTTGTGTGCTGAAGCATTTGATGGCTTGCCTTGGTAGATGAGACAAGAAGCAGGGTCATGGAGGAGAGAGGAGAAGCATCCTGCCCCTGCTTGTAAAGTTAAGGCCAAAGGCCGCCATACTGAAAACCAGCAAGGATGCTCCTCCCTCCCCACTCCACTCCTGAAGCAGGTTGTGCTTCCAGCCCATGTGGCTGAAAGAGAAACAAGCCAGTGACTGAGCTCAGAAAAAGGTGGCAGAGGCTGCTAGCGAGGACAGTGGGACTACTTCCAAAGTGAGGCACCACTCAGTGCAAGAAAGGGTAGATGCAACAGGCCCTCAAGGTTTGAGTCAAATCCCATTGTGGTTGATGGAAAGCTTTCCATTCATTTGAGTGGAATAAATGAATGATTCATTACATATATTGTTTAGATGGCAGTGAGTGAGCAGTTCCCTAAGACAGGAATGAATCAGAAAGGTGCAGGCTCATGATGTGTATGAAGTCTTTTTTAGACACAGATCTCACTACAGGAAGCCTTTGATCTTCAAGAAAAATCTTACTTTGCCTTCAGCAACATGGAGTACACACACAACCCAGCAGATATGTCCCCTGCAAGCCATAGTTTCTGTTGTTACACTGACTTCACTTCTGCAACAAAACGTGAGTGACAAAATGGCAGGGCTGAAAAACACTGGGTGGAAGGAGGACAGGATCGCAGGTCAGGACACTTTTTTATTTATGAAACATTGCTCTCCTGGCTTCCAGACTGATCAAATTGGACTAGGATTCATTTTCCCACAAATTGTCTCCTATATTGGGCAATCCAATATCCAGCAAGAATCCTGCATCCAATCCAACAAATTGCTAAAGGACAGCACTTGTAGGTACTCATGTGCGTGGGATTCATCAGGACAGCTCACGTGTCGGAGGTAGCAAGAGACACTGATGCTTTGCAAACTTGTACGGAAAGCAATGCAACTGCATTAGCAGCACACAGATCAAGGATGGTTTGTGCCGCTCCCTGCTACACATAGTAAAAGTAAAGTGCTTACAGCTGCCAGAGGTAGACTAATTAGTGATTATTCCTTTCCTTCTTTATTCACTTACTCAGCCAAATCCACCTATGCCTTAAATTGAGTACAGACACCCTTTTCCTGCTAACTGCACGTTTCCTTAGGCAACATGGTATTGAAAGGTTCAGTTTAGCTTTCGTGTTGTTTCACCCTTATTACAACTCTACTTAACTGTGGTCATTCAAACTTTGGTTTGTTCACCTTCCCGTTTCACTCCTCTCATTATTTTCAATATACTGATAAGCAACCTTGTTTTGACAACGCTTGCCTGAGAAACTTTAGTTCAATGAGTATTAGTCTTCAGTATCTGACATGCCTACCCAATTTTTTAAGATGCTTACTTCAATTTTATACTGAAGTTGTTTATGTAACTGTAATACAAATACTTCTACCAAACTTGCCATAATCAATGAAATGCAAATTCCACTTAAACTGCTCTGTAAATCTCAATTACTGTGGTTATAATTTTCCTCCCAAATTCATACACTAGGGGATGAATCTGTTTATTAAACTGGGATGTTAATAACTTCTGAAGTATTGTGATAAAAGTAGTGTGAAAATATTCAATCCACGTTTTAAAACTCTTCAAATTGCCACCTCTATATTCACAAAAATGTTATAAAAAATGAACATATTTCAGTACAACTATGCTTCCATTCAAACCTCTGTTGGAGAAGGCCAATTTTTTTTTTAAAACTATGTGGCTATCAGCAAGTTATTGGGATTCCATTTGTATGTTGCTAATGAATTATTTTAAAAATTGGATCAGCTGGAATTAGATTATCATTTACTGCCAGACATATGCATAGATGCATACAAGAATTATTTAAATTACTTTTGAGTTAACAGTTTTCTTCGGAAAATACAGTTTTACCAAAATGTTATGTTGTGATTTTGGTTATTTTTAATCAGAAAATGAATGATTAAAATGAMATGTGTTGAAATATTCACAGAATTTTTTACTTCCTCTTCTGAATAAAACCAAAAACCAATTTCATMATATCCAAGCTCTCATGAAATCAAAAATGTGTTTTCCAGCCAACTTTATTTAATGCTTATTAAACATAACATACCCATTTATGAAAGGAAACCTAAAATAAGAAGTGCCAAAATTCATTGGTGGCCTTTTGTGGTGTGTTTTTTAAGCCTTTAGAATAGCCATTGCATGGCTGAAGTGACCCAATATACCCATTGTTCTCAGGAAGATCAACTGAAAGCCATTGCATCTTGTTCTCTTACATTTCTGAGGAAAGAAGAGAATAGAGAATGATTTATGCTCCCAAGACCACAGAGAAGAGAGTCATTCTGCCAATGGCAGGGAGTGGGATTAACTGGATTTCTGTCCTCACCTGCAAGAGTATTTCTTAATAAACCAAATAAAATAATCAACAGTATTCAAGTCTAAAAGTTTTAAAGCTTTTTTTAATTTTCATATACATGTTTTTGAGATAGGAAAAGGTTAGATTGACCTCTAGACACACAGTTCCTCATCTTTATAGCATTTGGTTCCAACACTTTGTTCCAGGTCAGTTCTTTGGTCTTCAAGGCCCTTCCCAGCCCTGATTTCAACCTTGAGTACTCAGTGGAGAAAAATGAGCTGCCAAAGAATGGCTGGTAGAGCAGGATGAAAGAAGTGGTTGGAAGTAGGGAGACATCCCTTCCTTGACTTCAAATGGAGAGTAAGTGGGTCCCTCTTAGGCCATGGGGCTAGCCAGCCCTGTTTAAAAGCAGATCCTTATGAAGGACAAGTGAAGGCTGCTCATTGGTGTGGTCCCCAAAGGCTGGATGCAAATGAGAGAGGAAAGACTTCAATAGCAGGCTTAAGCTTGGTGGCAGTCAGCAGTGGAGCTTTAGGAGACATTGGGGATGCAGTGCAAGGCCCTGACAATACTACAGCTTTGCATCACTCTTGGTAGAAATAAGGTTGAAATTATGAGGAAAATAGCCTGGACTGTGATCTTGATGTGGTGATAATTTTTTTTCTCCAGTGAAGGGACAAGCTGGCAGGCTACGGGAGTTACTGTGCTTACTACCTGAGAGCATTTGAGCAGTGGGTTTCTTTTGTACTGTTGAATTTTACACAGCAAGAAGAAGAATTACTGCTATACAGTGGAACTTGTGTGTCTATTGCAGTCTTCTTTTTATAATGCATGTCCACAATGCTAAAATCTCCATTAAGCTTGCTCTTGCTATTCTGGCTGGGAATCTAATAAAAAAAAATTAGGGATACTGTGTGAGACTAATTAAAACTGAGAATTACACTAAGCCAATTAAAAAAAAATCCACGCACCCTGTGATGTGTACTTGCATTTAGGTGTCTTCATAAGGCATATCTATCTGCATCACTGCAAATCTGTTAGGTATTTTGGTGTTTTCTTCATATAATTTAATAATGTAATGTGTAAAATAACCTAAAGCAAAAATAGTGGGATGTATAAAACCATGAAATAAAGAGTGCAGAAGAAAGAATGTCATCTTTGCCTGCTGTTTTCACAGAGGTAAGTTGATGAAATCAGTGTCTGGTGCTTAAACTATGAAAAGGATTGAAGAGGAATGATGGAATTTCTTGATTTCATCAGGTAACATTAGAGACAGTGGAGTGTATTGGTGCCTTTATATCATACAACTCTCTCAGGAGCAGGGACCTCTACATCCACCTATGTGAAAGTTAGCAATGAGGAAAAGGAATAGACCTGTTTAACTTCAAACGTGCATTCTGGCCTTAAGCTGTCCATTGCTCAGTTTCTTCACATTTGAACAAGGTTAGATATCCACGGACAGAAGAACAGAGAAGGATTTTGAGCTTGGCAAAAACAGAAGCATCCTGGTGGCAGGATGTATGTGGCTTGGCTGAAGAGTCTTGGCTGATGGGCAAAAGATCTGGAATCAGATGGGTTCCAGGGCTGAAATGGCAGGAAGCCTTGAACAAAATGAAAAATTTTGGCAGGCTTCATAATCTAGGGGTGGAATAAGACTCCAAAACATGTTCCAAGGTTTCTGCAACTGAGGCCATGGGTCAGGCAAGAAGATTAGTCTAAGGGCTTGTCTACACARGAAATGGACTGGTTATATTGAAATAATCATACTGCTATAGCTTGGCTGGTCAGTTTCCCAGTGTAAACAAGTCCTTAGCAAGGCAAAGAAATCCTTATGAGAGAGGAAAGACACAAGGTTGGCTGGGCTTATCCATCAGACTAAACTGTGGCTATCTCAGAGCTGGTTAGTCCAAAGATGGCTTTCAGTCCTGCTTCTTGGGGAAGACCGAGGAAAACAACTTCTGACAGATGGACATGTTAGCTAGGAAACTGTTAGCTGCACATTTCACAGGAATGGCAGTGTCCATCTCCTATGACTCATACTTACTCTGCTTGTGTTCTTCAATCCTCATGCCCAAGTGATGAAGAGCAATTTTTTAACTTAAAGGAAGAGGACAATGGATGTTTAAATAAACTTGTAGAATACTAAAGTCTTGTGAATTGACGTTTGGTCAGCACAATTAGGTAGCGTTTGATGGAACAAAACTGGTTAACACCAGCCCTCTAACCCAGGGAGTGTAAGATCAAGTGTGAGAAAGACATTTAGAGCTCCACGCCTCCTCACCAGCAAACCACACCTGAGTTGGTATGCCAAAGGATTCTTGTTGCCATGAAATTACATGGCAGCTTGATTTTACACTGAAGATATTGAAATCTGTGATTAACTAGCTATGAAGACAATTAATCATTTGGTACATTAATCCCAGGGACAATTAAGTAGGTAGGCAAACCAATTAATTTATTGGAGTCCCTATGTTTTTTCTAGTATGCCAGGGGTTCTTGCACTGGCAATTCCCATCTGCAGCTTGAAAGTTGTCAAGAGGGAAAATAGATATCATTGCAGCTCTGGACTTTCTCACCTGGAGGGCACAAGAAACACTTTGAAATTAAGGAATAAAACCTTCAGAGGGCTTCTGTGAAATGATCAAAAGAGAAACAGTTAAAAATGTGGGGCCAGCTCTAAAGATGATGATTAAGTTAGAAGGTGAAGAATGACAATTTAAGAACATATTGAGATGAATGAGATGGTTCAAACCTCTTGGAGCTGTTGCTCTAGGCTTTCTGCAGACTCAGAAAAAGTACCTGCATCAGCTGGTGTTTGATGTACATTTATCAGAATTTCCTTTGCAGCCACAATTACTAGAAACACATTACACAACATGCACACTTGGACCTTGGAGAACAACTGGGCATCAGGGAGAAGCTTCCATAGGCAACAGCACCTGCAGCAAAAATCACCACCTGAGAACAGAACAGGCAAGCAGCGACAACTATGATAATCCACTCTAGAGCCAGGGAGCAATTTTCAGAGCAAATTCAACTGAACTAAATCTAACCAGCTGCAGCATAGACCTGATTATATCCCCTATATATGTAATCCACCTACTTTTCTTTCTGAAAAGCTGCGAACTTGCTGTTGCCCTCAACTTTTGTATCCAAAACATGAATCCTTACAGTTTTCCCTGAAGCTATTAATTTCTTTGTGGCTGTTCTGCAAACCTTTGGCTTGATTACCTTTGCTACAAACACTGTTCTGCTGGATTTCCTGATACCCGCTATGTCCCCTTCAATCTGTCCCAAACACTACTGCCAAGTATCAGCCTGCCATTCCAGCTATATCTCAGTGCTCTCCTAAATCCCCTTCTCTGCTTACTACTTACAATCATGTTAAATTTGAACTTTTCTTTTCTCTTTTTTTCTTTTTTTTCTTTCTTATTTCTCTCTTTTCCCTTCCCTTTCCCTCCCCTCCCTTTCCTTTCCTTCCCTTTCCCTCCCCTCCCTTTCCTTTCCTTTCCTTTCCTTTCCTTTCCTTTCCTTTCCTTTCCTTTCCTTTCCTTTCCTTTCCTTTCCTTTCCTTTCCTTTCCT
>JAYKAV010002811.1:297488-508427 GCA_035582835.1 Phoebastria nigripes | reverse complement strand
TTCTATGTACCGATATGGTTCTGTACTGGAAGAAAATTTTTTTTTTTTTAATTTAAAATGTAATGCTGAGAGACAAAGAGGTAAATTATCTGCCTCGGCGTTGATGGTACGTCAAAGATTGCAAAGCCCAGGCACTCTCTTCCTGCGAAGAGGATGATTTATAGAAAATTGCAGGCAGAACACATGCACATTCTGGCAGCTGTAAAGACAGTCCCTCCCTTTTCCTTAATGTTCTTTTATCAGCTTCTTAGGAGGTGTCCGCTTCATTTGTCTGCATGAAGCCAGTAGTCTTAGTAGGAATCCCCAGTTTTGATGTTTTTTCCCCTTTTCCTTAAGAAGGATTCTCTAAATCCGACAGTGTTCCTTCTGCCCAGATATTATCCTTCCTCCTATTTCTCACAGCACTTGTTTGGGGCGAGGAGGGGGGGAGCGGGAAGAGGGGAGAGGAGGAGGGAGAAGATCTTTCTCCTCTTCAGTGATTAACTTACACGGCTCAAAGAAAGAGAAGATTTAATGGGAGAGATCCTGCCTGTGTGCTTTGTACTCACGGCAGTCTTGCGGATGGGAAGATCGGAGAGTGCATGGGTTTGATATTTGACTAGTACCTGGGCGACCGATTTTTGTTATTTTATTTTATTGCTATCGTTAGCATTTCTGCATTTGGTCTTCAGCTGAGCTGGGAGAGTTCAGACAATGAAGTTCTAACATGCCTGACCTCTCCCAGAGCCAGTAAAATCTGGACTCTTTTAAGAAGATCATCTCAGCTTCACCACTCACATAAAACTTCCTCGGAGCAGGGGAGGGATCTCCCCCTTCACCCGAACCGGAGCTTTGTGGTTCTAGTCTCTCTTCCACCCATGCAAATTGCAGCGCTTGAGGGCTAGAGAAATCCCAGTGATGTTCCAATACCAGTCATGCCCTTGTGCTCAAATTGATTTTGCCTCACTCCCTTGTATTGATTTTCTGAGTCTGCACATAACCCCTAATCCCCCCCCTCCCCACACACACACTCCAGTGCTAGACATAACCCTAGAAAGAATCTGACCTGGTGCTGTAGGAAGATTGGAGGGGGAGGGGGGGGGGGGGGATGTCGAGCAAAAGAAGTAGCTCAGCACAATGCTTAATAGAAACGAGACTAAATAAAAATGCAGGCTACAGCCGCTTTGTCTTTGCTTGCTTGCCTTCATCACCAAGATACCTTTCTTTGTGAGCCTTGATCGTTAGTTTCCACAGTTTTAAATAATCAGTCACAAAGGAGCAGACAACTAGGTGTTGGAAGGCATAAAAGTTATTTTAAGTAGAATTATTTATTTTATTTTGCAGCCAAAAACGTTTCACCAATGTAGGAAGTGATTTTGGTGCTCGGTAGTACAAGCTCTCTTTTCTCCTAAATGCTTGTGAGAAATAAAAAACCTGGAGATGACTGTCTTTATTTCCGGGAGTAGACTTCAAAATACGTGCCAGAAATGGACAATTCGAGTCTCCTTTCTCCACATCAAATGCGAGCTGGAAGGGGGATTAAAAACCAACCACGTGGTAGATCTGGTTTTATACTTTGCAACCTCCAGCTCCATTTATGTTCTTTACCCTGCTCAGGGAAGATTAGCCTCTAGATGGATGTGTCTGAGGGATCACCTCAGGGGCAGATCTGCATGCAGAAACCGGTTTTTGCCATGGCTGGAAGAGAGCTATGACCTAGCAGAGCACTCCATCTGAGCGGCTCCCCCAGCATCGCAGGAGCTGCTGAGCACTCCTGCACAGGAAGCTTTGTGAAGGCAACAGCTTGGAAGGGGAAGCTCTTCAGATCTTTCCCCCTTCTTCTCCTCCTCCCTGGCCTGTGAGTGATTCAGTGTCCCAAACCTTAACTTTTTGTTACCACCTTCCTCCTCTTAATCTCCTTCATCTTCAACACCTCCTCCTCTATCACTACCATCTTCTCCTCCATCTGTCTGCCTCCTGGATCTCTCTCTTGTTTGCTTGCTTTCCCCCCTCCTCTTCCACCTCCCTCCCTCTCTTTCTTCTTGCCTTTTCCTCCTCTCTTTTCTTCTCTTTTCTTTCTCTTTTTCCTCCTCTTCCCCTACACGTTGTTGTTGTTGTTAGAAAGGATTCTTGCACCCCCTGGTGCTCTTGCGTTTTGTGTGGTAGGAGAGGAGATTGTCTTCTTTCTCTCTCTCCCTCTGGTTGCTCATTATTCAGAGAGAGACACAGAGGGTGAGTGAGAGAGAGAGAGAGAGAGACGGATATCTCAGGTCATCTGCAGCTGCAGCAAACCAGTGAAGGAGAGAGAGAGAGAGAGGGAGAGAGGGGGGGGAAGCAGGGAAAGATGGCGATCCTCCATTGCTGAGACCTGGCAAGGAGCACATGAGACTCACAAAACAACTTCCACAACAATAACAAGAAGAAGAGCTAGGCAGAGAGGAAGAGGAGAGGAGGCAGCAGCAAGAGCAGCAGTGCCGGGACGCTCCTGTAAGTTCTTGCAATTAAAACCCATCTCCGGTTTGGCATTGGAGAGATCATCTCTCGTGTGTGTGTGTATATATATATATTTTGTTTGGTCTTTTCTGTCTTTCTTTCTTTCCACCACCTTCCTCTGAAATCCATTCATTCGGTCAACGGAGGAAGGAGGAAGAAAGAAAGGAAGAAAAAAAAAAAAAGAGAAGAGAGGGGAGCGAGAGCGGGGTGTTTTGTTTGAGAGAGAAGTCTCTTGCATGGAGGAGGAGAAGAGGAGGAGGTGCTGGTGGTGGTGGTGGTGGTGGTGGGAGGAGGAGGAAGGCGGTTAATTAATTTTCTGTTGTTGCACTAGGGGGGGGGGGGATATGGGGAGATAAGTGAGATATCAGCCGAGCTTTCGGGGTGGGGGGTGCCCGAGAGGATATGTATGTGTGTGCGAGGTCTGGATGGTGCTGTGCGTGTGGACTTGGATCAGAGACGGGAGAGACACGGAGGAGAGAAAAGCTCCGTGCTGGCACGACCCAGGCAATCGGGTGACCTCTTTCTTCCTTCCTTCCTTCCTTTCTTTCTTTCTTTCTTTCTTGCTTTCTCTCTCTACCCTTCTTCCTCTCCTTCTCTTCTCGTCCCCTCTCGCTGCCCTCCTCCTCGCCGCTGGTGAGGCTGGTCCCTCACCCCGGCGGTGGTGCCCCCACCGCGGCTCTCCTGGAGTTGGGATGCGGGGGTCCCCGGCGGCGTCGGGGCTGGGGGGCTGGTGGTGCCCGCAGGAGGTTGCTTGGAGGAGGACAGCGTTCAGCTGGAGAGCAGGAGCCATTACACACGCTTGTGCTCTCCTTTGGGAGAAAGAGAGCGAGAAGGGAAGAAAGGAAGGGGAAGGAGCCCACTTCTTCTTGCTCAGTTCCCCGATGTCCCTACCTTTAAACCAGGCGAGGGAGAAGGCGCTTTCTCCCCTGCCCCTTTCTCAACCACCCGGAGCGGCTTTCTCCCTATCTCTCCCCCTCTTTCCCTTTCTTTATCTCCCTGTCCTCCATTTGCAAGCTGTCTGCTTTGGTTCCAGTCCAGGCTCCACAACACAAAGCTTCTCCTCGCTCTCGCACACATGCACACACACAGTCTACAGGCTCTTTATGTCTTCTGGAGTAACCTTCTTCTCCCCCCCCCCCCCGCTCCTCTTAGCATTGTGGTTTCTATTCTCCACACAGAGAGATCCTCCTGGAGCTTCATGTAGTTGTGATCTGATAGGATTTCTCCCCCCCTCACCTCCCTCTTTTGGGGAAGAAAAAGGAAAAGTTTCATTCGTTTTTCTGGTGTTTGGAAGGAGAAAGACCTTCAAGTTTGAGTGCTTTCTGCTGCTGCTTTTGTGTGTGTGTCTGTGGGGGTCTGTTTGTCTCATGAAGCTGCTTGCATGTCTAAGAGGAAGTGACTAGTTTGGCAGAGAGCTGTGATCTGAGTCAGGTAAGCCATGTCATGTTCTCTAGCTCCACCAGAAAATGGAGGAGAGAGAGAGTAGACAAAGCTGAGATGGGAAGTGCTCCTAACATCGTGGATGTCTCTCCATGTTTTGAAGCTTTGCTGGCAGTAGCTGCCTTAATCATGATTTTTTCCCCTAAGGTTTCTTCAGTTTTTTCAATGTACAACATTGTGATGGGTCTTCTCTCTGACTTCATGCTATCAGGAAATGAGGATTGGAGGAAATTGCTCAGATTCTCCTTCACACAGAGAAACACATCCTCAGGCTTTTTTGCTCTTATGCTTTCATGCGGAGGTCACCTTTCTAGATATTTTTCTTTGGTTAAAGACCACAGAATTTAGGAGGTTGATCAGTTGGCCAAAGAAATAGTGTATATATGCATATATTTATAGATTTTTGAAAGCATTTGGAGGTAAGTGCACGCAGCTTGAGGCTGCTCAGGTTCTTCCAGAGAACGTCATGAAATGTCATTTTTTTTCTAGGTGATGATGGTGATGCCTGGTTTTTGGGATTTTTAACATCTGATTTTCAAGAGCATTCCTTCTTTTGGATGTATTTTAAATTAAGATGGAATATTTCTCCCCACTCACTAGGTTGCATTAAAATGATACTGGCAAGCTTTTAGTAGGCTCCTCAGAGCATCATAACATACATAATTTCTCTTGGAAAAAACAAAACAGTTTTCACAGCTGTCTTTTTGGTGTCTTAAAATATTTTTTTCTGAAAACTTATGGCAACATTCTTGTTATGATTTTAATGTCATTATGGAAACCTAAGATCTTTAAAATGAGATAGCAGTTGAACAGGAATTTGTGTGCTTTTTTTTAACCCACCTTTTAATCTGAAATAATTTTGAGTAGACTCAAACCAGGCCTCACTCTTTTCCCACCAACCTAAATTTGCACATCAGTTGCATAGTAGATGCAGTTCCTCAAAAAATTCAAACTACATGCTGAAATGCATGAGGGGCATAGCAGAGTGAGTGCAGTGCTACTGAGCTTGAAGGCACAGCTCCATAGAAAGGTATCAGTAATGTTCATACATAGGTTGCTCTGAAGAGTTTAAGAAGGAATGTGTTACATATGGGAGGTGTAAGTGACAGGATAGAGGACCAGTGAATCTGAATCAGAACACGCTCCCAGATGTGCAAAAAGAATAGAAAGATTTGAGGACTGCAATGGCTAGCAATGAACTTGGAATCCAGCTGCTGCAAGGTTAAAATCAATGCCCTTGTTTTATTTTTGCTATGGAAGAAATGGTTTAGTATATAATCTAATATTCTTGGGAAGGATATTGCATTATCAACTGTGCATTTCTTAAGTTCTTGTTGCTGATACGTCACCCAAATTACTGAGATACTGTGGTTGTCTCCATCTTTCAGAAGTGGGCCATGGAACGTACCATTTCAGGTATGTTTAATCTTAGATTTTGACAAAGTAAAGAGGGAGGATAACTGTTTGTTTTGTTTTGTTTTGTTTTGTTTTCCCCTGAGGTGATGTTCTTTGATGCACTTTGCAATCCCTGCACAGGTCTAAATCAGCCACTGAAGAAACTGAAAATGTCCCCACTGACCTGTGCTTGTTTGGGTCAGATCCTAAATATCCATCCCCTGTATAAGAAGAATGTATGCAGTCTTCTTAGGTATCTGCTTGTATTTCATAGTTCAGAATTGTGAATCTCCTCTTATTTCTTGAGAGGTCAACTCAGTGCTTGCACTAGAATGTGCCCTACAGATACATTGCTCTTGAATGTGGCATGTGCAATCCAAGACCAAGTTTGAGATTTAAGCTGAGGATTGTTATGGGAGGGCCTCTTACCCCCCTCCTGTGGTGACAGACACCCTAGAAAACCCAACGTCATTGCACTAGTTTGAGTTGAAGTGAGAGTGGTGTTATTTCTATGGGGGGTTTCTTCACTATGAGACTGAAGTCCCTTTAGAGAATGATATTCTTGTTAATGATGTTCTTGCTGTAGTTCTGCCCCAGACAAACTGAAGTTCACCTTGCTGTTAAAATACTAGCTGAGGGACTCCTTTTATTTTTAAAAACAAAACAAAACTAATCTAAAAAAAAACCCCAAACCCAAACCAGTGAGTTTTAAAGAAGCTCTAGAAAGATAATCTTAATTCACGAGATGATGGTGACTAGAATGTTTCTTGTAATCAGGCACAAATTTCTTCATTCGGACAATGGCTTTCAATTGCTTTTGGTTTGTGGGCACCCAGAACTTTTTCGTGGTGCAAGCTCTAACAGAAACTGCATTCATAGCTTATTCTTCAGTATATAAACTTGCTATTCTTAATCACTTTTCTCAACCCCATTAGACATAGCCTGGACCACTGCTTTAAAAATGCTTAAACAATTATTTGATTTCCTTATACATTTTTACTGGGTTCATAATGGATTACATTGTTGAGAAATTTAAAACGTCATGTTCAGAATTTCCTTCCATAATTTTTAAAAATTATTTTGTTACAAGAGGAAAACTAAACATATGTTGTGTATGCTCAGACTGTGAAGAATATGAGTACATAATTGGATGCTGGAAAAGGAAAGTTGAACAACTGCAAGTAGAAGTGGAAAAAAAAAGATGATCATTTCAATTCAGTGAAGTTTATAACAAATTCTTTAGTGTTGTGAACTTTGACTTAAAGGAGGATTGACTTTTATGAAGACATGAGTGATTGAAAAGAGAGTTGATAAGTAGATAAGTATTGGAGAAGAACTGTGTTCAACATAGATGTCTGGACATCTGGCAGATGTTACTCTGGGCCCCAAGGAATGGACAAGTTTAATTTTAGCCTTAAAGAGGAAATGGGAAGAACTAAAGTCTTACAATAGTACAACTTACAGTTTGAGGAAGGTTACTTCAGAAGAGCCCAAAGATGTCTCTTAAAATTTGGAACTCCCAGAAACAAGTGTAAATTAGTTTTTCCTATTGAGTTTTCCTATTATTCCAAACCATATGTGTCGAGTTACAATATAAATTGAGATTGCTGCAGTTTGCTTTAACACTTTCTCTGTGTGGTGGTGTGGATAATTTCTTACATTGAGCAGATAGTAAGAAACTGCGGCAAAAGGACTTAGAAGTGTGAAACTGGTGAATAGCTGTGTAGTATTCACTAACTAACATTGTCCTGTTATGAAGCTATCACTAAGTAGACTTAGGGACAAAACCTGTAGTATACAAAGCCCCCCAGTGAAATACTGAAAAGAGTGATTTGAAGAAGGATACCGGTAGAGGAAGGAGATCCTGTTTTGACCGATCAGGAAAGGTCTAGGAAGGTCAATATGTCTTCGTGTCTTTTCAGGTTATTTTGTTTCCTTATCCTTTGTTATACTTCCAATCCATTGTAGTAGAAAAATAATGTAAATGCTCTCTTCACAGATATTTCTCTATTTTGAAATTAAATAATGTATTTTGTGAACTTGTTCTGGATGGAAACAGTCTGCTGCTAGTGCCATAACTGTGTGATTTGCTTAACTTGCATACTTGATCAAGATGTGATCAAGTATGAACTTCTAATTGCTGGCTTCAGTAAAAATATTGAACTTCATCAATCTAAATGCTTGCTCGCTTTTCAAACAGTTGCTTCCTGCTAGAGCATTAAGTAATCAAGCAATCTGTCTGAAAGGGTTTGTTTAATGGAAATCTTTCAGGTAGTGTTAAAATATAATATGGGCCCACAGAAGGTGAGCAGGAGGTCTGTGAAGTGTTAACTGAGGAGGGGATGAGAAATGCCACCTTACTCTTCAGAGAGTGAGAATAATTTTGAAGGAAAAAAAGAGTATGATGAGAATGAAGGCTGCTTAAACATCTGCTAACATCTCGGAGAGAGGAACTCAAATTGTTTAATCAGGAGGTGCTGAAGAAGGTGGTGTGATGCAAGTCTTCAGCTGCTGGCAGAGACACAGTTAACATTGTAAACGGTTGAACTTCAGCATGGCACTTCTCCAAATGAGTTGACTGTTGAAAATAAAATGTTCCAGAAGAACTGGGAGAACAGGAAAGAAGTTAAAATAGCATGGTTTGTATGCCAGTGCTGAAAGAAGAAAAGGGGGGAGGAAGGGAGATAACTCAACTTATGATAATTATCTTGTTGGTTGTAGTGAAAAGGCTTTAGGAGAAGTTTCCAAATGAGGGGACTAGATTTAATAGAATGCAGTCTTCATTTGTGTCCTGAGTTTTGGACGTGTTCTTCTGGTTTCAGCTTGCATTTGGGAAGTTGAACACATAGGTAAATAAAAAGTCACATGATACTGTTTTGGGTTTTGTTCCATTTTGTTCTTTTAACTTTAAAAACAATACCGAAGATCTAAAGTCTGCCCCTCATCTTTCGAGTTTTATGAAGCTGTGCCAGATGTTGCAGTACAAACACAACTCTGAAGGGGTTTGAAAGAGGGGGTTTGAGATGAGGAAAAGGGAGTCTTTATTTCTGGTGTCTTACATTTGAAACACACAGTCTTATGTACAATTTCATTTTTTTCTGTGTTCTCTTCAGCTCTTCAGGAGTTGAAGATCTTGGTGCAGTTGCTTTGTTCAGTTTGAGGCAGTATGTGTTACTGCTGGAACTCAAAATATCCTTGCCTAATCACTACTTGAAGGAACTTTTCTTTAAGCAGTGTTTGCAAAAGAGCCTTTCCTCACCATTGGTTGTGATTGCTTTGTAGTAATTTTTGAGACACACTGGTTATCAGAACATCAGTCCCAGACCTAGCAACAGTGCTATGCCTTTTATTTCCCCTTGATCTAAAAGCCTCTTCGTTTTTAACTACTCTTTGTGACAGAATTATGGACCTCAGTGGCTGCTGTCTAGGGGAAGTACAGTAGGTTTTTGGCTTGGGCTAACAGCAGCTTTTTGGGCAGAAGATGGTAAGATCCCTCAAGAAAAACAATCAGTTTATGTTTATTTGGTAATTTAAAGAAGATGGAAATGAGACATCTCAGGATGTACAGTCATTGTTCTTGAGTGGAGTCAAGTACAGTGTCTTTAGGAATACATGTTTAATAATGTCAGCATAAAGAGCTGTAGGCACAGCATCAATGTCATGAGCGATTAGGAAGGACTTACTGAGAGCTTATCGGGGTAGCAATCATTGCAAGGCCAGTGAGTTGAGGACAAATAATTCTGAGAAAACACTTGATTCACTGGACTACTCATGTTAGTTTTGAACTAGTTAAATTAAGAATTCAGTTGTTGAAGTGTGTCACTTCTTACTTCATGGTGGAAGATAAAACAATCTAACTGGGATTGTGCAGAAAATTGGAGAATTATTTCATGCCTTTGGGAGAAGCTAGGTGCTTGCATTGTGTGCCTGTGTTTTTCCTTCTCCTTTCAATGCCAGGAATATGCAATTAGTAACTTGCTAGTCATTTAGATAATGGGTGGTCAGCAGCACTGGACGGTGTATTTGCAGCACTTGTAACAGGTACAGGCTCTATGCTGACCTGAAGATTAAGAAGTGGGATGTTCAGCGATGGCATTACTGTTGCTATTAAAAAGCTCTGGAAAGGGGCCTGAGAACCCCAGCTGCTGTCATGGTGGAGGAAGTCAGGCCTTCAAAGGATACAAGGATTAGAGTGTCAGGAAAAGTAAATGGTAGCATCAGCACAAGTAGAAAATAGGCAGAGCTATTCAGCAAACAGAAAAGTAGGCTACAGCATGCCATAATTATGTGTAGTGGAAACTTGCTGCTAATAGAGCAATTGCGTGGGGTAGAGAGGCAGGAGAATGATTTTTCAAGACAAAACAAAGCAGACATTGCAGAGAATGATATAGGAAGACTGAAGATTCAGTGTGCTCGTGATAATGTGAAAGAGAAGACTTTGTTTTGAAAGATGCTAAAAATGGAATCTTCTGATGTACATGTGGTCACTGTTTCCGTGGCCTTGGAGGACAATAGGGGCTTCTTTGCACTGCCTGAATGAGCAAACTCTTCCTTCCCGCTTGCAGCTCTTAAGGTTCAAATAGTGCTGCTTCAGGGTCGTATCAGTGGTTGTGGAAAGAAGGCATCACAGGATATTCATTTTGGGAGGACGATGGGTCATACTGGATTGGACTGTTGTCATGCAAATGGATGCAAAATACAATAGCTACTTATCACAGGACCCAGGCAAACACATTCCTCCCACACATGGTTCCTAGACCTCTCGTTGCTGGCAAAGAAAAGAGCAGAATGGGGGAATGTGACACACAAAACCCGTGCTCCAGCAGCCCATATTTTGAATTTTCTTCTTATTTATCAAATAAACAGGGTAGCTAAAGGAAGACTACATGTGCTGGAAGATTTCGGTCCAGCATGAGTGTGACATGCAGGGTTGTGCATTTACCTTCTAATGACTTTGACTTCCTGAAGACTTTAATTTAGTGTCTAGCTGGGAAAGGGATCATTAATAAAGGCCTTGCTGTGGCCCAAATGCCAGAATTCAGCTGTCTGATGATGCTGAAAAGTGTTTTTTCCTTTCTGCCTCCCTCTTGTTGATTTTAAATTGACAGCTCAAATAGTTCCTAGGTGAGAAGTTCTAGAGGGATCGGTGAAGGCTTATGTCAGTGGTGGTTGTTTAACAACTTCCTCCTCCTTTCCTTTTTTTTTTTTTAAAAAAAACAGAGTGGACACTCCAGTCTGGGCTAAACTTGTGAGACAGCTTGGAGGAGTGCTGGTCTTGAGCTGGATGCAGTGAATCAGGCATGAGTGTTCATCCCTAGTTGAGCAAACTGCTTCTGGAGAGAACTTAGAGAGGCCCCTGAATATTTATTTATTTATTTTAACTCAGAGTTGGATTCTTCAGTTCCAGTCAGTCTCAGCTAGATTTGTGGGCATGTGGCTGTTTATAATGGGGTTTTAGGCTTCTCTGACCAAACTCTAAGGAGACCAAAGAATTAGCGTCCAGCCCTTGAAATCTTGCTCTTAATTTTTTTAATTCCTTCAACCATCCATCCCTCTACCCAGTAAAATAGGCGTCATTAGGATTTAACAGGGATTTTGGAAATTAAGACCTTGGTGCTGGATTCTATTGCCATGTATGTTGAAAGAAACCAATATGTAGATAAGAAAAGAAAAATCTCCTTTTGCAGTGGTTCTGGTGTGTGAGACTGGAGCAGACCTGCTCTGCTGTTTGCAAACACTTGGGAGATGGGAACTAGAGTTACCTGCCACTTTGTTTCTATGTCACTGCTGTCATTCTGACTGATCATTTGTTCTCAGGTGTGTTGCTGCTTGTGGTGAGTATGGAAGAAGAGACTAACTATATATACAGTATCTACTTAGTTGGTAATGCAGCGAAGTCTGGAAGGCAATGGCCATAAGGAGTCATCCTGTTTTCTTCTGTGTTGTGTGACAAGTGGTACTGTCAGAAAAATAAATAAATGTCAATATGAACAAATATCAAATGATTTCTCTCCTTATTTGATTGGAAGCTCTGATCTTGCATTTCAGTTTTTCCCTTCCTTGTCTACATCTGGGTGGCTCTGGCTGCAGGATATAGGACCTCCAGCACTGGTGGGCTCTGAAACTGCTTCTATCATGCTCAGCTAAATAACTTGACAAGTGTAAAAATGTTAACAAATGGCTGATGGAAAATTGAGAGCAGCCAGACAGCTCTCAGCCTGGTTAGTTAGTTTCTTGACTGCTGAATTGTTCCTGCCCTCTCATATGGCTGTGGCTTGCACCCTTGTTTGGGTTCCTGGCATCCCAAAAGTTGAATTCATGTAACTTGAAGTCAGTATGGACTGGTTCCTTTTGGTCTAAATGACCTTTTATCTCTGTTGGGGGAGGGCAGTGGGGAGAAAGCATATCAGCTTTCAGCTATGTCAGGTCGTATAGAGGTCAAGTTCTCTTGTCTGCAATCAAGCATATGGTGTAAAACAGCCCAGTGTGTGATAGCACCAGGACCTGGGGAGAGGAGGACTTCATCAGGCCTTCTGGAGGTAGATGTGACTGAAGGCCATGTTGTGAATCAGCATATATGATGGTGCTTGGCTTGGGGCTTGCAGGATTCGTGTATTTAACCCTTTGGTGGTGCTGGCTCCTGGTGTGTTTCCACCCTGGTAGGTTAAGAAGAAGCTGTTGTTTCTCAAGAGCATGCAGATTTCTCCTGCCAGGTTATCCGTGCATGTGTGAGACCTTCTGAAATCCCTGGCTCCAAGGGCATAACTATTACTCACTGAAGCTGCTGAAAGAGTGAGTCAATATATTTGGGTCTCCCAGCTGCATGAATAAATGAGTAAACCTGAATTATTTTTAAATTATCAGATTACAGAGGCGATAACATACTACAATGAATTTTCCATTCCACGCCCTCTACAAATGTGCCGCTCTCCTTCCACTGTGGAGCAGGGGAGGAATACAAGATTTTCAGTGTGTTCTCCCAAGGAACCACATACAAACTGCTGAGGTCGCACTCAGAAAATGTCTTTCAGACCAAAAGCCTTGAGTCAGAAGTTGCTTGGCAGGATGACAGACAGGTTGACCAAAGGTTGCATGTGGTGTGCTCTTGCAAAACGAACATGAAATGCTCGTTGCGCTCCATGGTTCTTCAGTGCTTCCACAGGTTCACCCATGTTACTTCAGTGCTGTACAGGAATATAATTTGCTTGCTGGTATTCTGGTCTTACCTCTGAAGATACTTATTTTAAGAATTCATGTCTACATAGGTTTGTTAATACTGTACTGTAATATCAGATGGGCTGCTGAGACCTCAAGGGGGTGAGCAATCTATTTTTAGTGTGTTTGAAGGGTAGATGATGTTTCAGGTTGTGGAATGACTTTCTGGGGGGCCTGTCACCATATACTGAAGTTTTGTATGTCATGGCAGTGGAGGCCAGTCACATGATGATGAGGTAGTAACTTAAAGGGACATAAAAAGAATCCTGTTCTTTGGGGAAATTTTAAAGATAGATGGAGCTAAAATGCCACACAGTCTGTTCTCATGCTTGTTTCCTTGACATGCTGAAGGCATCTAATCCTCTTTACAGGTGAAATAAGCAGCCTGCTTATGAGCTGAAGGCAATGCCTGCTGATCTGTTGACATCCAGATTGGAGGGTTATTCGTGTCTGAGTAAGAATTCTAGTAATGGGTGACCAAAAGACTGTTTTAGTTGCCCAAGTGGTGTGAAGAAGATGGTTTGTGATCTCCTTCCACATCAGAAGTTAGTCACATGTGGGAAGCTGGATAATAGCAGTGCTGTCCTATTTAAACATATTTGACACCCCAGCCTGCAGAGATCTGGAGCTTTAGGTTGAGAAGACTGCCTCAGACAAACGTGAGCGTGCAGCAATCTGAACAGTGAATCCAGCCTTGCTTTGAAAGCACTGCAATGTAGTGGTAGCCATGAAGAACAGATTTTAATGATTTATTATGGTTAGATTTTATGTGGATTGGCTTCCTATTTTCTTTGGAAGGCAGTAAAACTGCAACTTTTACAGGATTCTTCTTAAATTCCCAGGATTTTGTTTAGTGTGCAGGCATGTATGCTTTATTTATTTATTTAATAAATCCTCACTGCCACTCTTAGGAACATTAACAAAGACTTTTTAATAGGTCAGACCTCAGCTACCATTGCATTTTCTTGTTACTGTAGTACATTTGGCAGATAATAGAAGATGGGGGCTAAAACCCTTACATTGTAAAAGCTTATTCATGTGAATAGTCACTGTGATCTGATTTTGAATTTCACTGCAGCTACTCCTGTGAGTAAACATTTGAAGAGTAAATCCTTAGCTGCATGGACTAATTCTTGTGGAGTTTTCAGGGAGGTGTTTGGAAATTACATCTTAAATAGAAGATGCCCTTAGCTTTCAACAACTACCACCTACATACATGAGATGTTCCTTTGTGGYTGCATGTGAGGGCATGGTTGTAGCTGATTTGCAAGGGCCAACGGGAGCTTATGCATTAGATAATTCTTTCATTTTCATTCATGTTCTCCTTTTCTTTCATTCTCACTCTTTGTATTTTGACAGGGGGAGCATGTATGTTACAAATACTCAAGTTTGACCTCAATTAATGCTGGCATGTCCCTGAAATATGATTTCATACGAGTTTGTGGGTGTTCTAGTGAGAACATTCATGTTGCTGTGCTGCCTGTAGATGATGTTCGTGCATTTTGGAGTCCCATCACTAACTGTGGTGTTTCCAGAAGCCACGTTTTTTCACACTTTTTTTTTTGATTAAGGGATTGGTTTGAATAGATACTAATATGGTAATTGCCTGTTCAAGACAGAGGTGCTTTGGATCAGGGAAAATGCAACCTAGGCCCTTTTACAATGACAGGAGCATGCACCTTTGCATATGTGTACATAATACAAGTTGCTATCCATGTGGTCCATACTGCTATGGTAGTTCGTCTGGCAGATCATTTAAATATTTACTCCAAAAGATCTTGTTCTCTGTTGGTGTGAAGCAGCATTTCCAGTTATTTTTAGGTCATTTTCATCTTAGCAACCCTGTTGGAGATAAACCAGACACAAGTGCTGTAAACTGTCCCTGCATTTTGGTAGAAATTAATAAAATAAAGTTTAGTGGTTTGGTCCCAAGGGGAGAACAGACCATCTGGTTAACAGAAGGTTAGGCCAAGTAATACAGTGCTGAGAGTGCCTCAAACCAACCCAGAATATCTGGTAGTGTGTCCAGTTGCTGCATGTATTAAGCATTGAAATGGTGCTTTCAGATCTGCAGAGCCAGCAGTTCTGTTACCACTGCTGTGACGCAGGAGATAATTCTGTTGGGCAAGCATCAGCATGGGGGTGGATCTACAGTACAGGATGTGTAATGTCAACATGAAGCATGGGAGCTGGCAGTAAGAAGGAAAGCAGCCATTTCATGCCAGTGCAGGAAGCCTAAATAGATTTTTCCCCTCTGCATCTTGTCCTTTTATGCTGCTTTCATACTTGGTATTAAATGATTACCTTCTGCTTTGTCATCTGAAAACTTCAGCCCAGCAGGGTTTAATTTCTTTCTCTTTTTGAACCTGTTTGTTTTTTTTTTTTTTTTTAACAAGTGAAGTGCACTCCAAAAGCATGTCTGATGGATTATAAAAGGGGCTGGGGGGAGGCTGAAGGGCTAGGCAGATCTGAAGTAAGAGAAGAGTTCAGTCATGTGAAAGTCCTGAGCTTCAGATGAAGTTTCATTGTAGATCCTTTTGGCTTTAGTGCAGAGACAGTTTGTTCAAAAGCTGTAACCATTTGAGAACATTGTGCTGCAGCTGCGAAATGCAGAAAGGTATGAAATACTGCAAGTGATACTGTGTAGACTTTGAAACTCTGTAATTACTAAGAAACTGTAGAAAACTATTGTAATTGTTTCTGCTTTCTTTTTAGCAGGAATGTCCTATTAGAATTATTTTTCCTAGTTGGTTAAAGCTAGTAGCAAATTACTGTGACACCGTTTTTTTAAGAGCCAAATGCTGTTACATGACTGTCTAAATATGCACAAAAAGAATTTCTAAATAAGCTTGCTAGGCATTCTATGGACTTAAAAATCTAATGGTACGTCTTCTGTCAGCTCAGTCATAGACTGGTCAACTGGTTTGGGTTTTTTTGTCGTTGGGTTTTTTGCCCTCAAACATTTTGAGATATCTTCCTGTAGTTGCAGCCTGGGAAGCTCTAGAATACCAGAGCTTGCTTCCTGATGGGCATGGCAGAATGGAACTTCATAATCAGAGCTCTTATGGTTTCTATTGCCTGTTCAGCAGGATTTTCAAAGAATAATATTACAGCTCCCCTTGAATGAATCCTTGTCTTAGATGCTGTTCTGTGGTAGCCCTGCAAAGGTATGACTTTCTTCATATGTTCCTAAGAACTGGAGTGGGAGTTTGGGAGTAGTCAACCCACAGGTATGTTTTCCCAGTTGCAATTTGGTGACGGGAGGAGGGGATGCATATAAAACGTGGATTGTGTGTGAAGACTGTTTGCTCTGTTCTGCAGTAAGTTCATCCTTATGCAGACCTCCTTGCTCCATTGGCCCCATTCAGGAGATTTTTTGGTTGAAGCTATGGGAGTCTAGCACTTCTGCATAGGGCACTTGCAAAGAAATGGCACTGAAGAATTATGTGCAACTCGAACACCATCTCTTAGGGCAGAACTTTTTCTTGGTTCCATAGAGAACTCCATGTAGTGGTAGCAGTTTCAGCATCAGAAGTATTAAGGATGCAGGCAAATCAAGAGACTTTTTCTAAGGTATGGTTGTTCTGTTGAGTCTGTCCATGTAATTTCCCTTGCAGGTTTTATTTTCTAGTAGCTGGTAATTTTGTGGGTTTTCTAGTGGTGTTGAACAGTTTTTAGAAACACACTGGAGAATGTTCATCAGAAGTGTTTCTTCATATGCAAATGAAAAATGCTTCTAGATTTTGTCTGCATCTTTTCTCATAGAACATCTCTATGCTGCAAAGAAAATACATTGTCCTTGACTTTTTCATACTGAAAAAGGTGCTACTTGCTGAAGATATTTTATTATAAATAACTACTAAGATGATAATCTCACCACAGCATGCTTGGCAGTCTTCCACTGAGTTAGCCTGTTTCAGCAAGGAGCTGTCGCTTAAGATATAAAGCAATCTGCAGGGACATATGATCACAGACACTGACTATTTTCTCTGTCATCATGGATGCCTCATAATTTCCTGTGTCTGATAATTAGGAACTGGAATTATTATCTGGTAGACCAGCAGGATCTAGCACCAGAAAGACGGACCTGAGTTCCCATCTCATAAACATCAGCTTACAGAGAAGTTCTCAGTTATGGAGGCACTAGTAGGAGAATGTCTGTTGGACATGGCTGTGGGGTTTTTTTGCTATTTTTGTTTGTTTTATTTTTGATGTCACAAGGATAGATGTGAACTACTGGGGAAACTCTTGATATATATATGTTCACAGCACACCTTCCTATTAGAAATAGTGGAGAAACATAAGTCTACCACTGGCAGTGGTGTAGAGAGGATTTTTTTGGTGTTGGTCTTGTTTGGGTAAATAATGACTTCAATATCTCTGAATGTTTTGTTTTGTAGAAATGTTGTCGGAAAGAAAGACTATGATAAAGAGGTAAAAGGCTGTATCCATTTTTCTGAGGGTATTGGAAAACTAATATTAATACCCATATATGTTTAGTGTCAAGATTTGACTGTAGTCACATAGCTTGATGGTGACTTTTTTAAGTTTGAAAAGTTGATACTGCTTTCGATACATGGCTGTTGTTACCATGTTACTGCAACAGTTGTGTGATGGGTTTGTGTTGTATGCAAAATTCTTTTCCAGTAGAGTGCTGGCAAGCGTTCGTGTTTTATTTGTTTAGAAACAATTTGATCAGGCCATCTCTAGTGCTTTGTTAGCCATATAATATAAATCTGAACTTTTTCTAACCTCCATGTTACTCATGGATTCTGTTCCTTGGCGCTTGATGCTTCTCAGAGTTCTAACAACTTATATTTCAAGCCTGGGCATCTATGGTTGCTTAAAAGTATGGAATGTGATATTTAGTGGAAGCAATTGGTAAGATTGAGATGGAACAAATGAAGGTATCAACAATGATGTTGGAATTTTTTTCTCTCTGATTTGACAGATCATGTTAAATCCTGTATGTATCTCAACAAGATCAAGGGGAAAACAGTACATGACGAATTTAGTCAAACACTGACTTGCAAGCCTTAATACCAATCCTTCTTTTCAAACCTTACAAGTGTTTGGAGCTGACTCTCATCTGGGAAGTAATTTGCCATCCTCTGAAAGGAAAGCATGGAAGGAGGCAGAGAGATGGTAACTCTTAATTTACTGATGGTATCCTTCCCCACAAGCTCTACAAAGGCAAATTCCTGTGTTCTTTGCTGAAATTGTGGGAGTGGATTAATGATGGGATGGGTTCTGCTTGCTGATAAGATGAAGAAATCATTGGAACTGGTTCCTGATGTTCAATGACCCATGCATGATTGTGGAGTGTTCTTCATCTCTTAACATCTGACCTAGATACCTTTACACTTCAGGATGGCTGTTCAGAGTCTGTCATGTCCAGAAGCCACCTAACTTGGGTGACCTTGTGGCTTTAAAGAAAATCCTGTGGAACTGTTAGTTTCAACCTTACTGAAGGACACATTCTGAAGAGCTAGCTCATTAAGCAAGCTTTGAAGGGTGTGCTCTGCAGAGCAGCTTCCTGTTATTTGGTTAATGGTTGACCTAGTTCTATTGCCATATGCCTCCTGGAACACATTCTAATATAAAATACGTGCTAAAGCAAGACTGGGATAATAGAAGGAAAGTCAAAGCCTTTATGAAACAGAGATCATATAATGCTGTTGCATTTTGGAGGGTATTGTAGTTACTAAAAATGGCAGTATCTTCATGGAACTATATTGATTCTGATTGCAAACTCAGGAGTGTTAATCAGACCCATTTATGTATTTTTTTCAGACTGGCCTTGTACAAAAGGTTTGTATCAGTAATTCCCTGTGTTCCATATGTGAAGCTAAAGTTAGGGAGTGAAGCACTCAGAGTGATATTTTAGCTGTGAGGATAGATTAGATTAGATTTGGCTGAAGGCAGGAGGATTTTTCCCCTGTGGTAGGTGTTTTTTTCATTGCAAACCATGGATTAGCAATTTTTTTTCCTCTTTAAATCCTGGCTAGAAGCCAGAAATGGGGATTCAAGCTTTTACCTGGTGTCAGAGACGACACAGCATACATACTTACACTTAGACAAAAATATAAGAAATTTGGAGGTACTAGATAAAGATCAACCTCCAACCTGAATGAGTACTTTCTGACAGGCTGAGGTTCTGAAGAACCTATAGGCCGTGATTTCTGGTTAATTTGATTTTCTGCCCTAGGAAAAGGAAGGGTGTGCAATAACAACTGTTTTCATAAGTAGTGTGCATTATGGTAGAACGGGGGAAGGGAAAATTAAAGCCATGCTTTGTAACCTTTTGAGAGCTCATGACTCTATCAGTAGATGTGGTGATTTATTATTCTTCTGTCAGTGTGGGAAACTGAACTGCTTACCAGACATACTGCTTTGAATATTCATATAACCTGGCAGTGGCTAACCTGTGTCTCTTCAGTTGCAGATGGCTTGCAAGCAGTCCAGGTGTGAATTCTGGGCAAAGGTATGTCACGACAGCGGTGGGGGTGGCTGGGGCCAGCCCAATTTGTCTGTGTGGGAAGAAGTAAGCTGTCAGGACCTGCAAAGGCAGCTGTTGCTGATCAGCATGGGGAGTGCCTAACCTGCAGAGGAGTGGTGGGATGTCTTGGCAGTCATAATCATCTCGTACCCCTGTAACTCCTTCAACTCGAGGCCCTTCATGTGCTTCTCACGACTCTGGGCTCATTTGGTGAGGCTATGAATATTTTGGCTTATTTGGCTAGGATACATGTAGTGACAGCATTACACAGTTTCCCCTTCTTCCTTAGTGCATGACACTGAATGGTATTTTTGTAGAACTCCTGGATCTGGGGGGAAAACAAACTGCAACATTTTTAGTAGGACACAGTGTGTTGCATGAGCTGTAAGCATATTGGTCATGAAAAAAATCTCTGCTCTGGGGACTGACACAAGCACAGCTATTTGTGCAACCTGATCAGAACAAAGGATAATGCTTCTGCTGCAAGATCAGACAGATCTGACGCTTCAGCAGGCTGAGCAAATGAATGGAGGAAGTGGCTCGCCTCCTCTTATCCATTGTCTCAAAGATGCAGGCTCATAGAGAAGAAAGGGAGGTTGAATAGAGCTTCTGAAGGAATATGCTGCTTTGTGTTCTGTGGGAAGAGAGCAAGCGGGAGTTCTAGAAGTTCTCTGCACTGGCAGGCTGACAAGCTTGTAATAGGAAAGTGTGGCAATGGACTATTGGTATTGAACAAGTACTTTCTCTTCTGTAGCCTGCCTAGAAAATCTTAACTGGTATTAGGAAGCTGATKAAATGTTCCAGTCTTGGAATATGGGACCAAGCCTACCTTGAAGGAAGCTCAGTGGGTGTAGAAATCCAATTAATTCTGACCTGCTAGTAAAGAATGATTTAAGACTTCTTCTGTACATGAGGAAATTCAGAGTTTTTTCCCTTTCTTTTTCTGTTCCTGTCTCCCCTGAATAACTCATCTGTGTGTTCCGGGATACCTCTCAGTTGTGTTCCTGATGGGATTTTTACATAGGGAGAGCTGGGCTGATCACATTACTGGGACAGTCAGAGTCATCCTCTGCTTAGGAGAATCCTTCTGTTTCTCTTGCTCCAGCTGTCAAGCTGTTATAGCCAAATTAACCCAAGTGGGATTTTAGTAGCAAGCTCCCCTTTTAAAGGCATAATGAGGCCAAAGAAATGTGAGAAGAGAGGGAGCAGGACAGGGATTTTTGATAAGCTGGGCAGAATTGAGGGTTACTTCACATTCCAGAGCTATAATATTTGACTTCCAGCCTCAAGGGGGATTTCAGCTCAGAAATGAATCCTTTAGAGGGAGGGGTGTATAAGTTCTATCAGTATCATAGGTGGTCAGATCCCTGTGTATTACCTTTTTGCATGGTCATTGGGACTAGAAATTGCTAGCAGTTAGGTTTCTCATGATACTCTCATATGGAACCAGTTTTCTTTAAAATCAAGCTTTTCTTGGCTCAGGGACCCAGAGCTGTCATTTCTTTAGCAAGCATGCTATTTTTCTTTCTTGAAGTTAATGGAGATTAGATTTGTGTCTGTGATAACAGAACCAGTCTTGGTGATCCATGAGATCCCTTCCATCCTTTGTTCTCCCACATACTGTATAGAAGGTTATGACAACTCAAAAGAGAAGTAATTAGTTCCACAGGATGCTGACAGAGTCCATCACTAGTGTGCAGTGGGGATGAAGATGCTGCTTTAGGAGCCCACTTATAAAAGCACATCAGTCATCAGACTCCTTCAGTGGAAGCCTGTGTTGAAACTTTTAAATGTGTGATGAATGGGCTGCCATGATTGGCACGTTTAGTATCCAAAAGCAATTGTGAAAATTCCCTGTTTATTCTTAGGAGAGGGTTAAAACCCATCCCAGAGGATGTGCCATGCTGGATTTGACTCAACAGAACCTTCAGTATGGGCTTCCAGCTGCTTTGACCTAGCGGAAGTACTGTTGGGGAGAGGAAATAATGATACTAGTTGCTCAGTGGCTGAACTTTTATGGCTGCTTTGCCTCCTTTGTTCAACCACGGTTACTCTGTATCTAAACTAAATCAGTGTTATTTGGACAGGGTGATCAAAAAATGTGTATATTCCAAAAATGTCTATTGAAAAAGAGTTCAGTGAGCTTTCAAACAATGCCTGGGTGTGAGGACAAGAGGAAAAATCTCCAGGGTGGACATAAATCTCACAAATAAATCAAGGAGCATTTGCCCAAGTGATAAAGATTTGGGTCTTAAAGCGAGCGCTTTCTGAAAGAACAGTATCAGCCTGGTGCTAAGCAGAGACAAAAAGTCAATTGTCTATCAGTGAAGGCTGCAAAATAATTTATTATCTTCTGCTTACTCACCTCTTCAGGAAATAGGAGGCATGGCAGAGGATCTTGGCTAGTTTTGGAGATCTTCAGAGAAGCATCCTTTGAAGCTGTTATATTTCCCAACTTCATATTAAGCAGATCTTATCTTTGCTTTGTGGGATGTTTTTATTATTTTCTTAATAATAGAACTCCTTAACATATAAGACAGTTGGACCAATCAGTGCTTTCTGAAAAGTCAGAGCACTGTACCAATCATAAAGCTGGTAACGTTTTCACAAAAAAGGCTCCATCATGGCCTAGATAAGAGGAACCATGAAGGGTTGACTTGCATGAAACTTTGAACAAGAGCAATGTGCTTGGTTTCTCAGTCATCCATCAGGTCAAGCAAGGTGGATGTCTGAAGTTCCTGTGGCCAAATGTTGAATTTTGGAATTTAATCATTACACTTCAAAGACAACAGCAAATTTTTGGGCTGTCATCAAATGTTCACAAAGGAGTTGAGCTGAAGAAGGGAAATCATCAAAACATGTATTTGTACAATCTTTAGATCTAAGTCTAACACCTTTTGTGCTTCCCCCCCCCAAGTAAAAGGGATTGAGAACTGGGTCAGTTCCTCAGGGATCATCCAGATGGAGGCACCTGCTTTTGCAGCTCAAGGAGAAGGAGACTGTGGGATGAGAAAACCTCATGCAGAGAGTGCAGGGGAATCATAGGTCTCATTGGCCATTGGCTTTTCTAGTGTATCAGAAAAGACTTTCAGGGCTTTCCATGACCGAAGTAAATAATGACCTTGCTTTGATAGATCAAACAAATAACACCAGTGTTGTGCCTTTGAGAACCCTTGATCCCCAAGAGAAAAGCAAGGGTTTTCCTTTTTATTTTGGACCCATTCCACTGCAAACAAAAGCATCCCACAGGTCAGACAAGAAGGGTATCTGACAGGATTTAAAGAGACTTTTCCTTTTTCCTCCTGCTCTCTACACCAGTAATTTATATTTAAAAATATATCAGACCTAAAAGCTCCTCATTCAGTTTATGTCTGTAACAGATAGAAAATGTGGAACAGAAAATGCTCTGTGACTCACTCAAGAAATGTCTTGGCTTTTTAGCCTATGTGGACTTTTAAGAGTCCTGTCTTCCTTTTAAATCAGAAAACAGTAATTCTGCAAAGTAGTGGATATCATTCAAAACAGTTAGAATAGCTAAGTGGACTAGTACAGCATTTGGATGTTGTCCCTCTGCTGATCTGTGCAAGTACTGCTCTTGGAATACTAAATCCACTCCTGAAGTTGTCATATCTGTAAAAACGAGTGTCGAAATGCTGGGAATAGTAACGGTTTGAAGTCTGGAAAATTGTGCTTCACAGTGAGAGCTTTCAGATAGTCCATCCCTCCCTTTCAGAGGTTTTCAGAAGTGACATTTAGAGGACTAAAAGCAGTTAATTTGCCAGGCTATGTCCAATATTATAGGAATGGAATCTGTACCAAGCTGTAACAAGATGCAGTGGCTGGAATCTAAGACTAGAAAATGTTTGCTATATAAATAGTTATTTATTTCTAATTTAATAGCGGAAGAAGATTAAGAGCTATTGGAATGACTAATGGACTCTATAGAAAGTCCTAAGACGTCAAGCCTAAGCATAGTTTCTCTTCAGATGCTGTGGTGGGAGACAGACTTTAGACTGTTACCATTGAGTTGGACGTGGACAACTGTCTAGTTGTAGAAGGTGAACTTTCAGCAAGATGACTCCCACTGCCGTTATCTCATGTTAGGTCAGGGATTAGTTGTCTTAAAGAACAGCTGATGGGAATGCYGTAACTTGGAGGTGTAGGGAGGTGATTGAGTTTTACAAGAACATGCAAGAAGACACCTTCTCACCTGGCAAAGAAAAGGGAAGCAAATAATCAAGTTAAGTGAAATCATAAGGCTGGTTTGTAGTTACTAGTTTAGGCTTCATTATCTGTAGCAGATTTTCCTCCATTTCCCTGTTTTAGGCTTAAAACTATGGACAAATGATTTGCATTTTGTTCTCAAAGTGGAATCTATGCACAAGGTTGGTGGAAGTTGCCCTCCTCTTAAAATTTAGATGTGTTTTCCTGTTGTCTCAATGGAGGAAAACAAGAAGTGGAACAGGGTTTTTGTAGTTCTGACAGAGCTACTATAGACTTTCACATTGTGGTTTCTAAAGGACAGTAAATCCCCCAAACAGAAGACCTCTGGTTTCCTCTGGACTCTACAACCCAGCACTTTGGTCACCCAGAACTTTAGTCCTGGTTTTACAGACAGGAACTAGAGACTTCGGTCTTGCAGTTACCACAGAGGTGGTTGTGGCATAAAAACCCAATCAGAATTTGTCAACATGTCAATTTCCTAGAGTAACCTAACTTTCTATTAGAGATATCCCACCAATTACATTATGAAAGCATTTCAGTAGATTCAAGGGTCTCGACCCTTTCAGTAGAAATATGTTTCAGTTTTTTGTTAGAGACCTCTCAAAATCTTAGACTTTGGTCCTACATCTAGGAAACTTGGAGATTAAGTCTTTTTGTCTTCTGTGCTAATCAAAGACTTTAACAATAAGCACTATCATTAGATCCTCTTTTTTTGATAACTGACGCACAAACAAGTCAGTTTCTGGGAAAAATGGTACATTAGCTTGGTTTCAAAGGTCATGCTGCAGTAGAGGCCTCACTGTAAATGCTTTTCTTTTTAACTTTATAAACCAATTTCTACAGCAGAATGAAGGAGAGTTTTGATACCCTAACTGACAAATTGTTTTCAGTTCTTAATTTGTAGTTTCAGTTTTGGAAGACTGCTTTCAAGATTCAGAACTCTGTATTGCAGTAGTCTAGCTGGAGGAGTTAGAAGACAATGGGAGAACAAAGGAGTTCAGGAATGAAGAAGGAGAAAGAGGTCTGAGCTGTTTCCTCTGTTTCTTGGTTTTGGAATGAGTGATTATTTTAACCTGTAAGTAATGCTGAGATTAGTGGCTGTCTTCCATCATGAAATGCATGTAAAGTTAAGATAAGAAGGTAACTTCCTCTTGGCAAACTGTTCCCTCTCCATTTCTCTCCCATGTTCTGTGTAAAAACTTTCCTCCCCGGCATGGGTGCAAAGTAGCCTTCTTGTCTTTAACTTGAACGTTTCCTTTCTTCTAGTAATCAAGCCTACAGATATAGCCCCTGTGTGCTCAGCTGAAAAGGAAGCCACTTGTTTTTCTGACAGTGAAGCTTCACTGCCAAAATGATCTTGTACTGCAGGTGGCTAGAGGTATATGATACAAGTTAGTTTGTCAGCTTTGGAACGCATCTGAAGGGCAGGCTCTTCAGGAAGGGTGAACCATAGCACCAGTCCTATGATTAGCAAGTCTGGTTCTGCCTCCTTCAGCTTCTGAGACCTTGAAGATCCATTGCAGGTTCTGCTTTCAGGTAAGGAGAAACTTACTCCTATTTTGACCCTCCACTTCATAATAAAAGGATTTAGTAAGTGCTGATCCACGTAAAGGTCTGGTCCTCAGCTGGGGAAAATTGGCGGAACTCCAGCAAATTTCCAGAAATAAAAAACTGGAGAAATCTCTGAAAGCACAGCAGTTACTGGGACTTGCACAATGTTCTGCAGCTTGTAAGAATACAGGAGCAGGAAGTTGGAATGACACTGATGGCTTAATCTTTCTGTGATCTCTTGTTTTTCTATGAGGGAAAGAAAATCTTTAGGAGAGAACTTTGCTCCTGTTCTCTTGGTGGTATTGGCCTGCATGGCTTTGTTTTTCTATGAAAACTGATAGCAGAAGACTATCCAACCTTCAGGAGTAGAGCCATTATATGTGGGGCTGTGCAACAGGAGCCAAAGTTTAAAAATAAAATACCAGGCTGCCTTCCTGAGGATCCAGACATAGCATACACACACACACGCACATACACAATATCTTGACTGACCATAGTTGTATCAGTTACTGAGTTCAGAGCAACGGACAATGAAAACCAAAAAGGGAGTCTTGTTCCTCAAAAAGAAAGAGGAAGAAATGTAAGACTTCTGCAGCCTTAGATACCTGTTTCTGGAGTGCATAGGAGGCCCCTCATCACTAGCAGGGTTGAGAGACAGTAAGACCAGATGACTGTCAGTCATTCCTGGTGGTGTCTGCTGTAGCCCCTTCCCAGCCCTCCCTTTTCTCTCCTTCATTTTATCTGCCCTATTGAGTCATGGTTCTGGGCAGAGCAGTCTTTTTTGAAAATGTGCTCCTTTCTTAAGAGATAAAAGCAGTGGCTTTTATTTCATACTGAGTGCTGAGGGACCAGCACACCAGACATCTTCAGAAGAAATGAAAGACCAATTCCTTTGGCTTCAGAGCTACTTTAAAGATACACATCACCAGCATCATTTCTCTGCTAGGCTGTGGAAATAGCAGATGATCAGTTTGCATCTTTCCAGAAGACCTGGAGAAAGAGGGGCCTTCAGAGGAGGTAGTAGATAGACCAGGAAGAATTATTATGGCAGAAAAGCAGAAATTTAAGGTTTAATGCCAGGAATACAGCTTGGAAGGTGAGATAAGTTATGTTAGAAAGGAATGATCTTTTGAAAGAAAAGGTGACACTACTCAGACAGTCTAAGAAAATTGGAAGATACAATTCTTTATCCCTTGTGAAGAACACATGAAGAAGGTGAAAGATTTAACCATTTTTTGCCTGCTTCCCCAAAATGCTGATGTCATATCAACTTCCAGACTTTGCTTGATAATTGTGAGCTGGGCTGATAAGGGTGGGAAGTCAGGGTTCCTCCAGTGGCTCGGTGTGAAGCAGCAGGGAGTGTGCTGCTCTCAGGTGACATGACATAAACTGTGTGCAGGTAGCAGCTGTGCACAGTCTTATCTGCCTGTATGCTGCCTCAAGCTAGTGTGCTAAAAGATTGGAGCCCACGCTTTTGACTGCATGGAGTGGGCAGATGCAGTTCCCAGAAGAACCCCCTGATCCCCAGATGCACCTCATAGTAAACACAAGCTGGATTTTTAGCTAGGCTTCTTTCAGCTGCAGCAAGCATGTTTGTATATCTCAGTTGACAGCTACAGGGGAAAAAAAAAAAACAAAGAAGAGGTATTACCACTTCGTATCTCTGCCCAGGCAAAGTAACAGTCACAGCTGCCCATGACACACTTGGCTTTTGGCAGAGCTCAGGCTGGTTCTGCTCTGCAGACATAGGATGAAGCATGCTCAGTATGCTTCCTTCAACAGGAATGCCAGCAGTATCTCGGACTACTACAGAGACTGCTCTGTGTCTGAGTGCCTTCTGCAGAGTTTGGGTTCACATTAAATGGGATCAGGAGTCCTTGGTAGCCTGTGTATGGCTCTCAGCACAGGCTAATCACCTTTTTTGGAAAGTTGTGTTTTCTTAGACATCCAGACTCTCAAACTGGAACACTTAATTTATTGAAGATTTTCAGAAAAACCATACTAGCTTTACATACTAGTTGAACATACACTGAAGGTGATGCTGTACCCTAAAGGTTTTGTAGGACTTGATTCTCTTAGAATCTGAATGTTTTTTTTAAAAATCCATAAAATATCTGGGTCTGGTTTGTGGTGATGTCTTAACAATAAAGGGTAGGTGCAACTGTCAGCATGTGAAAACTAATTGCTTGGTTTTTTCTCATAAATTTTGTCAGCCAGGGTGGAGTGGAAGTGTGCATACACTTTGTGGCTCCAGCTAGCATGTGTGAAAGAGAGGTCTGATTAAACCAAACTTCCTCTTCTTTGGTCATGAGTATCTCCTGGTTACAGAAGACATTGAGGAAGACCTAGAGTGTTCCTCTTACAGATATTTTTATAAAGGTGCTATAAAGAAGATTTCCTTTGCTGACTTCTAGTAAGTTTTGATGGTTTTTTGTCCAGACTTTTTCTAGAACATAAGAATTATTAATATGTTGCCCATTATTTAGAAGAGTTTCGGAAGAGAGTACAAGGATTCAGCAGTTTGGGCAAAATCATACTAAGAGAAAAGCCTCTCAGACCATATAAGAATTTCAGTTTTTCTAGCTGTCAATCTTTCAAAACGAATATCCTTCCTCACCCCCATCTAAAGCTCCCTTTTTGGATGGCCACCCTTTTTTCCATCTCCCTCCTCCCCCTGTCATCTCAAGTAATATGAGGGTTAGACCATGTTCACCATCCCTAAACTCTGTCTCCCCTGGTATTCTTCTCCTCAGCTCTGCAGACGTTTTGCTGAGTTGACCTAAATTCTTCAGCAAAAGGCCTGGATTCTGTGCAGAAAGCTGGAAATGGCAACTCCAATTAAGAAGTAAATACAAAGATAAATAAAGAGCATCAGTTAATATCCTTGTGTGTGGTGTATGATTTACCCCTGCTCCTGAAATTTTAACTTCCACTGTGCTGGAGAACCTTTCATTTGTAGTTGTTGTGGGAAGTTAGCACTGGGATTTCAGGCACAGTGGCACAGAAAGGTAGCGTGGCGTAACGGGGAACGGCTGGAGTCTGGAAACCCACCTTCTGCTGCTGGCTGTGCCACAGACCAGCTGTGCGACCTGGAGTCAGGCTACTTCACTTCCCTGTGCTTCTCCATTACCAGGTAAAGGAAGAAGGTTCTCCATGGTGCAGACTCACTCATCTTGCTTTTCACACAGAGAGAGCCTACAACAGTGTGGGCTGAAGCTGCACGAGTCAAATAAATAGTTAGTAACTGCATGGAACAGAGTGTCAGTATTGCTACTTGATATATTTAATTCTGCCTTTTTGTTCCTTACGTATTACCGAGAAGTTGAGAGTCTTCAGATTTTGTTCAATAATTTGAAGCTGTTTGAAAACCAGGGGAATACTTCAGTCTTTTCTCTTTCTGAGAGCAAGTCACTTCTGATGACTTAAATGAGTTGTTTGTGATAAATGAATGGAAACCTGAAACACATGATACTGTCTTTTGTCTTGCTTTGGTGTTCCATAAACAGCAGAAGGAAAAATGAAATTTCTGCAGGACTGATTGTATACTTTTGTCATAGACTCTTGTCAATGAAATCCTAAATTAATGTGAAACTTTCACTCTGCATACATTCCTGCAAACAAGAACCCACGCTTGAATGAATGCTTGTTGCAAGAAACAAGTAAAAAAGTACAAATGCCTTTTATTCAAATGAGTTTTAAAGGGAAAAAAAGTCTAGAATGGACTACAAAACACACTACATTCTTGCTTTTTTCTCTTCTATAGTGTTAAAGGATGTTGGCTAACATAAATGAAGTGCCTCAAAATATTCCTTGTATGTATTTTGGTGTCATATGGTTCCTGTATGCCTCTTTTGGGATGAAAAAACAGGCAGGAGGTTCACCTGACTGGCAAGTGGTGTTGCTGAATGTTGTGTCTGAAGGGTTGTTCACTTAGCTGGACTCTTACTGAAGAGAGACATGTGTTGTTTATCTCTGACTGTCCATGTCTCCTCTCCATGTGTAGTTGAAAAGATGCATCCTGTCCCTTTCAACCAGCATGAAACTGTGGACATACAATTTTATAACAGTTGAGTCTATGGTCTTTGTGGTTTAGGGTTTTTTTTTCTTGCTTGCTTGTTTCCATCTTTGTTCCTTTAGTGAGAAGAAGAAAAAAGAATTTCTTTATATGGTTCTGCTTTGAAGTAAACCTGCCTTAATTTATAACCTCTTGAACTGGAGGATTCAATGACACTTGATCTACCTAAAGTATTTATGTGTACCTCTTGGAAAAAACAGTAAGTTGGGAAGTTTGTAAGTTTCTTCCCTTTAAGTCAAACTTTGGTTCCTTTTTTTTAAGTGATTCTGTAATCATCAATAAAACCAATTTCAATTATGTACCCCTTTGCTTTGAAACTCTAGAACATTGCAGTGTATCTTTGTCATTACCATAGGTGAATATTCTTTCTGTTTGTTGAAAACATTGTAAGCCAGACCACCCTTTCTTTGCTTTCAGAACATTACTTCTGAAGTTTTCAGATTAATTAAAAGGCACGTTATATTGCATTTTGTTTGTACTTCATCAGGTTGAAAGTTCTGTTGCGTGTTTTAAACCATCACAGGGCTTGAATCTTCTGGGTTCTTTTGGGTATTTTTTAAAATGTTTTCTGCCATCTTTGTTAGCTTAAAATATATCTTATCCACTTCCATCTACTTTGCGTGCAGAGAAATGTCAAGTTTGTCTACCCATGGAGTTATTTAGACAGAGCTATTGCAGTTTCAAATAACTCTCCTTAAATCCAAAAGCATGTCCAAGTGTGGGTACAACCTCACTTCTGATTCTTCTCACTCACATGGCTTGGTGTGACATGCAGGATGACCTGGAGCCTTGATGAAAGTGTTCGTAGGAAGACATGCTGAGGTCAGTTGCAGAGGGCTTCTAGTGAGAACAGTAACACTAAGTGGATCCTTCAGAACAAAGTGGATCTGCTCCATATGCAGATACACAGTGACCTCATTGTATTTCTGTGTTTTGGTTGTGGAGCTGTTGGCAGTCAAGATGTTCTGTCCTCTCCATTCCAGAGAGGGAATATCCCTGGAGCAGTTACTCTCTCTGCAGCTAAAGCAATGGCTGGTGTACCAATGGGGAGAACTGCTGCCCAGTCTGCTCTCCTAGAGTCAAGCGTGGATGAGCTTCTGGTTGTAGCCAAAAGCAAAATACCTGTCCTGAAGAGCCACTGTCCCATGAACTTTCAATAACATACCTGGATTTGCAATGAAATAAGAGATTTTCTGAGGACAAAGCTTATGAGAAGGCCATTTCTTGGCTGTTTATCTAATGCTTCTCTTCAGGCTTCTCTTTGTCGCTTCTTAGTATTTACAAACAAAACCAAAATCCTGGTGAAGTCTAAGGTGCCACTGGGCTGCCTTTTCTTGAATTTGTCTAAGTATCTTGGTGTTTTTTTCAGGGCATTTTTTTCCTATTTGGAGAAGGTCCCATTTTTGACTAGGCACTAGGACTTTTTCTCAAAAGTCCTTCCACCCTGAATTTACCCAAGAATTCTCTTCTCTTAGGCCAGGAAAACTGAAAATCTCTTCCAGTCTTCACCTTGCTTTAGACAGAGTGCTCTCTGGGGACCTGTGTTGAGTTTTCTACATCCTGCCTCCTACAAAAATCAAGCATTTGGGTTCAGTTTCCAGGTTACACAGATTTCCAAAGGTTAAGGAAACTAATTTATCCAGAGACTTTCTCTGAAGTGGACTGTCCTATGCTTTTCTTTTTCCATAACGAAGATATGCCATCTTCTTTCAGAGTGTTTGAATAAAACAGGATGGCCAGGTTTCAGATTGGTGATGACCTGAGGTAGCCAAAATCTTTAATGAACTATTTGTAAATTATGAGAAGTTGTTAGTTTAATTCACTGGGTTAAATAGAAGGAGTGGGTGGCTGGAAAATATAAGAACAGGGTGTTCATGGTCTCCCTTTAATTTTTTTTTTTCAAAGAAATACTTTTTACGTTGATGAACTAGTCTTGAACTGAACTTTCCTTATGACAAGAGACATTGTTTTCTTTATACGTAGTTTGGCAATTGTTTACGTATTCTGGGATAAAGTTTTGGCAACTAGTTTCTCTTCTATCAGCTTTCACGCTGTATCTTTAGGGTAAAGTGAGAGTGGTTCCCCTTTCTTCAAAGTGAGAGTAATCTTATGACAATGGGAACTGATTATTTTGTTCCAAAATTGGATTTTGTTACCTTCCTAGTTATTTAAAATGCTTGAAAAATTTTCAGTTTTAAATGGTTAAATGTAAAGCATTTATAACAGCAGAAAAAAACAAGGTGTTGTAGCATTTATAACAGCAGAAAAAAACAGGTGTTGTGTAATGGACTTGCAAAAGAGAAAGAAGCCGCAGTAGTTCTGTAATGTCTACATACTTGCAAGGATTGTAGCTTTTGAAGGATGCAGTTGGTTATAATCTTGGCCCCTCTTAGCCATGGGCCTTATTACAAAGAAAGTCTTAGTTGTTTTTTCTTCTTTATGGTCCATTTCCTGTTTGGGTATTTCTTAGGAGGAAGAAAAAGAAATTGGATCTTCGTGGCTGACCCTCAAACAGCAAATGTAAAGCAAAAAGGATTAAACTAGGACAGAAGAACTCCATTAGGAGCTTCAACATCTTACCACTTTTGATACAACTCAGCTTTAATAATAGTTTTCTCCTTAATTTGAATATGTCCAGAGTAGTCAGGGGAAAGGACTGTTTATTATTGGAAAGATGAGAAATAAGGTTAACAAGAGGTTGTTTTTTTTCTTTTTGTGAGGGAGATTGTTCTTAATTATTACCTGCATAGCAAAGTGTGTTTCCTTTATAGACAGGGAATAGCAGCTTTTTCCTGTTTTCAATGTAATAGTTTCTAATGCCTCTTTGATCCAAACACTTTCTGGCTGGAGAACTTCCATTAACCTTGGTCAATTCATAGATACTGTGATCCGTAATCCTAGGATCACTCTGAATTCCCCCCCACCTCCCCCCACTCTCGCCCTTGAAGTGCATTGTAGATGTTCCACTTAGTTTCTTCTAGGGACTGTCTGCTATCTGCGTATCACACAAATGATGATGATTGAGCCAGTAGCTATTTTAAATATTTTGTACTTGGGCTTCATATATTACACCAACTGCAAAAACTTGTTTCCTGGAAGGACTAAGTGGGTGGAGATGGAGGTTGAAGGGGGAGTAAAAGAAGCAAGGCTCTCATTTGGACCCAGGATATTGCATTCCAGTGTGTATATATTCCATCCCAACATGTAATCCAATGGACTATGTATATATAAACAGTTATCTGGCACAAAGTAAAATATTTTGGACAACATAAACATTAGCTGCAACTTCTTGTTCCTCCTTTTCAGCAGTACCACTTTTCAGCCATCAGTGATAGGACCAGCACCTTGCTGGCACCATCCTAAACAGACAGAGGATCTTCACTTGCACAGGTGGAAAAGATCTTTTGGGTGGGGTGGCAGGGAGAAGGGTGGCAGCCTAGTGGTAATCACTAGTCTGAGATCTGTCAAATACTGGAAAAGTATATATTCTTCTACCTGGGGCAGAGATGCTGGCTGCCATACTGCGAGTAAGTCAGTGGGCAAATAAAACTGTGTATTCTGTCTGGCATTATAAATGGGTCAGTGATGGATTTGTATTACCTGAGGAAATGAACTGGCTGACAGAGAGGCTTCTGCTTGCTGCCCAGCAAATGTCAAATATAGCAGGAAGCTTGGGGGAAGGGGAGGGATAGCTGGAGACAAAGGCAATGTTAAAATAGCTAGGATATCAGTGAAGCTCCTCAAACGAGCATTTCTGAGGAGTAGACTGGGAAAGCAAAACAATCTCTGGACTTGTTAATCAGCGTTTTCTTGTCCTCCAGTAGGGTTTCAGCCATGGATCCTGCTTTATAATTAGAGTTGTGCATGAGGTGGGTTTGTGTCAGCATGAGGTAATGTGCTGTTCTATTCAGCTTTGTTTGCTGGTACAGAACACGATTTTTGGTGCTTTGGTTTTATAGGGTTAAACCCATTCCTCTGAATGCCCTTTTTCATCCACTCCACATGCTCTCTGCATGGGGTTAACCCTTTAAAGGAGTACCTCTGGAGCATGTAAGATCTCAGGATGGACTGAGGGAGAGGGCTGCATCAGCCCCTGCGTCTTTACTAAGCTGAGCTCATATTGGTGACGAAAGGCAAGCAGTGGGCTTTGGCTCACTTGGATTTGATCCACACAACGTTTCTTAGGTTCCCAACTGCCCTGTGAATTTATCTTACTTGGAGAGTCTTGAATGTCTACCAAACTGGGTGCTGTATTATGGAAATGATCTCTGGCTGAAAGATTACTCCTCTCACCAGCTGAGTTCAGTCTCTGTCACCACTGCTATGACATAGGTCCAGTCTCTGCACTTAAAGGAGGAACATGTGTCCAGCAAAGCATCTTTTCACATCCGTCTTTCAAGATGGTGATAATGTCCCTTTATTTTGCCTTCTTGAAGACATTTTTCAGTAGCAGTCCCAATGCAGAGCTTTGCCCTTGGCATTTGTGGTTTTTGAGTGCTAGTGACTTGATTTCCACCTCTGTGCCTGCTTGTGTTTTGAACCAGCTGTGTTGGCTGGTCTAATCTCAGATGTCTAAGATTAAAATTCTGTGGCCCCTAAAATAATCCAGCAGTTCATGTGTTCCCATGGTTTAGCTCTATCACCAGTTTATAAGCTGTATTTAGCCTCTATAAAAACACCGTGCTCCTTGCAAACTAACATTGGTCCTCTGTAAAGCATGCTTGCAACTCACCAGCTACAGCACTGTAAGTGACCATGGAATGGAGCATGTAGTTCGGGGTGAATGGCAAGATTACTTTAAAAGGCACTACAGGCTGCACAAGTCTGTTTCAGGGTTCATTTAAGGGCAGATGGGCATCAGGAAATAATCTTTTCCCTCTTCAGTCACAGCTTTGCTCTTTCCCACTTCAGTTCATAGTGTAGCAGGGTATATGGTTGAGTTTGTCATATCTGATTTGCTACTGGCAGGACCCTCTTTATAACAGCTCTGACTTTTCTTGGCAAGAAAGAGATCTTTGCTGGGGTTATGCCAGGCTGAGGAGCCTGCTCCTCCCCCTGCTCCTTCCAGGGTGAGGCTGGTAATGCATCCTTCGTGTAAAGAGCTCCTAGAAGATGTTATTTGCAATGCATGAGAAGGAATTACGTTGTTTCTGGAGTACCCAGGCAGAGTGCTGCCGTGTTCTTCAGCACCACCTACTGACATCTTCCTCTCCTAAGTCCATGTACATGGTGGAGTGCACTTCTCTTAACTCACAGGAACTGAATTTCTTGAGGTAATTAACAATACACTCTTGGCTGGAGATCAGAAACCCCAGACCCACTGCTTTCAGTTGCATTATGCATATGGGGAGCACTAAAGAGCAGGGTACAAAAGCCAAGTTGCTTGGCTCTGGTATGTTTTCCTCGTTTGGGTCAGCCCAGTTGCCTCTTCAACACGTACGTCTATGCAGAAGGGCACTGAGGGGTTGGATTGTGTCAGTGAGGTGGATGACTTGGCTCATTTCCTGTGAGCATTTAGTATGGAACCAAGTGGCAGACCACATTTCTACTCTAGAGTTTTGCCCTACGCTGTTCCATCTTCCTCTTAAATCCTGGAAGGATTTAAACAGAGCTTTTCTTTACAGGTTTTGACTGGGAAAATGGTTTAATGCTTTTTTTGTGTGTTTTCATTTTCTTCCTCTTCTCCACCTTCTGGTAGGAAAGGAAACTTAAGTTTATTCTGTAAGAAAAAGGAGCCTATCTGATCAAAATTCCCCCCTTCCTAGTAAAATTGTTGTTGCATCTTCTTGGAACACATGGCCAAAGCCGTAGTCTGTTTATTGACTCTGGTGAACCACAGGAAAACTTGACAAAACTGTCTGCGTGTCTGAATTTGCACCTCCAGAACTACTTTTGTGCAGTAAATTAAGTACTTGCCATACTTAATAAGAGAAAAAGTCTTACTCTGACCATTTAGTTGTTGAGATTCTCACATATATTTAGAGTCTTTTTGATTTCTGCAGGGATTGATAACATTCCCTTAAAGTAATTCAGAAGATCAGAAAAACCCATCCTAGTCTTGCTTGGAGCAAAAGCATTTAATATTTGAGAGCCTTCTCATAGGTGAAGTTCTTCATCCCAAGACTCAGTTGCCTGTGCTCTGTGCCATGTAATGCCTCACACTAATCTTCAGGAAAGGAAGACAAAAAATGTCAGAATCATACTTCGTATGACTCTCTCTCAATTTGTCTTTTAAGTTGTGGCATTTTATTTGCAATCTGCTTCTATTTTAAAAGCTTGAAGTTTGGAAGTATCCTTCAGGCATCTAGATGGCCTCTTCATGTATTTTTTTAAAAAGAACAGATATATATGTACACTCCAGGAGCCCAAAGAAAGAAGAAGAGACATTATTTGTGAAAAATGGAAAAGGAGTGGTCAGCATTTAGGTAGCTTGAATCAGTAAAGCCCCAGCCTGATGCTCTTTGTAGTTCAGTTACTTATATCTGAATTGTCTTTGTTGATTTCATTTCCTTGCAAGTAACACGGGGGTGTAAGATCAAGTATTCCATCCTGGACTTTTGTTTTCCTTGCTAGAGAAGTTTGTGTTTTCCGCAGTGAGGTAATTATCAGTTTGCTGTGTCTGCTTGAGGCTGGGGACTGCAGCCTTTTCCTCAAGATACCTTGCAGAAGCTGATATTGTGCTCCTACCTGTGATTCTCCTTTCTTTCATACCTCCGTGTAAAATCTATGGTGTGCCTTTATTCTGTTAGGGTCTTACAGTGAGATGGCTAATATGCATTAATGTTCAGTAACTGAGCACCATGTTTTTCTGTTTTGGGTTTTTTTTTTGTTTATTTGCTTTGGGTTTTTTTTTCCATTTTTTGAAAAGTCATAGTCTTGGAGAACTGGTTGAGCTGATAGCAATGTATCCATCATCTGGACCTGTTTCAGGTCATTTATGTGTTTATGTATTAAGTTCCCCAAAATAAAAATAACCAGAGATTCTGTGAATCCTTGTTCTCTTCTTCAACTGAAAAACCCATCTATGCTTCTGACAGCTCGTAGCACTGTGTAGCCTCTCTTCCACAAGCTTTAAGAGTAATGTGGTTTATGTTTCCTTTAAAGTGTAGAAGATTTTGCAAGCTATGTGGTAGCTTTACAGTGATCCATAGTATGGTATCAGGTATGTTAAATGAATGCATGTATTCAGGAACATAAGTAAATAGTAACTGTATAGGGATCAACAAAGTTGGTCGTCCTGTTTTCCGTGACTGGGAGATTTCTGAAAAGTTTGGAATATAATGTACAAAGAATGTGTAGTAGGAAGACCTTCTTTTGTGGAATCTGACCTGGAGCCCACTTCAGGTTCAAACGGTCTTCCAGGTGGCTGGATAAGTACATTTTAGGGAAAAAATGAATCTCTCTCTGCTCAGTTTAGATCATTGTTTTTACTGTTGAGTTGTAATGCATCTCTAATAGAAGTTCTTTCCTGAAAATATGTTATATTGTAATATGTATTTCCATGTAGGTCAACAGAAATATTTACTGGAAGAAATGGGCGACAGGATCACATGTATCAGCTAATGTATTTCTCTCATGGGAATAACTGTTGAGTTTCACAATGTAATAAATGACCCAAAACTGGACATCAGATCTTGATAATAAAAGGTGTAACTGGTGATAAAATTTTACCGCAAGTCCTTTACATAAAAATACAAACCACAAAGTAAGTATATTGGGGTGGACAGTTGCAACCCAACCCATGGAGTTCTATCAAAATCTAGTTCTATCAAATAAAATAAATAAATAAATAAATAAAAGAAATGGTATTTCAATTTAGTTTATTTTGACACCAGCTTGGAGGAGTAACTCCAAAGACAACCCTCAGAGGACCAAGAATCCCAGTAGCTTGACTGGAATTTGGTCATTGAAAAAGACCCATGAGTTGAGTAGGTTTGCCTGACTGTAGTTGAGAGTTGAATTTATTATTTGAATTCCTCATTAATTTTTTTTTTTTTTTTCCCCGTAAATGAAAGATAAGGCTGGCTTCCTCCAGTTAGAATAGCCTTCAGGTTTCCAGTTTCTCAAATGTATAAATTTTTGCATTGGTCCTATGATTTTACTTGTTTAGTCCTCATTTTCCCTGTTGTGATCTTATGTTATAAGAAGTGTTTTTTAAAAAAAAAAAAGGCAAAACAACCCCAAACCCAAGGACATCAGAGTGGCAGCTCCATCGTACATGAGCTGAACCTGGCCAGGAGCCCAGGTGGCACGGCTGGAAGGTCCTCACCACAGCTGTAGGCACCGGTGCCTCCTAAAACCCACGCTTCTCTGGCGGGGAAAAATTCCTGTGGTGTTACTCATGGGAATTTTGAAAACTTGTCATGTCTGTAATTAGTTGCTTATGAATCGCATTGCCACAGTGTTTGGTTTGGTAGTTTATTTCTGGTAGGTTGATCTCCAACAGCAACAAAAAGGCAGCGGGGAGATTAGACCAACACTGAAGCTTCCTGCATGTTTTGAAGGAAAAAAGATGACACTGGTGCGTGATTCCAGCCTCTGCTAAGACGTTTTGTTCATGCTGATCTGCTTTGACCCAACACACCGTGCAGGAGCCGCTGGGGCTCCCCATGGAGAGGCAGATCAGGGCCTGGCAGCCAGGGCCCATACCACCGCCCCAGCCGGGAGCAGGGCAGGCTGAGGGGCAGCCTCAGCCCAGAGCATTGGGAACCTCCCTGGGGCCTGGCCGGGCCATAGGCCTGCAGGTGGGCCTGGCTTGGCAGGGCCAAGGGCAGGGCTGTGGGGAGCTGGAGACCGGCCCTGCTGCAGCATTGCTGGGGGGGGCGCTGATGGCGCCAGGGTGTGAAATGGGGTCCTGGGCTGTGGGGGAGCCCCAGGAGTTTGGGAAGGGCAAGGCCTGTGGGTGCTCTCAGGGCCCCTACACATGCTGCAAGTCCAGGGGACTTAGTCCAGTTGAAAGGGGTTTGGCAGTGTGTCTGCCGGTGTGATGGGGTATGTAACATCATAGAATCATAGAACCATTTAGGCTGGAAAAGACCTTTAAGATCATCAAGTCCAACCGTAAACCTAACACTGCCAGGTCCACCACTAAACCAGGTCCCTAAGTGCCACATCTACACGTCTTTTAAATACCTCCAGGGACGGTGACTCAACCACTTCCCTGGGCAGCCTGTTCCAGTGCTTGACAACACTTTGGGTGAAGAAATTTCTTTCAGCTCCACCTTGGCACAGAGTAAAATGAAAGCTGTTTGCGCAACCTGCATGTATGAGGTAGGGATGAAGATGCCTCTGATCATCTGACCGGAGGAAGGCTTGGAGAACTGGAGATTTCTTTGTTTTACATGCAAAGTTACTAATACTGAGCTGGAAGTTCACATAGTGTGTGTGGTCTGACTGACCTTTTCAGTTGTGGTTGTGCATGTGCATATTCTTAACTTTTAGAAGCTCTGCTGACTCCATCTCAAAATATAACGGATGGGTAGTCAAACCACAGAAGCTCAATTTTGAAGTCAGTGCCTTGGGCTTCACAATTAATTTTGTATTTTCAAGCTTTAAAATCAAACTTAAACATAATGATTTGTACTACTTTGGCTGCTGCCAAATTCTGTAATGACTGTTGTTGAACAAGCACAATTATCTTTTGTTTTGGATTTTTAAAAACCTAGAAATCTAATGCAACTGTGCCTCTGATGTTCTCATGCATTCATGAGTGTAGAGAAGGATGTCGGAGACAATTTGACATTTCACCTTGGTATTTAAAACTGTGGCTTTGAAAATCTCTTTTGCCCAATGTTTTGGAAGCTTTCCGCTCATAAGGAAAATGCGAATATCTCTTCTCCATATTAAGCATTAAAGCTATATATTTTAAGAAGAGGTTGTAAATGCAAATTAGTCAGACAATGGCATTTTAATAATCTGTTTGGTGAGGTTAGCATCGCATTAGTAAGGGTATTTTAGAAGTCACATCTGTAGGCAATGTGGTCTCAAGAGATTGGTTGTGAATATGTTAGAGGGCTTGTGGGATTTATGGATTCATTTCATGGTGGTTGCGTTTGGTTGTTTCGGTTTTTTTTTCCAGACTTCCTGTGCTGCTTTTGAGTTAGTGGATTTGGTAACTCCTCTCTCACTCCACCTTCATTCCCCTCTAAATTTTCTTATTGTGTTGTTTGAAAATTTAAAGGATTATGGAATGTGTTGCCTTAGCTGGTCATGATGGAAACGTGCGAATCTTGCTTCGTCGCCTTTGCTTGGGGTATGTGTCTTGCCAGTGTATTAACATCTGCACTTGAAAAAGCTCTTTGCTGGTGGGTAGGTGGGTCTCTCTCAGTTCCATATCCCATAAATACAAAAAAGAAGAGAGAAAGACACCCATTGTGTTTCAGTTTCTTTTGATATATGAGCTCAAACTAGCAGTTTCTGTTTTTCTTTGCCTTTGTGCAATGCCTGAATTTTAAAGAAAAATGTGGAAATGGTAGAGCAGAATTCCTTACAAAATGCTTCATCCTGCTTTCAGGGTGATGCATGGTGAAAACATCAAATTGAAGTCCGTTCAGCTGCACCTGATGTTTGTTCCTCATAGCTGCAGTAAGGTTAACCTCTTCTCTGACTTGGTGCTGCCTTTGTGATATAGACCCTGCTGAGATTCAAGCTGGAACCCATTAGAAAGTCTCCATCAGTTTTTGTTATCAGCCGCTATTAACGATCTCTCAACTCTTCCAATTTGTAGCAGAAGGATACTGTTGGTTTAAGACTGTCTAGACAGCAACCAGCATCCTTGAGGATACCTTCTCCAAGCATCAGTGTATCATGACTGCTGGAGATGGGGATGGTGGTGGTTTTTACCTCTTGAAGCTGCCAGGATTATCTTTTTTCAGAACCTCAGGTTTGCTCTCCCTCCTGGTTTTCTATTTCGTAAGCTGGCCTGAAGTTTCCAAAAGAGACAGAGCTGAAAGCGTTTGGTGGTGGTGTTTCTAAAGGGTCTGAAGTTTTCCGGGGTGGGGGGTGAGGGGGGAAGAGCGGGGGGGGGGTGGGGGGGTGGTGGTGCGCGCGCGTGCGCGCGCGTGTGTTGTTTTTCCTCTGTTCTACACAATGGAGCTTTCAGAGAACCTCTCTTAAAAGGCATAGCTACAGCCTTTGTGTGAAGGGTGTGTCTGCTGGCAGGGTTTGCTGATGCAGACAGGCTGGCTGGTGATTAACAAAGGTCATTAGACTTTGGAATCTGGCAGGGGAGTGGGGTTGTGTGTCTTCTGCGCCAAGCAGGAGGGCTCCCCAGGGACAGGGCAGGCTAGAGGCCCCCTTCCTGCCGCTTCCCCCCCACACCCCTGGGAGGCTCAGCTGTGTGTTGCCTCTGCTTGTAGGACAGCTTGACCAGTGTCTTGATGCTGTAATGCCCTGTTTCTGGAATGAGGCATCACATTTCTCATCCATGGGACAGGGGAACCAACCCTAGGAGATGCTTGTGGGCAAGCTGCTCAGGGAGGGAAGGTGCTGCTTTGGCAGTGCAGGGGGACAGCAGCGACATGACTTGGGGGGCAACACATGCAGGAGAAGGGGAAGTATGTTCTGGGGATGCTGATTTTTCAAGCGTCACCCAAGGAGAAGGAGGAAAAAAGGGGGGAAAAAAAACCCTGGTGTGCTTGAGATGAATCTGAGATCAGTGAGGCCATGTTGTGCACAGGCGAGAAGCTCTGAGCCTCTGAGTGCAGGAGTTGTCTGAGCTAAAATGGCTGCTCCCAAAGCTCAGAGGACTAGGGCAGCTTAGTGAGTCTTAAAGCTTCAGTGACGCAGGGGCTCATATCTCTTGAAAGTGTGATAAACACATTCAGCAGAGCTGTGGCTTGTTTGGCTGAGATGAAAGGACTAAGCTTGGGGGATGGGTAGTGAAAACTGGATGATCTGCTTTTCTGTGAAGTGCTCTAAATGCAGGAGTCGTCTGCTCCATGGAAAAATTTGTTTTCAGGTCTAATGGACTGTGCTAAAGGAGACGTGGGGTGGGGCTTCACTCACTGCTGTAATTTGATCCAGAGCAGATAGCAACCTCTTCCACACAATTTGGTCTGGTGCTTGCGCATAAAAGCTTGAGTATCTCGATTATTGTAACTTTGTTAGCTGAAAAGAAGCTGGTGCAGCGTTCATTTTCTTTATTGGTGGTGGGAGGGAGTGGGGGGAGAGAAAGGACACAGTGCAGCCTGCGAAGTAATGTAGCTGAATATGTGGAGAGCCTCTGTGCTGACACTCTCCAGAATTTGACTTGCTAGAAGTTTATTTTAGCAGGCTATCAGAAGGAGCATTCTTTCATATAAAATCCTGATGCAGTACCCTCTCTTGTTTCTGTGTGCTAATGTTTTGGAGCTTTTTCCTCACTGTGGAAGTAGCTTCATACTCTACATACAATAAACACATGGAATTGTCAGTGCTTTGGGGTGCCTTTGTGCCTTGGACCTCTGAAACGCCCAGTTTATCATCCTTTCCCAGTGCAGCACATGGAAGCTTAAAGAAGTAATTCTTGTGTTAACATAGGAAGGTTGCTCTTGTGTCTAAGTACTGCACAAGGTAGGAGGGTCTAAGGCTTTTGTCTTGCTTGTGCTTTGTGTCTCCTCTCTTTCATGGCTGTGTGGAAACATACAACTCTCTGTTGCAGGATTAATTGGTTGCAAGCTGAACCACCATACTTCATGTTACCATACCTTATGTTGCTTTGTACTTCAAGGTGTGCAGGGCTTTTGGATAAATCAAGGAAGTCATGATGTCTCAGAGTCTTTGTAACTCCTGTTTCCATTGTACTTTTGCAGTATTCCTATTCCCGTTGCTGTCCCTCTTTTCCTCCAGCCCTCTATGTCCCCCAGACTGCTAACGCACAAAGGTCATGTCCCCAGAATAAACTAAAATGAAACTGTAAACATTTTAACAAAGAATGGAGATGCTCTTACAAAGCTTGGTGGAAGTAGGGCAGAGCGAAGCATTCTACCTTGGGTTCATGTAGCTGCATCTCATCTTGCAGTTATGTCTAGGTTTTCCACCAACATCAGGACTGATAGGATGTTGAGAAGAAAGGCAAGTTTCTTCCTGTGAAGGCTTTTGATCTATGGTGGCGTAACAGGCAGGAATTGGCAACTTCCAGGAAGGTTAGAGTGGGTCTCATAAAGGCAGAAGCCACTGTCTTCTGATTGTAAATTTCAGTGCACGACTGGGAGTAATGTACTGTTTCTCTAGCATATGGGTTGTGGTCTTTGAACAAGACAAACTTCTGAACAACAGCCCTATCCTCTGTAATGGAAAAGCCAAGAGGACAAAGTCCATTGAATCAATAGTCACTTGTCAGAAAGTTGACTGTTTGTAGTGTTGAGTCAGCAACTTGTGGGCTACTTAGATAGGACTTTATGTGAATCTGAATTGATGCCTCTTAATATGGTAAGCAAAGATTGAGTTTTATGCCACAGTATTTACGGAATCTCTGGAAATGACTGAGTCATCATAAGCTTGGTATTACCTATTTTCAGGATTCATTACAATGGCATTGCTGTAAAACATATCTCCTTCTTCTCTCCTTCCCCTGTTTTTCTTGCAGAATTTTCTAATGTGAAAGATCATCCCTGAACCATGGAGGTGCTGCAGTGTGATGGCTGTGATTTTCGAGCTCCATCTTATGAAGACCTAAAAGCTCACATTCAGGATGTTCACACTGCTTTTCTGCAGCCAACCGATGTCTCTGAGGAAAGCCCTAGCCAGCCAAGGTCTGGTTCCATGAATGCTAGCAACCAGACTGAGGTTGAATTTTCTTCTGTAAAGGATGAATTTACTATTGCAGATGAAATAACAGGTAAATCTCAACTCAAAAGTTGAGCTCAACTCTTAAGACCTCAGCTCTAACCCGCTATTCTACATATGGCTTATTTCAGTGTGTTTTAATTTCTACTTTTAACGTGGTTTAAAAAACTTGCATTATCTTTATTGCTATGTCAGCAAAGCAGGTGTCTAGCTTCAGCCATATTGGTTCTGACCACGGCTTTTTCTATAAATGCGAACATGGAGGATGATTTTATTTCCCAGCTGCTTTTCATGTATTTCTTCATATTGCTTTTTCATGGTTGTTCTTCGCTACCATGAACCACCTCAAAATTTTCAACTTTATTAGTGTACTAGCTTTCTTTTTCCCCCAAGAATATTATTTTGGAAATTATCTATCCCAAACTGTACACCATGGTCATATATATGTAGACACTATGCATAATGGTCATTTTTCTAACCATTGCCAGATATGTAGATCTCACCTTAAGTAAGTGAGGGAATCCTGGTGTGATTCTTACCTATTCAGGATGTGGTTGCATTCTTATGTATACAGGGTGGGTGGAGAAAAAGCCTCTTTATTTGATTTTATTTATTTACATATACACCTTAATTCTCATTTTAGGGCAAAATGCAACAAGTCAGATGGGGACTGGAAGTTACTATAGCCAGAGCCAGACTTTCTATGGTCAGCACATGGCTCCAAATCCTAAACCAACCAACAAGTTTTTCCAGTGCAAGTTCTGTGTGCGTTACTTCCGTTCCAAAAACCTCCTCATAGAGCACACACGCAAGGTTCATGGAGCACAGGCTGGGGGGAGCTCAGTGGGGCCTCCAACTGCTAGTTCCCTAAGTTACAACATCATGATGCATGAAGGGTTTGGCAAAGTTTTCAGTTGCCAGTTCTGCACCTACAAGTCACCCAGGCGCGCGAGGATTATTAAGCACCAGAAAATGTATCACAAAAACAACCTGAAAGAGAGTTCAGCTCCTCCTACTGCTGCCGCTGCTATGTCTGAATCAACGTCTGCTTCTGTGCCAGTGCAGGAACCCTGCAAGGAGCTGCCTGCAGAGGTGGTGGAGCGGAGCATTTTGGAATCCATGGTCAAGCCCCTGACAAAGTCTAGGGGCAACTTTTGCTGTGAATGGTGCAGCTACCAGACACCTCGAAGGGAGCGCTGGTGTGACCACATGATGAAGAAGCACCGCAGCATGGTAAAAATACTGTCAAGCCTAAGGCAGCAACAAGATGGAACCGGTGCACCTGATGTACAGAGTAAGAGTGCCCAGAATGCCTCTCCAAACTCTAATTATATCTCCATGAATACAACAGGACGTGAGATGTCGAATGCTAATGTTTCAAACTTCAGGAGCTCTATGGGCAATTCCCTTATCAGGCCCAACTCTTCTTCCAAGTTTTCTTCTGTGTCTTACCCTCAAATGAAGCCTAAGTCACCTCACAACTCAGGCATGGTTAATTTGTCTGACAGATCCCGCTATGGAATTGCTGATATGACGAATTCTTCTGCTGACCTGGAAACAAGCAGTATGCTAAATGACTCCAGCTCAGATGAAGAGCTAAATGAAATGGACAGCGAGAATGGCTTGAACTCCATGGATCACCAGACCTCAGGAATGTCTGCAGAGCAGCTGATGGGATCTGATGGCAACAAACTATTGGAAACAAAGGGGATTCCCTTTAGAAGGTATATGAACAGGTTCCAGTGTCCTTTTTGCCCTTTCCTGACGATGCACCGCCGAAGTATTTCCCGTCACATTGAGAACATCCACCTGTCTGGGAAGACAGCTGTGTACAAGTGTGATGAATGCCCTTTCACCTGCAAGAGTTCGTTAAAGCTTGGTGCCCACAAGCAATGTCACACAGGAACAACATCAGACTGGGACACTATGAACTCTCAGACGGAAAGCATCGCCTCTTCTTTGAACGACAGCACAGTGTCTTACGAGAGTGGAAATATAAATGGCAGGAAATCAGCTGGGATGATGGAACCGGTGCAGCCGCAGCAGCAACAGCAACAACAGCAGTCACCCCAGTCCCATTCACAACATCCATACAAGTGCACAATGTGCAACTATTCCACCACAACTTTGAAAGGCCTCAGAGTTCATCAGCAGCACAAGCATTCATTCTGTGACAACTTGCCAAAATATGATGGACCGCCGTCAAACACACCACAAGAGAGTGAGGCAGATGCTCACCCCTCTGCCAGCACAGTGAAGAAGAGCCAGACCTCCATCCTTGGGCTCTCATCTAAAAATAACTTTGTTGCAAAGGCTCCTCGGAAGGTGTCAAATGACTTCCCTTTAGATCTCTCTCCAGTGAAAAAGAGAACTAGAATTGATGAAATAGCGAGCAACCTGCAGAGCAAAATCAACCAAAACAAACAGCAAGAAGATGCTGTGATTAATGTAGAGGATGATGAGGAAGAGGAGGAGGACAATGAGGTGGAGATAGAAGTGGAGTTAGACAGAGAAGAAGAGCAAACAGAACCAATGATAGAGGTTTCCAGTTCTTACGCACCCCAGCAAATGTGGGGCAGAGAGACTAATGATTCCCAGAAGGAGACAAACTTTAGAAGCATGCAGCATGACTACAATTCCACCAACGGAGCGGAGATTGAGCTCACTTTATCTGAAGATGAGGAAGACTATTATTCTTCTGTCAGCATGAAGGACCATCAGAGCCCTAATGCCTCTGTTCTGGGGAGCCAGTCAAACATGTATGGTACCGATCAGAATAATGAGAATTCAGAGTTTAGTGACTCTGGCAGGCTTTACTATTGTAAACACTGTGATTTCAGCAACAAATCTGCCAGGAGTGTTAGCACCCACTACCAGCGAATGCATCCCTATATTAAATTCAGCTTTAGGTATATCCTGGATCCCAATGATCACAGCGCAGTATACAGGTGTCTTGAGTGCTACATTGACTACACAAACTTTGAAGACCTGCAGCAGCATTATGGAGAGCATCACCCTGAAGCTATGAATGTACTGAACTTTGATCATTCTGATCTGATCTACCGCTGCCGCTTCTGCTCTTATACAAGCCCAAATGTTAGAAGCTTGATGCCACATTACCAAAGAATGCATCCCACAGTGAAAATTAACAATGCAATGATATTTTCAAGCTATGTTGTTGAGCAGCAAGAAGGGCTGAACACAGAGTCTCAGACACTGAGAGAGATCTTGAATTCTGCTCCAAAAACTATGGCAACCTCCACCCCCGTGGCTCGCGGGGCTGGTGTGCCAGCTGGTTTTAACAAAAGTGCCGCCAAGAGTTTTAGTCCTGAATGTGAAAATCAGAAGGAACCTCCAGTCAATACTGTGGTTGTTTATGACTGTGACGTGTGTTCATTTGCAAGCCCTAACATGCATTCGGTTCTGGTGCATTACCAGAAAAAGCACCCCGAAGAAAAAGCATCATATTTCAGAATTCAGAAGACCATGCGTGTAGTCTCTGTTGACAGGGGCTCTGCCCTGGCTCAGATGTCTTTTGAGTTGGGGACGCCCGTCTCCCCAAAATTGTCCAACTTGGCTTCTCAACCTCCACCTCCCCCACCACCACCCCCAGACCTCGCTACTGAACTCTACTATTGCAAACACTGTTCATACAGCAACCGCTCAGTTGTGGGAGTGCTTGTCCATTACCAGAAAAGGCACCCAGAGATAAAGGTCACTGCCAAATATATCAGACAGGCACCCCCTACCGCAGCGATGATGAGGGCTGGTGAGTTGCCACCTGGTATTCAGAGGCCACCAGTGTCAATGCAGCAGTTGAGCCGGGGTGGATCTGAGACCTCTGTGAATCCTCCCGAGAATGAAATGTTCTTCTGCCAACACTGTGATTATGGAAATCGGACCGTGAAAGGCGTCCTCATTCATTATCAAAAGAAGCATCGTGACTTCAAAGCTAATGCAGATGTGATTAGGCAGCACACAGCCACCATTAGAAGCCTTTGCGATCGCAGCCAGAAGAAATCAACTGGCAGCGTGCCTGCTCACACCTCCAGCACCGAACGGGACAAGTCAAAGCTGAGAGCCCTCAAATGCAGGCAGTGTAGCTACACATCACCTTACTTCTATGCGCTGAGGAAGCATATTAAGAAAGACCACCCAAATCTGAAGGCCACGGTCACATCCATTCTGAGATGGGCATTTTTGGATGGCTTGATAGAAGCTGGTTATCACTGTGAATGGTGCATTTATTCACACACAGAGCCGAGTGGTTTGCTTGTGCATTATCAAAGGAGACATCCTGAGCACTATGTTGACTATACATATATGGCAACTAAACTCTGGGCAGGTCCTGATCCTTCCCCTCCTGCCCTAGTGATGCCAACAGAGATAAAGACCTATAAATGCAGAGACTGCATTTTTGAAGCATCTTCCATTTGGGATATTACTAATCACTACCAAGCATTTCACCCTTGGGCCATGAATGGAGATGAATCTGTGTTGTTGGATATCATTAAGGAGAAAGATGCTGCTGAGAAATCCATCCCGCAGCCTGATGAAGCTGGGGCCAGGATGGATTCTGAAGACCAGATAACATCACAGATGGATCAGGATGCAGAGTGTGCAGAGGATCCCAGCCTTTCCCAGGAAAAAACTGTCCAGCTGGCTTCTGCAAACCCTGCCATCTCCTCCACTCCGTATCAGTGTACAGTTTGCCAGTCTGAGTACAACAACTTGCATGGCCTCCTGACACATTATGGCAAAAAGCATCCTGGCATGAAAGTGAAAGCTGCAGACTTTGCTCAGGATATAGACATTAACCCAGGGGCTGTATATAAGTGCAGACATTGCCCATACATTAATACACGTATTCATGGCGTTCTCACACACTACCAGAAACGGCACCCATCAGTAAAGGTCACTGCTGAAGACTTTGTGCATGATGTGGAGCAGTCAAATGATATTGCTCAGAATGACGTGGAAGAGACAAGTAGGATTTTCAAACAAGGCTATGGTGCTTATCGGTGCAAACTCTGCCCTTACACCCATGGAACACTTGAGAAGCTGAAAATTCACTATGAGAAATACCACAATCAACCTGAATTTGATGTTTTTGCCCAGTCACCACCAAAGGTGTCTGCCTCAGTGGAGCCAGACATGGTAACTGAAATCAAGGCCTCCCCAGAAATTGCTGCTGAGGATGTTGGAGAAGTCCCTGTGCCAGCACCTCATTTCTCCAGTTCTCATTTAGTGTCTCACACAGTTTTCCGGTGTCAGCTCTGCAAATACTTCTGTTCCACCCGGAAGGGGATAGCTAGGCACTACCGCATCAAACATAACAATGTCCGGGCACAGCCAGAGGGCAAGAACAACCTCTTCAAATGTGCTTTGTGTTCGTACACCAACCCTATCCGCAAAGGGCTTGCGGCACACTACCAGAAAAGACATGACATTGATGCTTACTACACTCACTGCTTAGCAGCCTCCAGGACGGTAAGCGACAAACCCAATAAAGTGATCATTCCATCTCCTCCCAAGGATGACACTCCTCAGTTAAGTGAGGAGCTGAGGAGGGCTGTAGAGAAGAAGAAATGCTCACTTTGTTCCTTCCAGTCCTTCAGCAAAAAGGGTATTGTGTCCCACTACATGAAGCGTCACCCTGGTGTTTTCCCTAAGAAGCAGCATGCGAGCAAGCTGGGGGGCTACTTCACTGCTGTATATGCTGATGAGCATGAGAAGCCAACTCCAGCCGAGGAGAGGAATGACTTTGAAAAGCCTGAGGTGGAGACTGAGGCTCAGGAAATTGAGTGGCTTCCCTTCAGATGCATAAAATGTTTCAAGCTGTCTTTCAGCACAGCAGAGCTGCTGTGCATGCATTACACCGACCACCACAGCAAGGATTTGAAGAGGGACTTTACCATACTGGGAAGCGGCACCCGCTCTCAGAACCCTGTCTACCAGTGCAAGCACTGTGATACAAAATTGCATAGCACGGCAGAGCTGACCGCACACTTGAATGGTCACAACGAGGAATTCCAGAAGCGTGCCAAACGTCAGGAGAGGAGGAAGCAGCTTTTGAGCAAGCAGAAATATGCAGATGGTGCTTTTGCAGATTTCAAACAAGAGAGGGTAAGGATTTGTGTATCTGGTCTCTCCCTGCTCCCCGCTCCCTGCCAGGGAGCCTGCTAATGCCCACTTGCATGTTCTCTTTGACAGCCAAATGACCACAGGCTAATGAATGACTCAGTGTGCCAGTGAGCTCCATAAGTCAATTACACATTCTGCTTTAATTTCCTCATCCATCCTCCACATCTCCCTAGGTTCTGTAGGAAGCCCTGCTCCTTCCTACTGCTTCCTTCAATATTTTCTTTATCTTCTTTCCTTCCTCCCACCCTTCTGGAAGGCTATCTGTATCTGACAGTTACTTGTTCTTTTGTGGCAAGGCGGCCATGTACTTTGTTGCAGATTCTTTACAAAATGTCCCATCCCCCTCTTCAGTGTACCTCTGAATAACACATCAGTTTCCTTCTCAATCTTCTCTCTCTCTCAGTACTTTCTTTGATTAAGCGCTCAATATTAACATGACATGAATCAGTATGGTGACTGAAGCTTTGGGCAAGTGCCTCATAAGCAGAAGACCAAATTGTGCTCCTTTTCTTGCCCGCTTACCCCCTTCCTTCTGCTTCAGTTTGAAATATACTTGCTGTGGAAAAGCTCCGCACAGGTGTTGGGGAAGTCGTGGTGTCATGGAAGAGCACAGTTTCAGGAGAAACTGAATGGTCTTCTAGAGGACCACTGTTATGCAGAAACTGAAGGTTTCTCCTGCACAGATGTCTTGTCCCCTTATTCTGGAGGCATTAATAGACGTCAACAGAAATTGACCTTGCAGTTCTGCAAAACAGGACGTGTACATTAAGTGTAATTTCCCTTCAGGTGTAAAATCTGGTCTGTGTTCCTAAAAATGAGATAACAAAGCATACTTCAGTGATTTATGCTTGTGTACTCAAACAGGCTTTTGGACACTTGGAAGATGTTTCAAAACTGAAGGAGAGGAAGGTGGTTGGCTACAAATGCAAATTTTGCGTGGAAGTCCATCCAACACTTCGAGCCATCTGTAATCACCTCCGCAAGCATGTCCAGTATGGGAATGTCTCTTCTGTGTCAGCTACAGTAAAGGTAAGAATTTTAAAAAGGTGACTGAAGGTGATTGCAACTTCTTGCATTGTTTAAAATAAAGGACTCGTTGAAAACCTATGGAGGGCTTTTGTGAAATTAAATGGGTTTTGAACTGGGTATTCCAGTTTAGTGTGATGTTTTAATCTAACACAAAGTTTCTGAAGTGCATTTGGTTTATTTTAAGATGTTTTAACTTTTTTCCACTCTTGATCCAGGGGCACGAAGACTGTTTAATTCTCATTTCTTCTCAGCCACAAAGGAGTTGATGTCGTTGATGACCGAAAGACTTGGTTTATGAGCAGGAGGCTTTCTCTCAGCTATTCTGGGCTACTTTTCTGCTTAGTTAAACCCTAAAAGTGCTGCTTGTTTTCTTTTTTCTTTTTTTTTTTTTAAGTTGTGTTTTAAGAAGAGGAAGTGTGCACATGCAAATGTGTGAAGTTGCTTGGGGGACACCTTTCCACATGAAATTTGCACACTGGCTCCAAACAAAACATTCAATGGCCAGCTGAGCCAGTGGTCCCGTTCAGGTGATGAGATGTAAATGTGTTGTTCCTTTCTCCATGTGAAAGGGGATGCCTTCTACGACGACTCCCAAGGATAGGCCATGCTCCACAGCCTGATTTCCAGGATATCAGCAGGGGTAGTGAAAGTGCAACAAGGCTGTGGGAACTAGCTGTGTATTCCTCTTCATGCTGCAGTGAGCTCTTGGCAAAGAGTCCTGCTGCCTGGTTAAGGGTGCTTCTTTCGTGACATTGTGTGCTTGTTGTGAGGAAGCCAAGTCCTTCATAGCCTAACTCATGCTATCTGAGAGAGCTTTCATTGTTGCCCTACCACTGACCTTCCTTTACCTTACCTGGTACTACTGACAGATTCAGATGCTTCCCTCCTAACAGACCATTTCCTCTTCTTGCTTCTCAAGTGAAGTTTATGTAGGGTCAATGCTTTCTTTTGAGTAAATGGAAATTTTGCAGCAGGGAACAAAAGCTGAAATCCATGGCCGAAAGAATGTGATGGAAATACTCTTATAGGTTATTAAAGTTGCTGCAAAAATGCATGCTCTGGTTAGAAAAGGGAAAGGAAAGGAAAGTTAGGAAAGGGAATTAAAAAAAGACTTTTTCTGTTTGCTTTTTATTTTTAAAGAGGATTCTAGGGTCTTAGAGTACCAGCTTCTTTCTTGTGAATTTGACAGTGATGGACAAAGTCTACTGTAGACTAGACTACTGTATTAGTCTGCAGAGTAGCTACACTGTAAGCTAGAGCAAAATAAACTAAAATGAACTTGCTCTATACCTTACTCATGTTCATCTGATCAAGTTTAGATGATTCATATTAAGACTATTGAAAGATAGTTGATTCAGTTTCTTTTTGCATTATCTGACACAAATTTGATCAAGGAGTGAGATTCTTTTTTTACATATGCATGTATGAGTATAATAGATACAATTACGTTTTTCCCTCCCAAGAGTAGGCCCTTTTTTCAGAAAGCCATTGATGTGGAGTTTGTGTAGGGATATATTTAGAAAAATAATGCAGTGGGAAACCTAGGCATTATAATGAACACATGGGAAAGACTAAGGGGCAGAAGGGAGAGAGAATTGATGGCTTTGGGGGGGTATGTGTTTTTTAGCAGGAAGCTGAAGATTCTCCAAACACAACTTTGATGGAGGGTTGTGAGGGAGCCAAAGACCCTGGCATTGTGGAATTTACAGAAGCTGAATCTGGAGCATCCTTGGAAGATGAAACCAGGCCTGGGGGCTACCACTGCAGCCAGTGTGACCGGGTTTTGATGTCTATGCAGGGTCTGCGATCTCACGAGAGGAGTCACTTGGCTCTGGCCATGTTTACCCGGGAAGACAAGTACAGCTGCCAGTATTGCTCCTTTGTCTCTGCTTTCAGGCACAAGTAAGTTGTGGCTTTTATTTTTGTTTTCAAAAGAAGCACAAACTAGCACTACTCTTTTGTAGATTGACATTGAAGAAGAGTGCACTCAACTTGATCTTGAGCAACGCTTTTTCTCAGAATTTAGATATTTTCCATGCTGCAAAATCTTTGGCCAGTATGAGTGGCTATTTATAAAAGGTTGCATCTTTGTATTTTCTTTAATTTATTTAAGCCCTTTTTTTTTGCATGTAGGGGAAAAGCATGCAAGCAAAAGAGTAAGACTTCTTTCAGTAGGCAAACAGTGAAGCCCACCACTTATGCAACCTTGTCAAATGCATGAGACTTAACAAGCCAAGAAGCAGAGAGAAAAGTATTTTCCTTGTTAATGTTTCATACGTAAAGAACTTCTGCTGCATATAACTACCTTGTTTATAATTACTACAAGTCTTTGATGATTGAGTTTTCATTTCTAATGTTAAATAACTGTCATAAACTTACCTTAAAATTAGATTTTATTTCTTTTCTTAATTATGGTATGCAATTTCAGTCTCCAAATATTTCAAATTCACACCAGTGTGGTATACTAGTGACTCTCTCAGCCTGTTTCCTTGTCTGATGTAGCATGTGAAAAATACGTAGTCATCATTTCTTATGATTTGTTTCTCTAAGGTTGACTTTGCCTTAAGCTAGGTAGTTTTTAAAATTATTTTAATCATAATCATATATATATGGCATGCCCCCAAAAAATGGGGTTTGTGGGATATTTTCCACTGGCATCTTGGACTGACTCACAGGTACGTGTCTTCACTAATTTCTGGGGAGAGAGCTGCTTATTTACCATTTTAACAAAAGAAGAGAGATTCAGGTGCTCATTTGATGTAGGCATTCGTAGCACTGCCAGTAGCACTCTTAAATTTGGTGAAGATGTCACTGTTTTGCAGTCAAATGCATGTGGGAGAGAAAGCATGATAAAAAGCATTTTTTAACTCCTTATGTTAAAAAGCAAGATTTCTGCTAGTGTCACAGCGTTGCAAATTGGTGCCACAGTTTGGTCTGCCTTGTTGAAAAGGTCCATGCAATTGAACAGCCAGCAGTAAGAAATGGACTGGGGGAAGGATGGGTACTACTAGGTGTATCCCACCCTGCTTTAGCAAGGCTGACAGTGAGGGACGACCCTATCTCACATAGCTTACAGAACCTGCTATTTGCCTCGTAAACTGGTTTGCTTCCAAAATCAGACTTGTGTTGAGTTTGGTCTCTAGTCACTCTGTCTCCTACCTAGGAAGCGAATAAAGTCGTGTCCTATGAGTAGAAGGACAGGTAAGTCAGAAAGTGGTGGATGGCAGGGAAGAACTCTACAGGTATCACCTAACTTGATAATAGGTGGTGTTGCTGTTGTTGAAGTTGTCTGCTTCATCTTTTATTTTTGTTTCTGATGCAATCACTCTCTTGGGAAAGAAACCAAACCAAATGTTTAAACAGCCCACTGTTCTCCCAAATCTGACCAAAACTTAAAAAGCTGCCTTCGAAAGAATTTTGCTGGCAAAGTATGTGGTTGTGAATATATAGTTTTAATTATTACTGTGTAGAATACCTGAAGGTATATATTTATAATAGCTTTATATGTATTATATACATCTTCGGCAGTCTGCTTTAATTGTTAAGTAAGCTCATTCCYGGTCAGCTATTTAAAACAAGTTTTGTTCTATGAAGTATTCACTGCAAGTGTTCAATGTCTTACTCATTTAGGAGACTTTTTTTCCATTTCTCTGGAAAAGCTGTACATTTTATCTTGCCACAAACTCCATCCTGGATTTCTATTAAATTGTATTTGTATGAAGTGGCCCTGAGAGGAGGCATAAGTTCATTTTTTTACTTTTTTGCTGTCATCAGATCTTTGAATACACAGACTTCAGTGTTAGCTCTTGTAAACAAGGATTTTCTGGCTCAGGCTCTTGTCAGTGTGGGACTAAACATCCCGTGACAATCTTGTGTACTGTGAGAGGGCTGGAACAACTGCCACTCGACCTACGTGTTGATATTCAGTAAAAAAAGAACAGGACAATTGAGGAAAAATAAAAGGAAATATGCTGAAATACATCTAGAATTAAGGTGGCAGGTGGAGGGTAGTTTTGGCAAATTGCCACTCCTCCAGTATGCTGTATCTGCCTTGTTGTTCCATCACCATGCATAAGATGACTCAAACTAAGACTAGATTGCAAAGCATGAATGTGTCCAAAGAAGAGGCTGTACTGGAAATGTTTACAACCTGAGCTGAAACTACCTGCCTGCCACCTGAAGACTGTGAATTCATGGCTGTCAGCCACAGTGTAGGAACTGCAGAGCTCTGCAGGACTCACTCAGATAGAATGAATTCGATTTTCTGTTAGAAAGTGTGGAAAAGATCCTTTTTTTCCTTTCAAACTTTACTGAGCTGTTACGAGAAACTGTGTAGAGAGAGCAGGTTCTGATCACCCCCCAGTATTCAGGCTGTCAGTAGCTTCCAGTTTCCCTGAAGAAAGTAGAGGCTGGTCTTTGCCACCCCTTCTTCTCTTGTTGAGCTTCACGCAGAATCTCCCACACTGTTACTTCTGAAACTCTGCTGCCCTTTAATCCTGGAACTCATCAACTGCAGCCTGCTGGCACCCTCCCCAGAGCAGGATCTCTAATCTGCTTTTGCTGCTGTACCCAAAAGAAGGCTTCCTCACTAAAGCTGGTCAAAAATACTTTTTTTTTCCACCCCCCCTTCATCAACAGGACAAAAGGGGGCATATTTTCACAAAAATGTTTGCCTGGAGAAAAATTCTGTAATGATAATTTTACTGCTCTTGTCTGTTTCTTGTTTCTTCAACTGGTCCTTTAAGTCTGGATCAGGTATAATTTAATTTATACTAATCTTGCCCTATAAGTTTATTTAAGTGGCTTGCTTTCTGCGTAACAGAATTGGTGTCAGCCCTGCTCCTTTTCCTCAGATTAGATTCTACTTTATTCTGTAACCAGTTCTATGGTTCTCTCTATACCAGAGGGAGTATGAGAAAGGATAGTTGAGCCTGGTCTGCCTCTTACTTAATTTATTATTGCTCTTAAGTGTTTTGCTTTGCATCTAAGGAGTAGTTGAAATGATTTACTCTTTGTGTTTCCCTTTTCTGTCTGTCTCTTTTCAAGTCTGGATCGTCATATGCAGACCCATCATGGACACCATAAGCCGTTCCGTTGCAAACTGTGCCCATTCAAGTCCTCTTATAATAGCCGCCTGAAAACCCATATACTCAAGGCTCATGCTGGTAAGTTTTCTCTCTCAGTTTTGCAGTGCAGCAGCTGAAATGGCCTGTGTATTCTTGTTGCTGATCAGAGATGCTGGTTTGAACCACGTGTTTTGTCACCAAATTTGGGTAAGATTTTCAAAGGCAAGTCAGAATTGGCCAGCCTGCACACCTGTTGGAATCAGTGGGAGTTTGGATAATGTTTTTTGAAGGACAAGAATTTAAAACAGTGATGAGTACTTCAAGAACTTCTTCCTTTTCTTCTATTTTCTTTTATATGAATGATTTTTTTTTCCTTATTATTTCTGCTTGTTTCCAAGAGAATTTAATTAGTCCGCTTATACCATTGGTGTCTTAACAGATTGGTAGTGAGCTTTGCTCCGCTATGTTTGTATTTCTGTTTGTGCTTTAGGTGACTCTGGGAAAAGGATTGTGGATTGCACCTTGGTTTTGGTAGGGTCTTACACTGGCTTTCATGTTAAAACCAAACACTGCAAACTTTGGGAGTCAGGTCTGTGTGCAGCAGACTGAGAATGGCACGATTCCATTATCACACATGGAAATTTGTCTTGCAAATCTCTGTATTGCAGTATGGAATCCATACAAGCAAGCAAACAGACATGCTTCTGATGAACAGGAATTGGGAAAGTAATGTGTCATACAGGATAGGTCACCTCGAAGTGTTGCACCTTTGATTATTAAAAAGTACGAGACTCAGAATTTCCTCATCTTTATTCCTTGGCCCTAGACTCTTGGCACCATCATGCATCATACATTGAAAGATTATCAGAAGATTGGAGTCAAAAACCACTGGCTCCATTGGTTACACTTGCATCTTTGTGGTTAAAAGGACAAAAAAATCAACCCTCAAACCACAGTCCAAACATGCACTCTGATGCAAATAACAGAATATTGACCAATCTAAAAAACTGCAAACTAGCCCAGTTGTTAAAAACTTGCAAGTAGAAACTCCTGGAACAGATGACAAAAGGGCTAGAAGTATGTTCCTTTCTTTATTATTTGTTTACACTATGTCATATACTCAGGTTGGGGTGGAGGAGGAAGATGGGAAAATGGGGAGAAAAGGCAGGAGGAATTTATAGCTGTCCGCTGAAAAAAAAAAAAAAAAAAAAGTAATTGTCACCATTGATCCAAAGGCATTTTTCATCTACAAAAATGTAGGAGGGATTGATGGTCGCTTGTACTTTGTTTCCTGTATTGATTTTGGATTTCGCAGAGCTTGTGCCAGGACCCTTTTCTGTAGTTGGATGAGTATTGTGGATTAGCTTAACTTTTGCCAACCTCCTGTTGTATGGGACGATGGCATTCTGTCCCTTCTAGGAAATCCAACTGTATGCAGCAGTTCCAGTTTACAGAGTCCCACATCCTGTATGGAGGTGACATGGTTCTTTATCTTCGCCAACCATAAAATAATGTTTTCTTTATGCTATTGTACAGTTGGGCTACTTTGTGTTACCTTGTTTGAACCTGCCAGATTTTTAGACCCAAAGTTAGCATGCAACTAATATTTACTTCACTCTCCTCTTCATGTAAGTCATTGATTTATTTATTATGAATTCACACTTTTGAACTTGATTAGTGAACACTCCTTGAAGGACCATGTTTGCATCGTACAAGAACACAATTTCGTGGTTGCCTAGATAGTGCTTGCACAATGACTTGTGTAATAGGGTTTCCAAAGGCTTATGATCTGTTTCTGCCTCAGTCCATTTCTACTGAACGAATATTCACATCACAGAAAAATTGCTTGTATGTTTTTCAGTCAGAGCTTTGCTTTGTTGTGTTTTGAGTCAATCCTTCAGAAATATATGCTACTGAATAAACACGTTATGAAGACTTTTCCTCAGACTCCCCAGTTTTTCAATAACACAGTGGTTCTCTGAACCTCTCTTTTGTTACCGTTTTTTTGTGTCTTGTCAATCAACTCATTATCAGTTTATTTAAAAGTGGAAACGTCAATCCCCCTGAATTTTTCTGAAGTATCCTGGATATCTTTAAAATTAAGTAAAATCCTGAATCCTGAAGTCTTTTACCCAGTCTGCCTCTCTCCCTCATTTTCTGGGGATGGGTCAAAATTCAGTGGACTATAAAATGCGTTCTTGCCTAACAGCTGGTACCAGTCAGTGTTTCTGGCATTTGTTTTTCATCCAGTATGTGCCATCTCCTTTGGCATGGAGCAGAACAGTTTGCAGTATCTCTAAATGGGCTGTCTGTTGTTTTCATCTGAACTTTTTCACCTGTTCTTTTTTTTTTGCCTTTTTTTTTTTGAGGGTCCTTTGTTAGCATTTTCTAGTGTCCTTGCTTCATTAGTAATGACACCGGATGCACTGCATGCACAAATGGATGATTGTAAGACAGAGTATTGGCCCTGCTCAGTTTCTATGTAATCTGGAACATAATGCTTTCAGTACATATCGGGTGTTGAGACCCAAGACATGAATTTTTAGATTTATTTATTTGTATGTGTATTAATATAATCATTTTATGAAATGCAAAACTAGCAGTTAAAAAAGTGCAAAAGGATTCTGTTAAGCCAAACTGTAGCCTTTCCTCTGCAATCAAACACATCCTTTCATGCTGATGTCCACCTGAGCTGTTATGGCTGAATAGTGGGTATTTTTATTAGTTGTGTCTAGACTGCTTAATATGTAATCATCCTCTATTTGCTTTAATGTCTTGTGGTACTTTTAAGTTAACAGTTGGTTGATGCCTACTGTCGTCCAGGAATCTTTTATGCTGACAACCATGAAGGTCTATATCTGTGTCTTACTGGTATCTTATACCTTGGAGTTTCTTATGTCCTTATACTATCCTGTTCCATTGAGCAACTTGTTGTATGTGCTATCCAAAAAATGTTTTCTTTCTATTTTTAAAAAGGTAATATATAACTGATATAATATGCAGGTGAGGAATGCCATTTGGAAAAAAACACATGGGACAATTTCTTGTTTCACCATTTCAGACTCTAAGTGATCTGTTCTTTTTCAGATGTACCAAAAGAGGCTTTTTAAGAGTTTGTATTTTGTCCCCATGATTAGCATAGTTCTTCTGGAAGAGAGGGGCGGGAGTTATTTTTATGTAGGATGGTTGCTAATCTTTTCAGGTGTGCTTACTCTGACTTGCTACAATATGTGTGTTTTCACATTCTCTTTTGGTTCACTTATTTTCGGTGTTGGAAACAATGCTGTTTGAGAACCTTGTTTGCTAAATTTGTTGAGAGATGGAAAACATGTTCTGCTTCGTTCATTACCAGAACTCTTGTTCTTCTGTTACTATTCATGAATATTTCACTCCTATATTAGTTTTGGCACTTTATGTACAACTCATATGTGGCCAGTGTTACTCTTGTACATGGAAGTGGCACTTCCAAAACAATAACTTGGCACCTGTATAATATCACATTGTTTGTATTGGGACAGTTTCACTTTGCGTACCAGTTGCCTCCATGCTTAATGCAAAACAAATCTTGTCTCAGGATTTGTTTCCCCTTGTTTGCTGTCTCTATGGCTTGGAATGTATTCAAAATTAAATTCACTACTGTTCATTACTTCTGTTCTTTCACTTCTTTTTAGTGCTTTTTCATAACACTTTCACATAGCCTTACAGATATGCACTGTTCTTGGTATTGCCATGTTCACTTCTTGTAGTAAACCAACCTTGACCTGGTTACCAGTTCTATGAAGATTACTCCTGCCTAATGGCAGGTTTTTCATAAGGAAAATGTGACCTTCCCCAAATGTAAATTCCCCCACTTTTTTGGTTTTTTTTGGAGGGACCTTTGTTAGCATTTTGTAGTGTCCTTCTTGCTTCATTAATAATGACGCTGGATGTGCTGCATGCAGAAACAGATGACTTCACCCTCTCTAGTTGCTGTGCTCCTAAAGAAATTTGGAAGTGCTATAGTTAAGTGACTCCATTTTCATCCCAGAGTCTGTTTTCTTCTCATACCATGCAACACAGGCATGCTAAGAGTCTGGTCTCTGTTTTTTGGCATCGGTCACTTTACAAGGATCTGCAGTTGTCAGAAAGCAATACTTTGGTCCAAAGCAGGTGTCTGTACCCGCAGACTCCAGACTGCTCCAACAAGGAGACACGCATAGCTTGTTCTCTTTGGGATCAGTCTTTCGCCGAAGAGTCCATGGGAATTTTACTGCCAAGTTCAGTAAGAGAAGTATGGGGGCCCCATTTTGTTTCTTTTGTGAGCTGATGACTTGCCTGTATTTCGCTCACCCAGGTGAACATGCCTACAAATGTTCCTCCTGCTCATTTTCCACCATGACAATCAGCCAGCTGAAAGAGCACTCCTTGAAAGTGCATGGGAAAGCACTGACACTACCAAGACCCCGCATTGTCAACCTTGCAGCCTCACACGCCCACCACACCTCCAAGAACCACACTCCTGCTGAAGAAGTGGAGGACTCTAATGGTAAGAGGTGCCTCAGAGCAAGAATTTAATTGTCTAAGGTGCCACTTAATATTTTTATTACAAAAAAAATTACAGCAGGCAGCTTGCCCAAAAAGCAGCTTCATTTGATCATTAAGAAAAACCAGAAGTTGCATCAAAAACAAGAGTAAATGTGGTGTTGTAGGAAGTGACCTGCTTTAGATCCTCACCAGTTCATACTACATTAACTTGTCCTGTCACCATTTGACTTTGGAATATGTCAATGCTGGCTTTACTTCTTAGCAGAGATTTAAATTGTAGAAAATTTTCAAAGGCAGAGCGTCTATTGATAGCCAGTGGGAAAGGGATCATCTAATTCCATCCATGCTCCTGAAAAACACCCCTTTATCTTTTTAGTAGAGCACTTCAGTGAAACCACATGATTAAGCTTAAAATGTGAACCTGTAATGATAGTTGAAGTAATTATTCTTCTTGTCCTTGCTACAGAGGACACCAAAAGTACCTTCAGATATTAAGCTGCATCTGCAGGAAGGAGAATCTGAGAACCGTTTTCTTTTCCATGCTTTCTTTGAAAGCTGTTAATCCCCTTGTGCTGGAGGAGTATGCAGAAGATGTTTGGAAAGCAGCAGAGGAAGGGACACTTAACAGAGAAAATGCAGACTCACAGAAGAGGTGTTGTGTGGTATCACAGCAAGTGTTAAGGCTTTAAAAGTGGTAGCTTATGAGGCATGTTTTGGGTGTCACTTCCTGCCAATTAAGAAAAGAGCTGGTCTTTGGGAAAAAAAAATCTTAATTCCTGGATGAGTTGCATTGACATGGGAGGAGAATATAGGTGACTATAAATAAAAGGTTCAGACCTGCAGATGTTCAAGGAACTGGGATGGATGAAGGGCGTATTAGAAGAGGGGAAAAAAATACCTTTTTTCCAGAAGTTTGAGAGGTTCTTAGGGGTTTTGATTGTTGCTGTTTTGCTTGGGTTACTGGCGAACTAAGTGTGGGAGGTAAATATTATCAGTAATCATTTTGTAGCATTTTTGGTCTCCCATCTTCCTTCCTTTCCTTTCTCACCAGAAAAAAGTGTGAAATGAGAAAGAGTGAAAGATAAGAAACAAGTTCAGAAAATGGCAGAAAGGAATTTAAGGAAAAAAGTAATCAGCATAGAAATACTTCATTGATGAAAAAGAGAGACGTGAATAATATTTTTGTGGTTCAGCAAGTCACTTCTGGGGTCAGAAGCAGAATCTTAGGAAAAGATTTTGACCAGCTGCTCTCAGACTACCTTTTGTCAAATGGTTGTCTGGAACAGTGCAATGAAGACTTACTGACTGAGCTTTTATTTTTGCTAATGCTAGTTTAAACTAATCCAACAAGCTGAGTACATCTTGTGATGTATTCTGGAGCTTTTTTATTGCTTTTTAAAAAAAATGTTCCATTACTGACTAAGAAGTGGAGAATAATTTTCAGTGGCTGTCCTAGTCTTTCCTGTGTGTTAGCAATCTTTTGGTAGCAATGGTGTGTTGAGGGATACAGGACAATATTTTAATTTGGAAAGGATGGTTCATTTACTCCTCTTTTTGCTTATCCCAGGAGCTCAAAATCATGATTAGTGAAGTTAAAATTTGAGTGCAGATGTCTGTAGAAGATAATTTTACAGCCTTTAGGAACTCTTCCTGAAAATACATAAAATGATGACTCTGTTACCAAAAGCATTTCATGAGGTTGACTCTGTTATCTAAATCTGTATTGCAGCCTGAAACCAAGGCAGAATTTGTCCCAGTTAGCTTGATCATCTTTAAACAGGGTTAATAGTTAAGTCACTTTGACAATAATAGAAGCCACCCACTGGGGAGCTAGTCAGACGAGTACAGGTGTTACAATAATTGTGTTAACATTTTCAGCATTGCTTGAGGAAGGAATAACCTGTTTTAAGTAATTTTTTTACATTAGGAAGTTGGCTGCAGATCAAGTTAATGATGGCTGCTCTTATGACATCATTTATTTTTGGTTTTTAGAAGGGAATAAATCTCTCTCTGTGGCCTAGGCCTGTAAGTTGCAGGTGATACGTAGGACTAGATAAAAGACTGGTCCCAATAATAGGAAATGCAGGTCTCTGTGACAGGCATGATTATGTCCAGCTGGAGCCAATATTAAGTGGGGCTCACATGGTGTAGCGTAGTTGGATTTTGCCTGTGTTAGTGTGTATAAATAACCTGCAATGCGATCTGTGATCAAGTTAATTCACTGGGGATGCAAAATTGAATTAGGGCTGGGGTGAAAGGCAGATGAGGTTGCCTCATATTGTTATTAAGTTGCTTTGTAGGTTGGTAGGTATGCAGCAGGCTAGTATAATTGAAATGGTTGCAGAAAGGGTCTGTTCCTGTCTGTGGACAAATATTGTGGTTGGAATAGGAAATAGAGCAGGATGACTTGGGGAGATTTGAGCAGCTAGCAGAACTCATCTTGCCAGTTGTTGAGCCCTGTAAAAATGGAGAGAAGGGAAAAGGGTACTGAATTGTAATAGCAGAGTGCATGTCTGAATAGAACTGTTCTGGGACAACAGCCCAGTGGAACTTCTGCTGATGCTTTTTTTTCCTGCAGAAATTGTTCCCTGAGGGGCCTTTCTTAGAACATTTCTTTTGTTCTTTTAGATTTATCCATTCATTAAAAGATGTGAATATATTTAAATTTCTGTGACTCATCTCTTTTAGTTCTGTGTTGGTAGCAGCAAGCATATCTGAAATGTTCAACTGTATATCCTGGAGATGTTTTGGGTGCTTGATATACTTTTCATGGAAGTGAAGTTAAAGTGGAGTAGGTGCTGAACGTTTTAGGTAGGCCCATCCCTGGCAACTACATTGTCATTAGAAAGCGTAACAACCACTTCAGTGCTTTAATGCCTCTCTCAGGGCAGTAGTGTAAAACGGTGATTGTGTCAGTCTCAGTGAGTCAGCAGAGAAGGCTTTCTTACAGAGACATCACTGGAAGATGCTGCTTTTTGTATCCTACCTCTCTTTGTGTGTTGGGTCATATTTTGATATATAAGGAACATGTTTTCATTGTATCCTAATCTACCTAGAGGTAAAGAACTCAGCTTTTTTGGGGGGATGGGATGATGATGTTTTGTTTTGGGTTTTTTTTCTTACAAACAGCCACAAAAAAACAGCAAGTGTTAATCACCAGTGCAACTTTTCTGTTTTGCATAGCATAGGGGCACTGAATGGTTTGTGGTGTCCAACTCTTGTTGAAATGATAAGGTTGCCATTGTGGTAAAATGTTCATTTCCTCTCCCGATAGTTTACGGGGTATTTTTCCTCTTGCAAAAAGAAATGGTAGTGTTTGACTATTTATTTGCATTTGTGTGGTTGGCTTTTTTGTTTGTTTGGATTTACTTACTTATTTGCCCTTTACTCTGAAATTACTTAACACTTTTGAGAACTTATACAGTAAAAATTCAGTGTAAATTGAAATATTATAAACTGCTAGGAGGATTGGGTGAATCCCCTAACAAGATCTGTTTCCATGTTCTTTCACAGTCTTTGTGAGAATCAGAACTTATATTCCTGTTAATCTCTGCCCAGAAGAGTTGTATGGATTTATTGATGATACTGTCATCCTACAGGGCAGTATGTGTCACAGATAAGGCTTTCCAGTGTTGCACTGTGCAGGGTCAGCTCTGTTCCTGTTGACTTGAATGCAAGGCAATGGCATCCCACAATCTGCATTGTCAAGGCATAACATTAGAAGACTACTGTCTCTTTCAATAAGGAAGAGTTGGAAGCAAGGCAGAGACACAAAAATTGTGTGGCTGAACACTAGAAAATGGGGATAGGAACAATAGCAACAGGTGTTATCTGCAAAGTGATCATCAGCTAAGGAGAAAGCACATGGCAACAGACGCTGCTTGTGTAAGCACTGGTGTTATGCATGTTTGCTTGTATTCAAGGGCTATGAAGGTGGTGGACTGCCTTCCTCTTATAAACTGGAGAAATCCATGAGTGCAACCTATTGTCATAAAGCCCATAAAGCAGAATGACTCAACAGATTGATAAACGGTTTCATGTTATGACACCACCCTCAGCAAAAGCTTCTCGGAAGCATGTAAAATACTTGCCTTAAATTGGCCTGGCTAGTACTACTGCTTTTTTGAGTAGCTCTTTGTTTTGTGAAAATAACCCCTTTGGCCTAACTGCATTGTAGAGCAAAGTACTACTCTTTATTCATACGGCTGGCAGATTTGTAGCCTCATAAATTTCTTTGTATCATGACTGTGTGCAGTAATTCAAAATAATAGTTTTTTAATTTTACTGATTAAGAATATTGAATTGTCAAAATAAAACAGTAAAGTGCAAATGATAGACTAGACAGACCTGGATGTGGCTTCTAATGTCTTCTCAGTCATGCTGCGATTGTACAAGATCATTCCTTTTTAGTGGTAACCAGTTCTTGAAATGTAGAAAGCAGCACATTTTGTGTGTGCCCTTGCAGCTCAATAATCATGCTTTTCACTGTTGTGCAAACCAAACGGGGATCTATCGTTAATACCAGCACACATCCCAAAACACATGCAGGGTCAGAACTAGAAGATTTTTTGAGTTTCCCAGTACATGGTAGATCAACATCTTCATTAAATTTAATTACTTGCAGCAGCAAATGCGTTGAAAACTGCTAAGTGCCCTGTTCCAGCTTTTTCTGAACTTTAGCCTTTGCCAGTGGAAAAGAACTTTGCCTCATCTAGAGACTGAAATATAAATACATCTGCTTGCTTTGCCAGAGCTAGGCTGGGTACAAAACTGCTTGACAAGTCCTGTTTCTGGGACTGTTGTTCAAGAGCTGTATAAATCCCTTCCCATTTCTGTACACTTTTTCAAAGTGGATAATGCATAATGAGGATGTCTGTCTTCTATGCTGCACACAGATGAAATCCTGAGGAGTGCAGAGGGCCTTTAGCAGGTTTGCTAAAGCAATTTCATGTACTACCAGAATAAGAGGAGAACAGCGGGAAGCACGGAGCCTTTTCAACAAAATTCTCTCAGCTGGTGCCAGTGAGGCAGGATTGTTACAGTGATCCACTCAGCCCTAGAGCCACACATCTCCCTCTTCCTTCCGTCTTTCAGAAGAGAGGCAAGCTTTCCATATGCTCGGACATACTACCCCTGCTTTTTTTTTTTTTTTAAATCTATACCATAGTGTGTGGCTGACTTGTTTATTTCTATTTGCGTGCACTGTTGCTCTTGATAAGGGATATTTTTCTGAACTTCCAATCAGGGCAGAAAGTTCCTAAGACTGTCCTCTTCACCTTTGGTGCTGTTTCTCTCTCATCGTTGCTACCCTGTCTTAGTGTTTTATGGCTCCTGCTGTTTGGGGAAGACCGCAACCATCAGAGTCCTCACAGCCCGGAAACCTTGTATTGGAGCAGAATAGCCTTTTCTTTGTATTTAGTTTGGGGTTTGGTTTTTTTTGGGGGGAGGGGTTTGGACCCCACTCTTTTGAAGTTTGAGACCCTTTTATTTGACTGTTGTTTGACTGGGGAGGCAGAGAGCCGGTAGTGACTACAAGGCAAATTCAGGCAAAGCTTCAATACCTAATTGCTTTAATTGCAAGGTGAGTTGGAAGGATAGCATCCATGTTAAGGATGCAAGATGGTGATCTGCATACTGCAGAACAGAAGATGCCTCTGCTTTTGTAGTTACAGTCAGGCTGCAAAGAGCTGTCTACTTGTTCTGCCTGTTTCCCTGCTTTTGTGCCCCATAGGAGTGATGCTGTGATGCTGCACGCTGACTCTGAAGTATCAGATTAACCCTACTTCCTTGCAGGCTGCTTTTTTTTCCCTAGCCATGTTCCATCTTTCTCTAACCTAGAGCAAGTTTCTGCTTTCCCCTCAGACTTTGCCTATCTTTCCTTCCCAGAGGTGCTGCCAGTGGCCAAACTGCCTGCCAGTGCTTGTTAAAACTCTCAGGTACTTGTTGGTGTGTCTTACTTCTTGTGGTCAATGTTAAACTAATTATCAGATGTTGGATCAGACGGGAACTTTTCTCCTGCATCAGATTGGCAGGGACTGGTGGAACAAGTGCAGGGTTTGTTCACCTCCAAGTTTACTGAACAAACTCCTCACTGTTTCAAGGACCTGGGGCACTGGGGATGACCTTGTTCTCTGCAGCTCTCTTCCACTGGTGTATAGTTGTTTGGCTTTTGGCCTTTTCCTACAGTGTCTTGAGAACAGTTTTGTGGCTAGTGGAACAGAGGGAGATGTTTATTCTGTCATTGGCTGTGCTCAGGGGGGTGTCAACTGGCTGTTCATTGTGCTCTTTTCTGGTCCTGAGCTTTTTGTGCTTGAACTGAATGGGTAAAGGCAAAATTGAGATTCAACAGGATGGAGACAGGAACTCATGCAGCTGGGAGAAGGTTGCTGTCAGTCTTTGTATGGATTTGGCCAGCCTGCTGTGATGGGATTGATGTGAGACTGAAAGACTTGCCTAGGGTAGAGAGAATACAGAATAAGTCGTTTGGGTGGATCAAGTAATAAATGAAGGAAGAAACATCTGGATTCCTTCTGGGCAGACAGAAATGACCTGATTGCACCCACGGGGGAAAGAAAGAAGCATATCTAGACTCCTGTTGGTTTTTTTCCTGAGGTTTTTGCTTTCTTTTGGCTCTGATTTTTATGTTCAGGATAGGGAACAAAGTGGTAGGTGATGCTCTCTTAGCTGTCACGTACTACTGCTGTCCCTGGAACTTGTGATCACTCTATACAGAGTAAAAAGGATGCTATTGCTATGAAGGGATACGTGGTATGACTTGACCAATGCTGTGCAAGAGAGCATTTCTGCAGGCTATCGTTCCCACATGTTAGTAGCCTTGCGTAAGCTAACTGATATTCTCCCTGTCCCCTGAGACTCCAGTTACTTTCTATTGATCTAAAACCTGCTAGAGGGATTTGGTGCTTGACAGAGAGGTAAAAGTCCTTTGCTCATTTTAGCTCTGTGGAAATGGACATATGTCATCATCATAGTTGACGGCCCAAAGTTTGACGTTTAAATAGCTGGTTTTATTTCTTCTTTAAGGGACATTGTTACTACATTTTGGTACCAATGCTTGAAAATACTGCCTGAAGTGATCTGAGCTCAGAGCTGGTGATAGAGATGAGGCCTTTCTGTTGGCAATAATAATAATAATGTCAAGGTGTATGTGGGAAGTCTGCAGAACAAATTACAAGTTCCTGAGCTCTATTATTAGAATGGATCCTCAGTATCCATATATTGTCACTGTAATTTTAGGGCCAGTTTTAAAGCAGAATGCAAACTTGTAGCAATTGATAAAGCTTTCCCCTCTTCATTTCAACCTTAGAGGCAAGTGAGCATTTAAGTGACAGCAGCGTGTGTGTTTGTGGCTGTGTGTTTGTATTAATAGAAATACTTAAARGGCCAGAGCAATAGAGAAGGAAATGTGTAGTGCTCCTGAAAAATATCTGATGAATTGCCCTTAAAAATGAGACAGAAATCATGGAGCATAATAGCATGAGGATGGTTCGGTTACCGGTGCCAAAAAAAAAATTGCTTGGTAGACTATTGTCTGAGTGAAAAATCAATCGAAGTAGAAAATCTTTGTAAATTCAGAAGAGAACCTGTTACCAGTAAGTCCTTTTGGCAGATTGGTTAAATCGGCATCTTGCTAAAGCTATTTCCAGATCTGTTTGTGTTCCTCTTCTGTAAGTGCACTTCCATTTATGAGGTTTGAGTTTAGCTCAACAGAGTAAGGAATAGCTAGGCAACTTTTTATTTTATGCATTTTATGGAAATAGGTAAGCACACGGAGAGCCCAATGTTTGACATGCAGCAGAAGTCTTGGTTTTAAGTGCCACCCTGTATTTAGACAATGGAATTTTATTCCTTGAATAACAAATGATAATAATACAGGGTTGAAACATGACCAACAGTTTGAATTGTTCACCCAGTATAAGCCAGTGGCAGCAGATTCTCAGCCTGCAACATTCTTTAAACGGAAGGCAGTGGATAAACAGAGGTGAAATAACACAAATGCCAGAGCAAGGGAAACACGATGCACTCCCCATGCATCATTTCTGTGTTGTATGCGAAAATGGCAATGAGCAAAGCAACCGGTCGGGTTAGAAAGCTGTAGTGGCTTGGCACTGATTTTGCAAAGGTTGCAAGTGGTAGAGCAGCTACTGAAAGAGCCTCGTTTATGATGAGAGGGTTGTGTGCAGCCTAAATGTGACTAGTAAGTGGCCAAGTCACCTAAAGAACTGCAGGAAAGTTAAACTGGGTTGAAGCCAGGAAAGAAATTTTGTTGTGGGGAGGACAGATGAAAAGAAGGGATAACTAGAAATTAAATCACACTATATGATGAAGTGTTTCCTGACCCCTAAAACTGATCCTTCCAAATCACAGCATTAGCAGAGCAGGGTAATGATTCAGGCCATGTTGTGCCTGTCTTGAAAGCTAATGCTAATAGAAATTCCTGGTAGTGTTGGATACTCAAAAACAGGAGGGCATGGGAATCTCTTGGACTGATCCTTCTCTTCTGATGGAAATAATATGGTATAACTTATTTCATCAATTATGTWACTCCTTCCTAAGTCTTATACAATTCCTACTGCTTTCCTTTGTGTCATCTTATACAGAGTATTACAGCCACTCTCTCCTTGATCTCAACTATGAAACTCTTAAGATTCTTCAGCAGGCAGCAGTATGAGACTCTCTCTGTGTAAAGGAATTCAGATGATAAAATTATCTGTTATTTTCTTCTTCTTAGATGAAATTTATGTCCCTTTGAAATGGTTTTGATATTAGCACAAGAAGCTGCATAGCATATATCCTGTCTCAGTTCCATTCAGAGATAGGTGTGCACATAACTCAAAAGGGAATTCAAAGTTATAATGAAACATGGATATAGTTTCTCACCTCTTTTGAATAAGCAAGATTGCATAGTCCATGTATCTTTCTGGTTGCCCTCTTCTGAGCCTTAGACATATATGTAATACCTTTCTCACGAAAGCTAGTCCAAAATGATCCAAAAAGTGGCCTTTACGGATAATGCTGAAATAAATTCCTCCAACAAGGTTTTTGGGTTTTGTGGGTTTTTTTTGTTTGGTTTGGTTTGGTTTGGTTTTTTTGGTGTAAATCCTTTAAATGGCAATTTTATTCCAGGGCTTTATTTTCTTTCCTCTGTGATTACTCTTGTCTTTTGGAGTGTGTGAACAAGGACACAAAGTTTTGTTTCCATTACATCTTGTTCACAACATCCTAGCAATGTAAAGGTTCTTTATTCCTTCATATTCTGTTTTTAAACATGCATATTCTGTTTTTAAACATGCAATGAATAAAACTTCCTTGTACTGTATGGTTCCCTAAGCTTCTTCATGAATGTTTGTTGCATCCCTCTGAATCTTAGTCTCTTCTATCTTCCCCTCCCCTCAGCTTAATTTATTGCCAGAACATTTCACCCTCCCACATATTCTTCCTTCCAGGTCAGTGCTGCATGGCATAAAGTGAACAAATGTGTGTAGTCTTGACAATCTTTGTATGACACCCTGCTTTGCCACCTTCCCACTTTTCAAGCTGTTGTCATTCATGACTATATGGTATCCTACTGCTCAGTGAGCTAGTAATTTTGAGTCCGATTGAATTTAGGAAGGGATTATATTCCTAAATCTCATAAGTTCCACTCTTAGCCTTATCTTATGCCTTTTAAAATAATAATTATTATTAGTTCAATCCTCCGTGCTTTTGGCCATATAGTTTGTGTTTGTTGGTATTTTTTGGTATAGTATTGCATCTTGATTTGATTTCACAAATATGTTTCTATCCAGAGGAAACCATTTGTCTGCTGCATTTCTTAATTCCTTGGAATTTTTCTGTCATTCTTCATAGAAATCTTCTCTTTATGTGAATGAATTCAGAGAAAATTAAATAGCATTCCAAATGTTTTCCTTTTAGTCTCTTTAAGACTTAGTAGTTTGCAAATGCAATAAGCTTGCTTTCCAGTGTACTCAAACAGTTGCTTTTCCTGAACAGTGTTTCTCCCTCCATCCCTATCCCTCATTGTGCAGGCATGCAAATGCTTGAATTAGATGTGTCTAGGTCTGTTCACCCTAAAAGGATGAAGCAAAGTTTGATTTCTTTCCTTTAATAGGTACTTTTTCCTCTGGTTTCTCAACTGCTGCTCAGTGTCTCTTACTTAAACACATCCAGGTGTATTTCTGGTCTCTTGTTGTTTGGTTTAGGTGTCTTGTTTTAGTGTGTTTTGCTGTTGCATATGTGTTCATCGATAGCTCTGAAAATACCTACAAATAACTAAAACATCATTTAATTTCTGAGTAAATTTATGTATCCGGATCAGAATCTTCACTTATTTTTTTTCTTCTGAAAAGAACCCAGGTTGTTCTTCTTTTAGGTATCTGAAACATGTTATATGCTGCAGAGGATCCATGAAAACTTGAATTTTCATTTTGCTTCTGTGGTGGTTTTCATTGTATATTTTTCCCTGGTGTATGATCCCAGGGTATGCAGGTGTGTATCAAGCTGCATTTTCACGATTGCATTGCATTGCATTATAGTGGAGACTGTGAATCTCTTTTGGATGAGGTAGTAACTTCCAGCATTGTTGACAGACTCATTGTGCCAGTCTTTCTGTCTGTACTCTGAATAAAGTTTTCAGGGTGGCAACATCACTTACCAGGCATTTAAGTGTTTTAGGCACTCTGGAAATGCTGTCTCTCTTCACCCTGTGCAGAGACACTATGAGACTTACTTATGTGTTATTACCAGCACGCAGTAGTAATTTAGATACAGCTGTGTTGATGGGGCACCATGAGAACAGTAATTTCTACTGCTTGCCTTTCAGCTAGTCATTTCCGCATTTGGATATGAGAATGCTGTTGTATACCGAGGGTAGATTCTGTGGTCTTTTAGATCCATAGGTGCTGGCAGGGATTGCACTGCTTGCTAGCCTTGTTACTCTTCCCGTGCAGGTAGTCTGTAGGTAGACATGATATGTGAAATCTCAAAATGGAGATTTGCATCATYGCCGCTGTTCTTCCATTTTTGACTACATCAATTACTGTTAATTTTTGCCTCTTGGCATGACTGTAGGTGTCCTTCCTTTTGCATCAGATATCCCATGCTGTTACCTTGCTTTTGGAGATGCACAGTGAAGTCCTTCCATTCATTTTGGATAAAATTACTTTTAAAAATGGATCTTGGTGGGTTTGGTGTGGGCTTTTTTTGTTTGTTTGATTGTTTTAAATCAGTCAGTGCTAAGTAGTCCGTTTTCTTTCTTTGCATTGCATATATGAACATGCTTTATTTTCTTACACTGCCTCGAGGCTGCTCAAAGAAAAAAATGCCATTTTTTTCCTTAACATGTAATCGGTACTTCCTGGTGTTTCATTTTTCTTCATTTTCTTCCCCTTCATGTATTCTCTTTGCCTTCATGTTTTACATTACTTAATACAAATTCTCTTAACTCTTCCCTTTGCTTATTTTAATGTCTGTCTTCTGCTTTCTGACTTTGATGTAGGCTTCTAAGGCCATTTTACTTTTTTCAGACATGGATGGCTAGACCCTCTTCCTGCTCCAGGCCAAGGTTGTTAACACTTTCCCAGAGTGCTCCCAACCCTTTGCGCTCGGGGTGCAGCAAAAAGACTGAGGTGGAACTTGCCTTGTGTTACAGCCATGACTCAATCGTTGGTCAGTTCTGAGGGAAAAGCTCTGCTCTCTTCCTCCTTCATTCTCCACTCTTACATCCAGGCATCCTGTTGTTGCAACAACACTGCCAAAAGGTGTCCAGCAGTTTGGTGTGCAGCAGCTCAAAGCTTGTGTAAATGCTAAGGGTCTTACAACACTTGGTCAACATCTTAAGTTAGCCCAGCACTGAAGTATATGCAGAGCTGTTTGGAACATCAGCCCGCTCTTCCAGCAGGAATAGAGGAGGTACCCGTGTAGAAGTGCTCTGCCAGTTTAAGGCTGCGCTGTTGCTCCTTGGCTCTGGATTTGCCTCCCTAGTCCTTCTCTCAGGTACTGCTTTTGAAAAATAAATAAAAAAATCCAAAACCTCAACCCCATCATCTGTTTCTTATTTGTTGGCAGTTCATTCTGTGCTGTGTGCTAAAACACATGTTTGGAAGCAACCTCAAGGCAGTTGCTATCTTTCCACTGCCTTCTCTGGTTTTGGAGTGGGCATGAAAAAGTGTGGTTCACTGAAGTCAGTGGAAAACCTCCCATGCCTTTAGTCAGCTTTGGACTCTGTCTGAAGTGTTCCTGGTGGAGCTAGGTTGCACCTGCATGCTAGGATAGGTGTCTGGCAAGCTGATCCTCAGAAGCCAACAGAAGCCCTATACACGTGTTAATCCTGAGTGTTTTTCTTCAGGAAGTGCTAAATCTTGCAACCCACAAGGATTGCAAAATAATGAAAGCATTTGGCAAGGGAAAAGAGGAAGAATACACAGGCAGAACTAGGGACATGCATGCTACCATTGTTTAAGTCTAAGACTCTCCATATAAGCTCTTCAGATGGCTTTTTTTCTGTAAATATCATAACTATCTTAATTGTAACGGAGCAATATACTAAAAATTGTAAGGTGGCCAGCATGAATCCTGGTTGAAAGAAAGTAAGAATTAAAATATTAAAGGTAGAATTTGCTTTTGGCTATTCCTGATGACAAGGAAAGCTACTTTGTGTACTTCTTTTTCCTGGGGGGATAGACATGTAGCTATCTACTTTTGCAGTTTTCACATACCAGATTCCACAGAAGTATGTAAATACCCGATTGAAAGTTTGAAAGCTGGAATAATAGACACCAGATGATAGGGGAAGTAAAAACATCTGAAGTATAGTAGATCTTCCAAACAACAACAAAACTTCCTTGTTCTGAAAATAATCGTTTTTAAACCTGTAACTTTCTTAGCAGTGGATATCACTGAGGCTTTGGCTAGGAGCATTGATGATGTGATGGAAATTTTTCATCCCTTCTTCTTGAGGAAGGGAACAGTAAGCTACAAACTAGACTTTAATCAGCACCCCACCAGTAATTTGACTAGTACACATACAAAAAGAACTGTTTCCAGTGCTATGAACGTTTTTTAGGCTGTCGTATCCTTGTCAGGAAATCTGTCTAACTGTGTTTTGAGCTTTTAGAAGCATTGAACCCGGTAGCCCAGACACCAGGGTGCAGATATGCAAGTCAGCAAATCTGCTCTGAACCATGCATCGTTTTGGGCCTCAGGGTCCTGTTCCAAAAGAGTGTGAGCACACAGTTGCTGCCTTTGAGGGAGAAGAGACTTCTGCAGAGGTTTGCAGCTCCTCAGGCCTGTCCTGTGCCAAAGTAAAGGAAGTGGGGAACCTGCCTCAAACACAAGGAAAAGAAAGCCTTGACATTTGAATGGGTGGAGCTCAACGTGAACCCTCACGGTGAGCAAACCTGCTGTAGAAGTGCTAGAAACAAGAGATGATAAACGCTGCATTGTAATCCAGCCTCAGTTCATGAGGCTTGGATAGGAAAAACAAAAAGTATTTCATTCATTTTACCAGAATCTTTCATGTCTCTGCCTTTGTCTTTGCTGTACACCTGGTGATGAAGCCCGGGGAGCCCAGAGACATTTATCTCCTGCTTGTGTTTTGTTTGTGTGTTTGTTTTCTTTTGTTGTTGTTAGTTTGTTTTTCATTTCTCAGGCATGTATAACCCCCTTCTGTGGTAGTGAGAAAAGAAAGCAAGCATTTTACTTTTTGAAGACAGGTGGAGAAGTCCCCACACTTAGTGCTGTATAGGCCTGTTTGCCTTTTGTTACTCCATACTAATTGGTTAGAATGGACAGTGTTAAGTTCCCACAAGTATGTCTGTTAGAGAATTCCTACATATCCAGCCTCGGGGAACTAAGCTTTGGAAAATGAAGTACCCATCAAAGCAGGAGGTGGCTGGTACAGTTTGTATCCCGACTTCCACCACCACCACCACCCCCCCTTGCTTTTTATTTTCCTTCTTCCAGAAAGCTTAAGAAAAGAGCCCTTTGTCTTCTTTTCAGGAAAGTTACACTGAAATTCATCTGTGCTTTATTCGTCTGTTTTCATTTGTGCTATTCATGGGCAGCTGCGGGTTATATAGGACAAAGCAGATGAATTCCTAACCTCCACATTCAAGCAGTGTGTTGGGAAAGGTTCAACACCACCCTCCCCCCCCTCCTTTTTTGGGCAGTCCCGCTAAAGTATTATAGCTTTCAGTTTCAGTACTGAGACATCTCTGGACTGTTTCTCCACATGCCATTAAAATGGTGTGGCAGAGTTCTGCTGGGTTGTAGAAGGGATGCGTCTATACAGATATATTTATATAAAGAGATCTCTTTCTCAGTATAGCAAAACTTAGCAGCTTCTAAGGAAATGTGGTTTAGAAGTTTGCTTTACTGGAATTTATGGTTAAATATCTTTTTTTCCAATGATGACTTCATTTCAAACATCATCAGCTAGGAGAACTTGAATTTACCTTTTGCGAAGACTGCTTCAAATGTGACAAAGTAAAATTGTATCATTTCACTAAAGTTAACCTTTGATGTGGGTTTCTTAAATAATTCCATGAATGAGTAGGGAAGACTATCCATTTATTTTTCCTTTCTTTTCTCTTTTTTTCCTTTTAGATAGGCTATTTATATGTATCTTGTGCCAGGTCTTCATCTGGTATAAAATGGCATAAGACATTTGAGAGGATCTGGTCTGATTTATTCACCAAACACATAGTAACACTTGGCAGTATGATTAATGTGCTTTACCTTCACAAATTAAAAGTGTCTTAAAACCAGACTTCTTTTTAGACTACTTTTAATTTAAATCTGTCACTTCTTTCCTCCCCAAATCAGATCTAAAAAGCATAATTTATACTGATCACCTTTTAAATTGTAGAATACACATTAGATTAGATTAAGAAGTGCTACACCTCTTTTTCTTAATCCCTTCAGAAAGCTGTTGGAGGATTTCGTAACAAACATCTTGATCAACCCCCTCTAAAAGCCAATAGGTGCTGGAGCAGGCCTCAAACCTTTTTAGATTTGTTGATCCACCTGGAATAACAACTTCCCTCTGTTTATCTACAGACTCTTCATACTCTGAGCCTCCCGATGTTCAGCAGCAGTTGAACCACTACCAGTCTGCAGCTTTGGCCAGGAACAACAACATCAGCCCAATCCCCCTTTCCGGGAGTGCTGCAGGAGTGGAAAAAACGGAAGCCATCCTTAACTGTGAATTTTGTGAATTCTCCTCGGGTTACATACAGAGCATTCGGCGTCACTACCGTGACAAGCATGGAGGGAAAAAACTCTTCAAGTGCAAAGATTGTTCCTTTTATACAGGCTTTAAGTAAGTACTATGTAAAACAGATAAACTGAACTCATAAGGGGTTTTTTAGCACTTGAAAAAACTTCTGAGATCTTTGAGAGCTGGCTGTAGCTGACAGAAACATGGCCACTGCTGATCAGGGAGAAGAACATAGGAAATGCCATGCCAGATCACAGCAGCATCCATGTAATCCATTTTCCTCTCTCCTACAACAGCCGGTGCCATCTGCTGCAGATGAAAGCACAGTAAGTCCTTGTAGTAGGTTTTACTTGCTGGAGGAAATAGTACAGGTAGTACTTTTCCCTCAGCATAGGCAATTAGAGGGCTATCCTTATCCTCAAGTGTGAAAATTTTCTCTACAAAAATAAGGTCATTTCCTGGTGCAACCAGCATGAAGCATGGGACATTCAGGTGTCCTAGGGAGGCAGGAGAATTTATATCATCTTTCTGAAGAAACCTCTCTCATGTAATGTATTTCTCCCACCGTCTATCTAGCTGAAATGCAAAGCATTCTCTAGCATATCTGATAACATATAGAGACATTCCAGAAAATCCAATTGGATGTGCAAAATTTAAAAACTCAGTGCTGTGTGTGTTTGTGTGTATGTGTGTGGTTTTAGCTGATGTTCGGTAAGGGAAAAAAAAGGCCTATGCACCTGTGCTGTTCATCATTTCCTCCTGATATGCTGGACCCTCAAGCATAACACTCTCAGCTGACATTTGAGGTCTCAAACTTGTTAAGTTCTTAGGAGACTGGTGACAGTAAGCAGTATGTCTGGATAGAGGGGAGGAGTTCTGTTGAAGAAAATGTTGAGCACAAACCTGAGAGAATCCACACAAGAGCAACCTCTATTTACATGTCTCTAGCCTCTGTTGCTTCAGCTCCTTGCTGCCTCTATGGTAAAATTTGCTGCTTGTGCTTTATATCCTGATTGCTATCTGTCTTAAAGATTACCAGCAATTGCCAGGTCCGTTCAATCTGTTCATATCTTGCGAGGGCCATTTTCTTCTACCTGGATGAAATGAAATAATCTTAAATCAAGCAGCATTTAAACACGTTCATAGTTGCATAAGGCAGTGGTGTTTTTTCATGTGGTGTCTCAAAAATTCAGGGATTAAGTCTTGCTTCTTTTAGAAGCACAGCATGTTTTCTGTCTTCAAATAAAAAAGGGGGGGGCAAAAAAACCCCATACCAATCCTCACTTCAACTCACCATAGAAACTTAAATGCATGAAAGCACTCACTGAAGTTGATAGAAATACACCTGTAGAATTCAATGATCACTGGATCAGGCCCAAGCCAGTTGTGTTAGTAAGTTGCTTTGTGTTCAAGCTAACAGTCTTGAAGAACTTCAAAGAGACTTCTAACTCTAGTTCAATGTGGCAAGCTCCTTAGCTTTTCAAGCTTTACCACTGCTTCAGGAAAAAATGACCAAGTGCCCCAAGTTTACAGACACCTCTCATTTCAGTAGTTGAGCTTGTGGTTAGATAGGTGTACAGTTGATTTCCTCTGTATGCATGTCTCTTGCAACTTTTAAGTACGCAGCCAATGTAATGCCAGCATGAAATTTTTTGTTCAAAAGTACTGTGGAGTATTCATTCATTCCTCCACATTAATAAGTAGAGTATTCTTAGTCTTGGGTTTTCAGATCCTTATAGCTGATGCTTTAAAACTTAACTACTCAGTGCCAAACTCACTGTGAACGCAAGTCTGTTTTGTATCCTGAATCTAAACATTTTAGCTGGTTTTGGGCTTGTCCTACCAAGGCAGAGGTGGTTACAGATGTTATCTGCCTCCAGAAATAAGTCTGTCCTCACCTCTGCAAGTCCAGAACAGATGATAGATTTTGTTGAACTTGCTAAAAATTTTATCTTTGCTAGAGGAAGTACGCTGAATATTTCAGCCTGAAGACAAATAACGAGCATGAAAGGTGGGAATTCTTTTGCTATCTCAACTATAGCAATGTGATTATAGAGCAACCCATGCAAAAGAATATCTTGTCAGAATGAGTGTTTGTTACTTGAGGATACAAGCCTGCAAATACCTCTGCTCATGTGTTACTCATGTGAGTAGCCCCGCTGAAATGCCATGTGGCACTGTGAAGATAAGGCTGAGTGGTATCTGTACCATTTTACACGACACGTCCCTTATAGAGCTGTGACACTTCTTTGTTCCCTGCACACCTCTTCTGACTGCTTCCATCTCTCTCTCCCGTTTCACAGATCTGCTTTTACTATGCACGTGGAAGCTGGGCATTCGGCAGTTCCTGAGGAGGGACCCAAAGACCTTCGCTGTCCTCTTTGCCTATATCACACCAAATATAAACGCAACATGATTGACCATATAGTTCTGCACAGAGGTAACAATATCCCTGTATGTGTCTGTATCTGATGAGGGGAATGCTGAACAATGCCCTTGTCTTTCAGACTGCTTTCATTAAATTTTCCCCTTTCTGTACATGAGGACAAGTATGTTGAATAAGTCATCAGCCCTTGAGTATCTTTTGTTTCATTTCTAAATGATGCGTCTTATTTATTTCCTGTAAAATTCAAAGTTAGCCAGTGCTGAAACAGGGCAGATTTAAAATTGTTTTTAAGCTTTTCCTCTGGAGAGGTTAACAGTCATCAAACACCTGTTTAGCAAGAGTTGCCCTAATTTACAGCTCTGATCTAGGCCAGAGTTGTTTCCTGCTTATGTCCTTGTTATAAAGGCCTTGCTATCATAAACTCTGTGACAAGGTGTATCAACTAATCACAGAGGCCCCAAAATCCCTTGATTAAGTAATCCCTTGATTAAGTAATCCCTTGATTACTTGCTTGATTTTTTTCTCTTCAGAGTTCTCAGGATCAAAACAAGAATTATCATACTTTTGTTTTTCTTTAAGACTCCTTTTCTGTCTCCACCTCTCCCTTGTTTTTTTAAGCCATCTAAAAGTGGGATTAGGGATTTCTATATTCTATTAACTGCGGGCTTGCTAGCTCAGAAGAGACAGCTGTTTGGGCTCTCTGGGCTGGGATTCCTGCCCATAGCTATCACACTTGATGCTTGTAGATGGTCTGTTGGCTGCCGAAATCCAAACCCATGTGTTGGGATGGCACTCTGCCTGCTTGCAGGTTGGGCAGAGTTTCACAGTAGGGTATTGGTGGTGAGCAAACACAAGTTTTGCATGCCATCTTTTTCCTGGAGGAGATCCTGGTGTGACAAGCGCTATCGTAATTCCTTGTAACATACCACTTTTCAGTGTTGGTAGCTTAAAGTCCTTCTTGTACCAAAGCAGTGAGGTTGGCAGAGTTCATACAAATTTCTATCTGCTAGCAGGGCTATTCTGAGGGAACATCTGGGAAAAATGACCTGTCAGTGATTCAGAAAGCACATTATAAAGCTGCCTTATTTGGTTGTAAGAGTTTGGCAGATGCTTTAGCTTTTACTTCCTGTTTTTGAAGGTGTTGCTCTGTCGGACTTTGCCCAGCTTCAGTGCATACTCCAGAATTAGCTCACTTTAGAGGAGAGGAGGGTTTAGTTAACCTCTGTGCAGGGGACCGTGCAGTTCCAAGTGCTGCCGAGGTGTGCTCTGTTCTGTGGCTGTGCCAGGGCTCCGGTGGACACTGCCAGAACTTTAAAATACAGATAGACAGGCTGAGGGAGAACTGCATGGGCTTAGTTAGGGTATTTTCCATCATGCATAGACTTGACACTGGCAATGTCCAGTTGCAGAAGTGGAAGAGCACTTCATGAGCCCAAGCAGCTGTACTGCCTTTACAGAGCTGTTTCTGACCAATTGCAAGGAGGTGGGTTACCTCCTGGGTAAGTGACACGGCGGATCTGTTCTTTTGTAGGGCTGTTGCTTCAGTTGCACAAACCAACCTCGAGCCTTTGTGCTGCTGAAACAAAGCTGATAGCAAAGGACATAATGGTATACCCACTAGAGCATTGGGAGAGGTAAAACAGAGTAAAAGAAGTTTTAATGCAAATGGGATTATAGCTGATAAAGAATCTCAGACGCCACTGGGGGAAGGACAAGGGTTTTCCCTGGCATCAAGCATCCAGGTAATAAAGGAAGTAGGGTCCTTCCTTAAAGTTCTTTCTGGTGCATATATCCAGCTAAAAAACCCTGTACCGTTGTGTTTAATTGTGTGGCAGCTGAAGCAGACAATGTTGACAAGATTTAACATGCACTGAAAGAGAGACTGAGGGGTGGTGAATGTAGTCTGAGATAGCCTTCCRTTTTTATAGCCATTGCATTGGTAAAACAAGGGCATAGCCCTGAGCTGTGGTCCAAGAAAATTAGTTTTGAGGTAGATGGAGTGGTGTAGTGTGTAAAATCAACAGTGAAGGATTTGATCCGTTCATAGTTAATGTTCCTCCTGTGTTTACAGATGCGTGACTCTTACATTACTTCCAAGTTGCTGCACCCCTAATCCTTGGTGAAACAGCATATGCTTGAAATGGAGAGTATATTTGCCTCTTAACGAGTGGCTATGGAAGCTGAGTTTTACAGGGCTAAAGCATTATCAGCTAGAAGACTGAATGCCTAGTGAGAAAAAATTAGGCAAGGAATTTGCTTCCCGTTAAGAATGAGGGCAAAGAGAAAGCTTCCAAGAGCCTTCTTCCATGTATCACCTATTCCTCTGTAAAAGGAGTTCACTGTCCCTTCTGCGGGTACAGATGGAGCACAGACTCATTACCGGTGGCCTGTAGCAGGGGACTGACACAGCTAGAGGCTGCTATGCAGGTAGGTGAAGAGAAGAAGTTTGGCTCTCGAGTTCTTCCTGGCCTTTGTGACAGGCAAGCCTGGGGAGAGGAGACGCAGAGGAGACTGTGAACTCTTGGTCCGTGACCAGCAGAGGTGCTGGCCTTTAATTTAATTTAGTCTGGACAATGCAAATAGTTTTCATTATCCCTTCCAGTAGCATTCCCACCACACATTTTGAAATACATTGGTATTTTCCAGGGCTGAATGCAACTTACAAGATCACTATTGGGTCTACTTTAAAATCCTTGAGGCATTATTTTTTCTTCTTTTAACAATCATTTTATTCTCTTCCTGGTACAAATAGTGATTTTGTTCTTCCATTTAATAGAAATTACACCCATTTCTCTTGAATAGTAACTTTAAGATAAAAAAGTCAAATTTTCAAATTCATCTACCTCCCTGAAGGCTTCATTGCTACATATCCTGGTTCCCTGCACGTGGTTGTTTCTGGCATTATCCCTTGTACACACAGCTTCATTGATACCTGCAGAACCCTTGTGCTGTGCTTGCTTTTGGCTACTGGAATTCAAATGCTACGTGTTCTGTGACTGTAGCTTGGATTTGCAGGCAAAAATGCATATTTTCACTCAACGTGACCAAATAATTGGTCTGTGTCTAGATAGTAGGACTGTTTGTTTGTACTTGGTTTACTTTTAAGGGAAGGAAATAACTGGTATATGCTGTGGTGTGTTGCTGAGTAAAGATTTTTCCTTACAACTAAGGACTGATAGATTCATGGGCTCTTTTATGCCTTGAGAAAAAAAATGTATGTCTGCTTTGAGTTACTGTACTGCAATATACCTAGTGCATTAATGGCCTTTCAATTTAATCTCTGATCTGCATTACAATTAGCCTGAATATTTCAGCCTAATGGAAGGATTGAATTTCTTAAACCAAGATGATGCTTTTTAGGTGTTTATTTTGTTGTTGTTTTTTAATTACACCTCTTGCTAAATTGTTCCACAATTCAGGACATCTTTTTGCGAGGCGTATACAGTAGTCTTTGTTTAGACACTGCTGAACTTTGAAGAAGTCTACACACGGATGAAGAAGCTACCTCTGTCAATTTGTGTATGGGGCTTTATGGTTTGCTGTAATTTTGTCAGTTGCCCAGATATGATAGGTGCATTCTAAATGAGTCATTAAATAAACAAAACTTTGTAGGGGCAAGCTGGAGATGAGAGCATCACCTTACAAAATGTGAGGTTCTGGATCCAAATAACCCTGCAAGTTCCAAAATCATTGCTTGGAGGAAGCTCACTGACATGAATACATCATGTAAAAGTTTTAAATCATCATCCCCTGAAAGTGAAATCCTTCAGGCTGGAATTGATGTTTATGTTTATTTTGCTTTTCTTGTGTTATTGTGCTGCCTTTGATTTGGGGAGTGTGTGTGTGATTGTGAGATAATAGGTTTTGCTAATGTGAATTAGGGAATGCTGCATTACTCCAGACTAGTAGATAAAAATTTTTATACCATCTCATGTTTTAGCTTTTTTAATCTGTGCCAGGTGCTAGAGGAAAAGTGAATTTTCAAATATTTTAATTAGTATTTCTCTTTTTGAAAACATCACTTGACTTTTTCACTTTTGAAACCAGCTGTGTCACTTATTTCAGTGAGTTCAAAAGCACACAGCTGCAACAACCTTGTAAAAAGTCTTCTTATGACCCCAGAATCACAGCTTTAAATTCTGTTGTCTCTTAGACCCTATTCTCCCCTCCCCTTTTCCCACCCTGAATGGCCACAACTTGGTGTCTTTATAGCTAGAGAAGCTGTTGTTGGTGTAGAAAAGAATTCCAAGTCCACAGTTGGTTTTTTTTTAAGACATAGCTTTGGGGAAAACTTCCACTTTTTGAAGTGGCCAAAGAGGAAGTTATGAGATAGGATAACTTTTCTGTTCAGGGAGAAGCTGAGCAGGATGGAATATTTTGTTGGGCTGTAGAAAAGTCTTGTGAGCAGYGGTGGCATGTGGATTGGCCAAAAGTGAATGAACAGTGGAGCTTTTGCCACCTTCCAGAAACCCTAAGGGAGTTTGTATTTCTGTAGTTGTCTTTGATGTGATATTACCCTCCTCACTAAAGAAAAGGGCCCATTGGCTCAGATCCATATGTGGATTGCCACGTCTCACATTCCCCTAGCCTTCATGTCTACCATCTGAGATTCAGGCCTGTTTTTTTCATTCGTTTGTTTTAATCTGTTGTTAGGGATGAACCTGTATGAGGAAGATCAAAGACCTCCTCTGCGGTCCATAAGGAGTAACAATACTAAATTTCAGTGTTCTAGTTCAAAAGGTCAGTTGAGTAACAAAAGCCCATAATGAGGGTCTTCTGGTGACCTTCAGCTGAAGGGTCAAATTTGGGGTTTCTCTTGTGCGCACAGCTCAGGGAACCACAGTGGATGAGTGTTACGCACCTCGGATTCTGGCTTTGTCAAATGACTGAAATCAATTGCTGCTCTGTTAAACGTCAGTGCTTTGTTTGAGAAGTGAAGAGTTTAAAAACTCAGCAAGAGCATTTTCAGTACATGCGTGTATCCATGATCTGAACTGTGGGAAGTGTGACATGACACGCATGCAGATTTTGAGTCTGACCTTTCTGAAAGTTGTGGGTGTGTTGGGAAGTTTCTGCCCCTGGCTGAACTGCACAGCCTCTTCCAGGAAAAGGTGCTGCCTTGCTTACCCTCTCAGTCCCCAGAGAGTAGCTTTAGATGTGATGGTGAGGATACCAACTCCGATTTTTATAGATCCAGCAGGGTGATGCATTGGGAAGCACCCTGCAGCTTCCCTGTTTATTGCATTTCTAGCAGCCATTCCTGGCTGCTGTCAAGTACTGAACCAAAATGGACTTTTGGTCTGGCTGATTTATGGCTGGTTCTGTATTTCCAGGCTCTGCTACTCTGACTCACAGATGGAGTCTCATTTGCCCCAAAACCTCCATTCCCATCCTCTTCATCCAACAAGCAGTTACATTTGTGAGGACACCTGCATTTCTAGTCTTGGAGGATTAACCCTGTCATTGTAGGAAGAATTGTTGTCTTGTGTTTTTTGTGTTGGTCCAGCTTAGCTCCCATTCCTTTATAGACAGACTGCCTATCCATATACCAGATCCTATTCCTTGTGTGGGTGGTAGTGCCCAAACTGGGCCTGGTATTTCATAAAATGTATTAAGTGAATGTTGTCCTGTCCCTACAGAAGAGCGGGTCGTTCCCATTGAAGTCTGCCGTTCCAAACTGTCAAAGTACTTGCAGGGAGTTGTTTTCCGCTGTGATAAGTGTACCTTTACCTGCTCCAGTGATGAGAGCTTGCAGCAGCACATAGAGAAGCACAATGAACTGAAACCTTACAAATGCCAACTCTGCTACTATGAGACCAAACACACAGAGGAGCTGGACGCTCACCTTCGAGATGAGCACAAGGTAACATCCAAATAGTTTTAATTTGTAGCAATCTACTATTTGCAAATGCTGTATTAATTTACTTGCATGTCAACTCTGAGTAGCCAACTTGCCATTGGTTTTTTTTCTCTCCCTCCCCAAACCTGGAAACTAATCCCATGTTGGGCTTCACTTCCTCTGTTTTCTATTATTTCTTTTTTTTCTTTAGAAACTCAAAATTGAGAGTTTCTGAAGCTGTTCAGATTGATCAGAATTGGCAGACTGTTGTATGCAGAGTATGATTATCTGGAAAAGGCACTTGTGTATGCTAGGTTTATTTAAAGAGGGGAAAAAAAGGGTTGGGAAACAATATTAAGGCTGTGTGATTCAGCATCTCTAAAAGGCAGGAGATTCCAAACATAAGATTGCTCTGGCAACTTCAGCAGCGTGACATGCCATGCATATTTTAATAACAAAGAGGGCAATACCTCCCCATTTACATTTAACAAGGGAAAGATAACAGCAAGTATAACCAGGTCTTAAGTTAAGACTGCTTTGGAGTTGTTGTGGAGTGGCTGAGTGCAGACCTGATCCAGTCTTTGAGAAGTCATTAGAGGCTTTCCACAGACTGTTAGCTTTGAATTTCTGTAACTGTGAGCTGCGTAGCTGAGAGACACTTAAGTTCTAGAACTGAGATGTGTTTTGGAGTATTTGTTAGAGTGCTTCCTTGTCACGTTTCCAGGGGAGGCAGCTATATGCCTTCACCTGTTGGAACTGAGCTGCCCAGGTCCCCACTAAAAGCTCACTCTTACTTTGTTGACTGAATGACACTTTCCTTACAGCCAAATACATTTATATTGACAGTATTAGCAGCAGAAGTCCCAGCAAAACTTTTCATGCTTAAAAAATATTTGGCTGTCTTACAAAAACAAACTCTGTAAACTTATGTTAGCCCGCTATGCTTATCTGCCCTCTTCTTTATTGCTTTTGGAGAGTCTTCTGCAATTCACATGGTACATGAGATGCTCCATGTCTCCTAGTCGCCACAGCAAGGTGCCTGGCGTATCCAGGAAGCACTATTCCTCATTCTTTTCACACAGTGCATCAGGCTGGGAAGATTATTCCCTTACTTAGCTCTCCCTTCCAATTTGGACCTGCAGTGATGGTGCCAGTAGTTTAGGGTATCTTCTCCCCATTTCTCTTTGGTAATTTATATCTCGCTAATTTGTGTCCCAAGTTCTGGGCTCAAATACCCAAGTGATATATTGCACCTTAAAGAGTTCCTGTGCATGAGCTGAGTTGAATTAAGTGCCTCGCATGGGGTGTCTTGTTTGTTTAAATCTCAGTGGGTAACGTGTTAAGTCAGAGAACCTCATCACAGCTGTCTGTACAGAGTAGTGCTAGGAATCTGCACACCACCGTATTTAGGATAGTTTGCTATTTGGAGATATACTACAGTCTAATTCACATGCTCCTTAGGTTCATTCACATTCCCTTTCCCACAGAGGGATAAAAAATAGTCAGTGGGTGTTGATATTTCATTCAGCATCTTGCAGGAGGTGTTGTACTGCGCTCATTCCTCTGTCTCTATCTTCTCTGCCTCTGTGGCTTAGTGTCTGTGCTGTTGGAGGGCTGTCTCTTTGCATGAAAGATGAATCCAAAATCCTTCCCAGCAGTGATCAATGAACTCAGAGGGTGCTTGTCATCCAACAAGTATTAGCCCTAGTGTCCTGGTCATGCTCCACGCTCTCCGCCTCTACTGTAAATCTGGACTGCTCCTCTGCTGTTTCTGTTGGATGTGGTGGAGTTCCTGACTTCTGTGCCCTAAGCTGCTCCTTTCATACTGCTGCTGTGAGCTATTAAGTAGCTGGTGCATTTCACCCTAGGGTTAGCTGAATTTGACTGCTGGGTGAAGTGTTCCCATTATAGTCTGTGTATCAGTTTGCAAAGCACTTTGCAGCCCTTCGTAATGAAAATTAATCTGTTAACTAATGAGTGAAAGTGTATGTGGCACACAGCAGCCCTGAGCTTAGTAAAAGACCTATCCTTTCATGAATGAAGCTGAATGAACCAGTCACAAAGAATTTTCCTTCAGTGTGGATGTGCAATAGTAGTGTTTGATCACAGCGGTTGAACGGTCCCATAAAAAGAGGATACAACTTAAAGTGTTTTGCATTTCTTGGATTTTTTTTTTGTTTTAATACATCAAAACCAGGAGGAAATGCAGGGGGTTTACTGAATGTCATTAATTTTTKAAAAACAAAAATGAGAAATGCAGAACAAACAGCAAAAGAAGAATCACTATCATTGAAAAGAAATGAGTGTTAATTTGATTAGGTGACTGCGTGTCCCCTCTAGCTGAGCAGGCATTGGGGTGTACTCAATTTTGTTTTGCATATGTGATGATCTTTCTGATTAGCTGATAATTGTGCTGATGGCCGACAAAAGTGTTTCTTTCAAAGGTGAGTCGTAATTTTGAGCTGGTTGGACGGGTTAACTTGGACCAGTTGGAACAAATGAAGGGGAAAACAGAGAGCTCCAGCAGTGATGAAGAAGAAAAAGAAGAAGAGTTAAGCCCCAAGACTGAAGAGAGAGGTCAGTGCAGCTCTTTTTTTTTTTTTTTTCCTTGGCACTGCAACATGCCCCATCAGTCCCACCAAGCAAGGTCAGCTGTTGACTCTACAGCACATTCCTGTAGAGCCATGCAGGCATGCCAGCAGGAGCAGAATGGGGCTTTTGTGAAGACACTGCTCCTGGGGGAATCTCATATTTCTAATCCCTATTACAAGTTTTCTGTCTATTAAGAAAATACGTACTATGAGAAAACACAGATGGCATCTGTGACTTATCTGCCCATGCAGATAACATTTATAAGGGCTTGGAAAACTACCTAAGTGGAGTATTTTAGTGGTCTGTCAGATCTTCTGTTTTGGTAACCAATTTTCAGCTTTTCACTCGGCATTGTTCAAGCGAGGGATGAAGGGGTCCTGGCCAAACTTTTTAATGGGCTGTTATTAACTCTGTGCTCAGCATTCCTTGTCAGACAGAGTCAGTCCTGTTGCAGTTGCTGCAGTTGGCAGCTCTGGAGCCAGGGTAGGTCCATGCCCCACCTGTACCATTGTGTATTTAAATATGTGCCTAAGTTTGTATCTAAAACTAATCGCACTGACTTCAGCAAGGCTAGGCCATGTGCTTGCTAATGCTTTTGGTTTGGTTGAAGTTAGATCAGCAAGGAAGAAGTAAGTTCTCTTTAAATTGACCTAAGGGTTTCTTCTCCTTCCCTTCCAACAACCTTCCTCCATGAAAACTAGGTTATTGCAGTATCTGGTGTAAACTGTGTGTTGTCTAGTCTGCTCTGGTGCACAATTCATCAGTCAAATGCAGTATGTTCACAGCTCTTCAACGTCTTTAGCCCTGTGATGTCTGAATGTCAGGTTCCTGGGGTCACCCACCCTCTTAATGCTGACGACTGCAGTTAGCCAAGTTCTATGTACTTTAACTAAAGGTACGCCACCATGTTTACCTTTTTCCTCCTGAATTTTCAGCTTTCAAACTCACTCAGGAGTTGGACACTACATCTTTTCAGACCTTGAAAAATTCCAATTTCTGGATTCACAGGTTATTTACAGAACAGGAGGGGCTCAAATCATGCTTCTTACCTTTTAATAGCAAGACCCCAGTGTCTTGGCTTTTGTTTAGGGTCCCTGCAGCAAAAATTCGGTCTGCGCTTACCACCAGCACTTCAAGTGTGGTTAGCGATAGCTTTTATTTAAATGAGAAAGGAAGCAAGTTGGATAGGAAACCATTTATGTTTTAATGAAAAATATCCTTCACAAGATCTTAGGTAAAGCAGTAGAAAAATCGGAGAAGGACCTGAAGGGATGTTTGTTCTATATGCATTTCGAAGTTCAACATTAGTAACTCGTGTGGAAACATGCTTGGGTGTCTATTCGGGGACAGCTTCGACCCTCAGAGCTTCATGGCTGGAACAATGATTGTGTAATGATTTGACTAAAGGACCAGCTCACCTTAGTTGCAATGTAGCAGGCTGATTAATGTTTTGTATAGACACAGCTAGCAGGGGATGAAGAGTCATGCTGTCCTTGTGAGGATTACCTTAGCATTACGTACAAGCACAGGTGCTGAAGTGACCTTGGAAGCCATGGTATCTAGACCAAGAAGAAGAAGGTGCTATCTGCCAAGCCTTACAAATCCCTGTAAATGCACCATGGGAAGGGGGACAGCCCAAGGTGAAGTTCATTGTTTAAACTGGCTTTGGGTTACACTGTGAAAACGTAAAAATATCACCTTCTATGCTGGAGATTTAAATTTGCAGGGATAATAGGTAAGTGTCATCCCCATGTTTCATGTGATCAATAGTTAAGCAAGGGATAGTGTCGTAATAATTCTAATTTTTTTATTTTGTACTTTTTTCACCTGTATCTGTGGTTTTTTAATCTGTGACTGGCTAAAATGATTTCTGCATGCTTGTTCAGATGACCAGTCTGAAAAAATCATGCATATTTCCAAGTTTGTTTTGCAGCTATTCTTTCCTGACTGGCCTGTAGGGTCAATGTTTCATCATTGTTATTTTTTCTCCTTTTTAGTCTGTTACCGTTTGTAATATATTATGCTAAAATAGGTAGAAAATGCAGAAAACCCTTATGCCTACTACAGCAAGGGTATTTGGAAAAGATCCAGTTGTATTGACTATATTTTTCTAGACAAGTTGTTGATTACCCCTATAAGGTGCAAGATGCAAAATACACTTTTGAAAAATGTCCCAGTGAGACAGGAACTGAAGGCGTGGTTGAATGCTGTGTTGCATGCTGACATCTCCCTATGGATTTTGAGAAGGTAGTTTTAACACAGAAATGGTTTGCCCCGTTAGCAGAGGACCAGACCTATGGTTTTAAATATAGCCTGTCCCAGTGGCTAATGCTGTCAAAGCTTTCAAACCACATCAAACTGTAATCCTGTATGCCACTTGGGTGCTTTTGACAATTCTAGCCTTTGTGGTGTTAGCAGGAAGTGGGATTTGCTGAGGGTGCCTCTGTGTGCTCTCAGTATCTGGAAGCAAATGCTGTCTGAACCCTCTGAAGTCTGTGACTTTGGCAGAACCAGGATTTCTTCCCGTGAGTCAAATAGCTGCCTAGATTCGCCGCTTTGACTTCAGGCTGGTAAGTGCAGTACTGAAGGTGCAAAGAAGAGTGTGTTGCTTCTCCAAATGGGCTGTTGGACAGTGGACCAAAGAAGGGCTATTGCCCATGTGAACAGGCAGATCTGGGCAGCAGAGCTCAGCAGAGCAGAACTGCTATCTTGGATGGGAAAGGAAGGGAGTCGTTGGCTGCTGGTAAAGAATAGTAGAAAATATATTGACCTGGCAGGAAGAAGATGAGGGGGGAAAAGAGGGTGTCTGGCATACACCATGGAAAGAACAGCTCCCCCTGGCAGGGACTGCGTTCCAGAGGGACTGTCTCTCTTTACTGACCTTTATGTCTTGCTCTTAGCAGAAACTGGAATTGAGAGGTGTTTTTCCACAGTAGACAAAAATAAATGTCCGTGAGTGCTTGTATGTGTGATGCAGGAAAACTGCAGAGAGGTCAGGTGTCTGTGCAGTCTGTTGCCTCTCTTCTGCAGGACCCAGAGAAGAGCAGCTTCTGATACTTCTCCGGGGAAGCAGTCCAAATTCACAGCCCTAGAAGCAAAACTGATTGGGAAGTAGGGTGAGCAAGATAGTGTTTTCTGAAGAGGTGATGGATTTACTAGAGTAGCACTTGCTAATCTTAATGGAAGTTGCAAATATAAATCATGGACTGGTTTGGGTTGGAAGGGACCTTTAAAGATCATACAGTCCATGATCAATGATCATACAGGCCCATGGGCAGGGGCATCTTTCACTAGCTCAGGTTGCTCAAAGCCCCATCCAGCCTGACCTTGAACAATTCTAATGATGGGGCATCCACAACTTCTCTGGGCAACCTGTTCCAGTGTCTCAACACCCTCATCTTAAAAAATTTCTTCCTTATGTCCAATCTAAACCTACCCTCTTTCAGTTTAAAAGCATTACAGGCCCTGGTAAATAGTCTCTCTCCATCTTTCTCATAAGCCCCCTTTAAGAATTTAAAGGCTGCAACAAGGCGACCCCAGAGCCTTCTCTTCTCCTCAACTTCTCAACCCCAACTCCTCCCTATTTGGGCAAAACAGCTTCTATGTTGTGTGTCTCCTCTCTGCAGAGGCCCAGAATAAACTTCCTATTGTGTACTATACGGTAGGTATGTTCTTGTACAGAACAGCAGCATTTGCTTCTAAGACTTTTACCATCCATAAATATTTGTCCCTGTACCATGACTAGTCTGTGTGTTGCGGTGTGTTTATAAATTTGTACCACACATAAGGTATTAAAATCCAGATGTAAACTGAACCAATGGCATTGACTTACTTTCTGGTGTTCCTCTTGACACAGCACCTTGTTTTGTGATGTTTAACCACATAATAAATCACTGACAGTAAGAAATACAAAGTGGGTTTTTTTTCTTTCAGGAGGAAGAGGCAAAAAATGGTGTTAAGAACCATTCCATATAGAACTTTAGTAAAGGCTAACTAGTGAGAAATGTGTCACAAAAATACATATGCAGGACTTACATACGGATAATAGGGAATGTGTGGGCAATTTTAAGTTCACAGRGTGATCTTGAGCAGAGTAAATCTGAGTGTGAAGAAATCAAGTGAGCAGAGATCAGAACCAAAATGAAGCAAAATCCCTTTTCTTTTATTATGTAGTTTGGGAGGAGTCAGAAAGACATTCTGTTGATTTCTTGCTTAAGATAATCCCTGCTAAGGCATTAATGCTCTGAGCAGATGGTGCTGTCTCATTTCCAGCAAAAGAATCAAGTGAGGTAGTCCATGCAATTATTTTTAATGGCTTGTGTGGTGATCTTCTTAATTTGTGAGAAAATGTTTCCTCTTTTGTTAAAGCTGGCTGTGTTCACATGGAGCTTGGCTTTCAGAAATACCGCTCCCTGAGCTGCCAGTGACTTCACTCCTATTACTAGGTGCTTGACACTTCTGCAAATGAGGCCCCAAGCACTTTATATAAAAGATTAGGATGGGATGAAACACCTATGCAGTTAAGATGCAGGACTTAACCCAGGAGACTTCATGATGAAGAGGTATCTATTTATTATGAGGATCACATGTTAAATATACCAAGGCTGTGTTTCCTAAAATTTGTACGACCAATTCAGAAATTACAGATGGGCTTTAGTGGGTTTTTTGATTTTGCTTTCAAGCCATTTCAGCCCTAAACTTCTCAGTTTTGGTTTTGAATTAAAACTCCACAGTCTCTTTATTTGTTGAAATACAGGAACAGGGAGTAGTAACTCATTACCCTTATTTGCAGAGATGCTTTTAGACTTAGGGTGGGATTTGTCGCTTGCAGTGGCACTTTGTTTTGGGGGAGCTGCATTTTCACAAACACAGTTGTTTGATAGGTAAGTCCTTTTGCTTCTCAGGGATGAGAAGGTGTAGCAGAGGGGATCAGAGTAGGATCACAGTGGTCCCTTCTTGCCCTGGCACTTCTGAATTCGCGGACTGTGCTGTCTTTTTCCAGATCCCATAATGTTTCCTGATAGTGGTGCTCCAGAGAAACGCTTCCCATGCGAGTTCTGTGGCCGATCATTTACAGAAGGCTCTGAGTGGGAGCGACACGTGCTGAGACATGGCATGTAAGTTGGTTTACATTCCTTTGCCAAACAGCCAAAGGTAACAGTAGATCTCTCTGCATTTCCCCCCACCCCATTCCTTGCCTCCCAAAAAGCCCTGTGATGAAGACAAACACAGTTCTATGAAGAACAATTCTTCTATCACAAGTGTGGATACACTCATCAGATGTCTCTGCATGGGAAGTTCCTGTTCATCCTTTTTAACTCTGCTGCCCAGGGTGGATGTAGACTGTAGGGTTTAACTGTCATTCTAAAACTTAAGATTGTCCCAAGGTGAATACCACTTGGCCACGATTAACTTTACCTGAATGTACTGTTGATTTTGCCTGCCAGCAGAGCAGCATAAAAATGGCAGAAAATTATACGGAATGTTCTAGGAAGCAACTGGGGTTTTTTTCCCCCTTTATTGTTATATCTCTTTCACATGCTTGCAGCTAAACTTGCATAGCAGTGCAAAGAATCATGTGCAGAGAAATGTCAAGACCTTCAAGGGAAATAAAATCAATCTGAATGAACTCCTCCTAAAATGTACATAATGAAGTTCACTAGTTCATCTTCATAGTGAAGATCTTTGCCTTTCTATAGCAGTTTGCTCACTGTGAGATGATACGCATCACAGATAAGATAGGCATCTCTGGAACAATCATTTTCCTTCTTTTGATGAAGATCTCGTCAGTAGCAGAGATTCTTTGCTGACCAGAGTTTCTTCAAAGAGTAGATTTCATTCAAGGTTGCTGACATGTGGAAGACATTTTTATACAATCTTGTAGGTTAACTGTGATAGGATGAGAATTATTACTTCTGTTACCCTTAATCTTGTCTGCCTAAATATGAGTACTTGAAATGTTGCAACCTATAAAAAGTTTTATTGGATCACTAACTCTTTGGGAAAAGTACTCTTTTCCTGTGCCTTTGTTTGGTGCCTTGTAAGTCTTGTTTACAAGGGACTGGGGAAAGGGGAATAAACTTTTAGAAGTCAGAATTGGGGTTCTTTCCTCTCATCTCGTATCTGTCCCAGTGTAGAGCAAATAAAGATTTGGTTTCAAAGCTAGAATGTCATGGGTCCCACTGGTAGCTTCATTCCACTGCCTCTCCTTTTGAGCATAAGGTGGCAGTGATGTGGCTGCTGGCATCTACCTTTTTAGAAAGTTATCTGTTTTTTTCCCTCGTGTGATATGCACAGATTGGCTTTGCTGTTCTCTGTATCAACTGTAAGTGTTCCTGTTTTCTGCTACTTGGCTTTCCAGGGCACTGAATGAAAGCAAGCACAGGACCAGTGAGGACAGCCAGCCAAAGGAGGACTTAGAAGAAGCTGTTAGCACATTGCCAGAAGAAAAAGAAGGCATTGAGAAAATGATGGTGGACTATTCCCACAAAAGTGAAACAGCAGTCAGCATGGTAGCTGCTGACAAACCTCTCCAAGACAACTTGGAGGCCAAAAATGAATAAGCATTTGGTGTGATTCTAATCAACGTACTTGAACAGTGATGAACGGGATGGGGTGGGTGGGTGGGGTGGGCAGAAGGAAGAAACAAAGCTGCTTTTAGGACTGAATGATCTATTTTCAAAGCACTGGTACCTGTGTGAGTGTGTGTATATTAAAGTTATTTAAGTGATGGAATAAGTGGCTCCATTACATCACTGCATCTTTTCTTCTGGATCTTGACAATGGGAAGTTATATTCATCTTGGACTAATGAAGCAACTCCCCGTATTCCTACATTACACATCGTGCTTTGCAGTGGAGACTTGGATTGTTTGTGAATGGAAGCGTCGTGAGCATGGAAGAAGTGGGGGGGACAACTTTTCAACGCACAAATTTGTGTGCGTTTTTCTAGTTTTAATACATAACGCTTTTCCAGACTGAATGCAACTGCTTTAGAAAAGAAAAAAAAAGAGGAAAAAAAAAAAAAAAGGAAAACAAAAACAAAACAGAAACTGCTTTGCTTAAAACAGTCACCTGTTTCCTAGTACCTCAGAATTAACCAAGGGAGATCTCTGCATTTGTCAGTACTACCTGTTGTTGTTGTGGTTAAATGTAGAGAGACTGCTGGGCAAGGTGGTGAATGGAGGAAGAAAAAAAGTTTTAAAGAAAGGAAAACAAATTGTGCTTAAAATCCCAGTGTGGGTTTTATTTCTTAAAATACTGTGATTTTTTTAATTATTTTAGTAAAAAAAAAAACAAAAAAAAGAGAGAGAGACTTTAATTCCTAGATAACTGTTTGTGAATTGTCATCCTTTATTCCAGGTAAGCTGTTTGTTAGTATTCAGTTATAATTTTAGGATTTGATAGATTTCATGTGACTGATTGTGCGGTTTTGTTTGCCACATGTTTATTTTCTATCAGCCTGAGGTGTTACAAATACAGCACAATTAAGTTTCTCATGTAAAATGAGTATTTCTTTTTGAGGGGGTGACAGGGAAAGGAGACTAGATCTTGTGAATAGAACTTTTTGTTGTTGTTGTTGTTGTTGTTGTTAATTTTAAACATATGGAAATAACAAAGAAGTTCTAACTTTTTTTCTTAAAAACTAAAGAACCAAACTTACGGCACAGCTATGCAGCTCGCGGGCCAAACACATAGGTCCTCATAACCGTTCTGTTGCTTGTCATATTAACATCTATCAGTCTCACACCAGTAACTTTTCGTTAAGATTGGCTGCCTTTTTTTCTTCCGTCTGTGGTGTGCGTGTTTTCTTTTTGTTTTGGTGTGGTGGGAGGGAGGGGTGTCTGTTAACACATCTTTTTGCAAGCGGAGGTGAAATAGTTACATACGACGTTGAGCCTGGAGAACTACTTTTACTCGATTCAAGATGGAGTTGCTAAGTTTTTCCCCTCCTCCTTAGCTCTTAGCATGAGGGGAGCAGTGTAGAATGAATAGGAACCTGCATACCTAAGTGGCTGATCCTGCACTCTTCTTGGGTGGAAAGCCTACCAAACTCAACAGGAATTTTGCCTGAGCAACAAATACAGGATCTGGTGCCCATGGTATGTTCTGATTGTGAACAAAAAAAAAGAGTTTCTTTCCAAAAAGTAGAAAGTACTTGACTGAAACCTAGTTTTAGAAATGCATGTGTCTTCGTTTGTTTTTTTTGTTTTGGGGGGGGATCTGTGGGAGGGGGAGGGGGGGAAAATAGGAAGCTGCTGAGGAAACTGTGTCCTAGAGAGCTTCACATAAAATTGATGGCAAAAATGTTGCATTTGTGGAATAAGTGCTACTTGAGAAGCATGGTGTTTTGCTTTTGGGGATTCATCAGTTGTGTGTTAGGGGGATTCTTTTGATTTTTTTGTTGGGTTTTTTTTGTTTTGTTTTTTGAAGTAGGGAGGGAACGTCATGAAAAACACATTGGAGGGACAAGTATAAATACACATTTTGTGTCTGTATTTGTTTTTTAATTGGCCTCATTTCAAATGTATTTAAACAGTTCCATACCTGGATTGGGTGTTTGTAATGGTTACCAAAAATGAAAAAGAAAAAAAAAAAAAAAAAAGAAATAATGATTGTGACATGCTTTTATCACTACTTTATTTTTCAAATAACATGTAAATATTGTAATCCATTGGATTTTGTTTTGCTAACCTGTTAATAAAAAATATGGGACCATTATCCTTTTAACAAGCCTAGAATGTCATATTTTTTTTTCCTTTTTTTTCTTTTCCCAAAAATGTATACCTGATATATTGTGGACACACATTTTAGATGCATTATTATGATTCTGTTGACTGTAATGACATAGAATTGAAAATAACATTTTTTTCATTGTTTAATTTATACAGAGGACTTTTTCAGAGTTTGACAGAAGGAAATAATAGCAAAATGCTAACCCATTGGCTTCAGCACTCGGTATTTCCTGATTTTAAAATTACTGCTTACTGATGGGGGATAGGAAGGGGATACTGAACTGTTGCACTGACGGGTTTGTTTTTTTTAAAAAAAAAAACAATGAAAATTAATAAAAACTTTTTAAGAGTGTGTGCTTGTGTGTGTGTAGTTTTGTATTGGCCACTCTGGTGATAGGTCTGTACAAGCGACTGGTTCTGGAAAGGGCAGCTCTGGGAGGTAGCAAAGCACCCTTTTTCCCCTCTGCACCCTTTCCTCCCCTATTTCACAGGGAATTTTGGATTTACAGGCTGGGGGGGAGTGAGTTCCCTTAGCTCACACAGGTCTAGGGTCTATCGTATCCCTGAAGAATGCCTTGAATATCCACCAGCCCAACATCCATTAGAGGTCAAGGGCACACTGCCAAGGTCTGCTGACTCCTCCTGAACCCAAACATAGAAATAAGGAATTTTGCAGGCTGTCTTGAAAGATGAAAATAGATGGAGACAGGCTGGTATTTGGATTATCAACTCAGTCTTTTCATGAGGATACTGTATGCTCCAATGTCTGATGACCTACTGAATCCAGCATTGAGGCTGTGCTTAACTGGAGTCCAATATACACCCAGTAAGAGGGAGCAGGAGGTGGCATTTTTTCCTCTTTCTCCATTGAAAACTTAAATTATGCTTGTGGTGTTGTCTTGGAATCTTTATTTGCTAAATAAAGATTTTAAAATGCACATTCAGAAGATGTCAGAGGTTTTTTTCTGGGTGTGTTTTAAACAGATCCTGTTTCCAGTTCAAGTAGCTCTTTGATTGTACTGGAACTGGATCTCAACTGAATGTGTATGATGTTTAACAGTATGAAAGCTTTGATCATCTGATAGCTTTACTTGCTTCCACCTTTCTCCCTAGGAGTCAAAATATTTCTCTGTTAAAATACTTATTTCCTCATCCTATCTTTACAGAGAAATAAAAAAAAAAGGATGCATTTTAGGCTGTTGGACATTGCCTTTTTTTCAGTGATCTCTGGAAACAATTGTTCATGAGGGAGACCTACAAATAATTTGCACATTGTATGTTCTAGCCCAGAGCTAACCTGCACTTCCACTGAATTAAAAAGAGAAAGGGTTGCTCACTGGTACGTCGCTAACAAGAATTACATAACTGATGTAATGGAAGACCTTGGGATGATTTCTAGAGTATTACAGTTGCATTATCCCATTCACCTCAGTGGCAGGATTGTGTGAGTTCGAAACAAAGCCCGTAATCTTCCCAGTTTTAGGTTTCTGGCTGAACATGACTGGATCGCTTGCCTTGAGATTCCTGTGCTGACACTGCAACACAACAAGGGGGTGGGAGGGAAGAGGCAAAGGAAATACTTACAAAGATGATCCTTTACTCACTTTACTTCTCTGTCTTGCCGGACAAATCCCTTTCTTGTAACTGGGAGCCCTGGGCTTCACAGGGAGCATTTGTGCTCTGGGACAACTGGTGTTCTGCACACACTGTATTCCCAGGCTCATTGTCCTTCCTTTTCTTAAGAAGTCTGGGTAAATGTTTGCCACGTTATTGCTAGCTGACTGCTGGCATTTTCTTTTGGTCTAGAGGTACAGTGCCTGAATACTCTCCATGCAAAGATCTTGCCTTCGTATTCACACCGGTGCAAAGGCTTTGCAGGAGTTGCTATGGGAAGAGAGACTGCTATCTCCCTCCCTTGCAAACACACAGCCTCCCTGGAGAAGAGTTGAGCAGTTGAGGTTACCCTGTGACTCAGAGACCAACACTGAGGATTGGCAGGGTCACAGTAAGTAAGGATTATAGGTCCAGAACTGTAGGGTTTCCAGTGGAAAGTCTGCTTTTTGCGAAGTGATAGGGACTACGTGAAACGTTGATAACTTATGGCCCAGTTATCTTGGAAACTGGTGCCGCACAGAAGACTTCATGTGAACTTAAACAGCAGAAGTCAGTCTCCTGGCTACAAGAAAATACCCAAATACAATTGCAGATGTTCAGTACATTTCAATGAAAACTGCCCCAAGTTTCTCCACTCTTCAGTATTTTTCTGATAACACAGGACTTTTCCACCATGAAAGCCAGCTATCTGGCTCCAAAGCAGCAAGATTACTGAATAGGAAATAATTCTGGGTAAGAAGATTTTAGAAAAGGGAATGTTTTAGTCCAAGATAGGCTTAAGATGTTAGAGAAACCTTTCTTTGTTTGCAGCATGGTTAACTCCACGCCCCCCACACCAACCACTGCTGGAAACAGGGATTTCAGTTTGAGCAGTCTGGAGTACGAAGTTCAGCCTTGAAGGCTGCAGCCCTTCCAGGATGCAGCTTGTAAACTCTTTATTGTCTTCTCATCTGTCACATACCAAACTGTCCGCAGATAAACGGACAGATGCAAACACCCTGTGAACTAGAGGTGGGGCTGGGTGGCATAAGTCAAAGAGCAAGCATCCTGGCCAAAGTCTTGGTAAAGAAGGCTGATACCTATTTGGATCAGCTGATGTTTGGAGAGCCTAGCTGAAGGTATTGTCATTCCTGCTGCATTTGCAGTTACTTACCTGCGTGTGGAAATACAGTGCATATTTTATGAGGGTAGAGGGAGAGGAGGAAGCCTGGTTCATTGGACTTGCAGGACACGTGTGTGTGGCTATAAAGGGAGAAGACATTTGGGTGGGACAACAGGATAGCTTTTCTATTGGGAGGGTGGTGCAGCACTGGAGCAGGTCAACCCACAAACATGTGATATCTTCACTGTTGGTGGTTTTTTGGACTCATACAGAGAAAGCCATGACTGACTTGCTCTAGTGTCAGCAATAATCCTGCTTTTGGCAAGAGGTTGGACCAGAGACCTCCAGAACTCCCTCCCAGGCCCATTTCCTATTTCAATTTCCTGTTTTCCTATTTCTTCAGTGTTCTCTTAACCTTTGATTTCTCCAGCTTGTCTCTGACTTTTTGCAAGCCCAAGTTTTTGGTGGTATGAACTACTTTAAGGACGTGCTCACTGACTCATAGGCTCTTCTGTGACCAGCATTTCTGTCTGTCCTATGTCCAATCATTTTTGACCAAAAGGTATGCCTTCCATCTAAATGTATGCTCAGTGACATATAATGTACCTAAGGCAATGATCTCTTAGCAGGATCAAAGCAAGTTTTATCAGACTTTCTCTATGGGTTTATATGCATCATTAGCAGGGGACAGCACCAAACAGCTCTTAAATGTAGAAAATGGCTATCGTGTAGGAGAAGATATCGATCTGTAGTTCTGCGTTTCATCTTGGCCCAAACTATTTAATTAGTTCTGACTTGAATCCTACAATTCCTTTTCTCCAGCACTCCCACAATATGCTACAAATCAAGTGAAATACCCAACAAAATAGTGTCAGTGTGGTGGGGTTTTGTTTTTGCTTTGCTTTTGTGATTGAGCCAGTATTCTCGCTTGTTACAACTGGACGAATCCAATCCAAAGTTCTGTCAATTTGGAAAAAAATGAGGAAAACAGCAGGAAAAATAAGCAAAATACAGTAACTTCTCATGCAATGCACTCCATTGTGTAGCAACAGATGGAGCGTGCAGCTAAGTGTCAGGTAGCGCTACTGGCTTTTCTTTTACTGCGTTTGAGATCTATTTTGTTCTAGCAGAATGTGGGTATTGATCAGATTAGGTCTGTTCCCTGTCTAAGTTCAGTGTCTTGACTCCTGAAGGAAAAAGCAGGAAATCCCATGGTAAGCAGGAAGGAAATAATCTGTCCCTAATTAAAGTCTCATCTTAATCCGTTTTGATGATAGCTTTATGCACAGAAGCAGACAGAGTCCTACCTCTTTCACATTCATTTTATATTATAGTAATGTAAGTCACAGTACTTTTGCTACTGATTCCATTTTAAATTTTACTGAACTCTTGGTTTCTCTGATGAGAACTGACAGGTAAAGTATTTTTGTGTTAAAAAAAAAAACTGTTATTTTTTTATCCTAAAAAGAAATGGTGCCTAAAAGTTAGTTGTGTGACCTCTGTTATTCTTATGTTGTTCATAAAATGCATTTTTCATGTACATAAAATAATCAGTCAAGAATTCCAATTGATTCATTTCAGCTAGGATGCTTAGGAAAAAATGAAGTCAGCTGCTGGAATGAGAAGAGACATGCTTCTCTTCTTCTCAAATAATTTGCCTCTTTGAATAGTTGGTGTAAAAGCAAATATGCCTCAGCTTGATTCTTGAATTCTCTATTGAGTTTACACTTCTATTAATGAAGAGCTTAGCTCAGTCTAGCCAACTGTATGTGCATGACTTCCAAATCTAAGTGAAATGTGTCTCTTTGCAGCTGTTCTGTTGTACTCTCAGTAGTGTTTAAAGAGAGAAATATATTTACCAGCTATGCCTCAAATTAATTTAGCTTGTGTTGAAAATGTTGGACTGAAATTTTAACTTTTCTCCGCAACTGAAGGAAATCATATTAAGCTACTGGGCCAAATGATGCTTCAAGTCTTTGTGGAATCATTCAGACTGAAGTCACTGAAGACTTCTAGCAGAGATGCTGCAGTAAAAGGAGTGGTAGTTTTGGTCTGTATGAACCGGTAGACAATTAGAAGGCAAGCTCCGTAAAGCAATGAGTCTTTGATGTGTTATTTCCGAAGAAAATGTTTTCCTCTGCTTAGACTCTTCAGGACCTCAGGTATRTGATTGTTGAAACCACATGATTTAAGTAAAAATAGTCGTTCAAAAGTACAAAGGATTTGGTTTCTCATAGGTAAATAAATATACAGCACTAAAAGCACATTGCCTGCAGAAAAAAGTAAGGTTTTTGAGCCATCTTGCTGCAGCTACGGGATATTTCTTGCTATTACTATGGGAGTTTCCTCCTGGAAAACAGGTTAGAAAATGAGGTTTTCTTCTCCCGTTCCTCAGCTGCTCCTGTAATCACCTTTTCCACCTTCCTTTGCAGGATTGCTCCTAGTAACCAGACAACAAACTCTGGCCACGCTGGAACTGGTAGGAGTTGGACTATTGTATTTAGGAGACTGAGAACATTATCATGGTTGTTGGTACTAGAGGAAGCCCAGGCTCATGTACATGCAAAACTGAGACTACACAGACACTGTCCCTGCCTGGAAGGGAGGAGCATACAGCAAGGCAAGAAAACAGAGTTGTCTGCTAGGTTTTGGCTGGGACCAGACATAATCCATCTGGCGATCAAAAGAGTATTTTTGTGCTTGCCTTCATCAGTCCTTATGATCTGTTCTGGAGGGGATGTGCAAACAGGACGTGTGTTTTTTTGGCTCAGTTGCAGAAAAAAGCTTTTTTGGGGTGAACGAATTTAAACATGCCTGATCCTTCTCTGAGGAACTGGTTGGTCTTCTGTCCTCTTCACCAAAAGCAGGAAGGACAGGCAATCAGATGTAGATATCATATCCCATGTAATTAACTCAACTAACAGCAGCAACAAAAGTATAATTATATTCTTATCATCAGATTAAATGTATGTTGTTATTTAATCCATTTAATGTACATGTTTAGCAATTAGGACCTCATTCTGCAGGGATTCATGCTGTAACTTAGATTTCTTTCCATGTAATTTAATTGGAAAGCTGACAAGGAGATGCTCTTTTCCTATTAATTTATATCAAATTGATGTTGCCCCTGAGTGAGTGGGCTGTTCCTAGGGACACTGTGCAGTCTGGGAGAGCCTTAGAGTCAGGTGGAAAAGTGGAATAAGGAACAAGGTTTTCCAAACCAATGTGCTGGTTACACACATGGTGGCAAAAGTAAGTAAGTGCATTACTTCCTTGGCAGCCTCCTTGCCTTTTAACATTCATAATGGCAGCTTGGGACTTTTAGAAGTCTCAGGGCGCCTGTTGGCATCCTTTGGCATCTGAGTGGTTTTGAAAACATCAGAAAATCGTGCTTTCCATTGCAGGAGGTGTGAGTTCAGGACTTAATTCTGGAGTTCGTATTATAGGAGATCTCAGGATCTCCTGGCACTTCTTTCTGATTGCAGACATGGAAGAGTCGCTTTTCATGTAGAGTCTCCATTCACCTGGAGCAGAGGACTTCAGTCATCTGCTGCAGATCTTTTGGTCTTTGCCCGGGAAAAAAAGTAGACCTCCTACTCAGTGTCATCCTTGAGAGCAAACTCTGTGATTACACACTCTGCATTCAAGTAGAAGCATGATCAGCTACCGCCATCAGTCAGCAATGGAAAAGTGCTGTGCTCACAGGTGGTTAATCTGTTCAGGGAAGAGGTGATCATTTTGATTTTCATGCAGAAGGGGAACCTTGAATAAGATGAGCCTCTGAGAATTCTCAATTAAAATGTTCAGATTCAATTTCGGAGAGCTCCATCCTGATGTGAACACTAGCAAAGGCTGTAAAGGAAATGGCAAGGGTGTAATACAGATGAGCTGTTCTCCAGCACTCAGGTGAGTTTCTGCTTTATGAGAGTTTACTGACTGATTCTGTGTTTTAGGTTATACTTTCTGCAAATAACAAGAACTCTGCTTCATTGTTGGTTCTTATGCACATGTAGGTGGTTTGCCTTTTTATCAAGATAACTTAAGTATCTCAAACCTGGCCTTCATGCTTTTATATTTTCCAGATGTCTAATGTCATCTGAAAGCTAATGATGGAAAAGGGAGAATGCAAACCCAGAGTGTCATGGTACAAGCTCGCATCCTGATTTTTTTCTGTCCACGGGATTATCTGTAACTACCATCCATGCAGACCTAGTGCTTTTCCTACCAGACCTCAAAGCAGAGGATGGAGTGAGGTAAAATGCAAATACTACTTCTTTTCAGCACTGAGGTGTCTGATCTCTTGGAGCTGGAGCGGGGTGCAAGCTATCCTCTCAGATCCAAATCGTGCTTAAGCTTTGGAGAAGTCAGGAGCTGAATATTGCCCAGTCCCCATGGTAGGTCAGACTGAAAACTTACTTACAGCATGTCTGAATCCTGATCAAAACTTCGTGGCTCAGATCCATCTCTAATCTGAACATCTAAATTGATGGGTCCTAAATAACCTCTCTGTGCAGCTGGTTCATTGCTGGACTGCTTTGCTCTGCACAAAGTTTTCCAGACATCTTTAGCTGTCTGTGAGCAGTGAGGAATCTTGTTTGCTTCTTCAACAGCAGGTTTCCAGCACAGCTTTAGTTAGTCCAGATTGTGTCCAATTTCAGGCTGGGATTTCTTTCTTTTAAAGGTAGTGATAGTCCTCTCTTGACTAACTTTCCTGTGTCATGAATAACATTCACTAAATCTATAACATTTAGACTTTGAGTCCTCTCAAAGCAGGAAGAGTTGTACAAACTTGCATTCAAAATTCCTAAACCTTAATTCCTGTTTATATTCCAGTGACAGACAAGGTCTTAAAACTATTTATAAATACCTTCTATCACCATTTCAAGGTCCCCTTCATGGAGGATCCATAGCACTAGGAAGGCTTCCGTTGTTAATGAAGTATTTCAATTATTTTAATTCTCATGTTTCTTTTCACTAATGGTAGTCATAATTTGAGCAAGAGCCCATTAGTATTTCATGCTAGCATCCTTTGTCACTAATGCTCTCTCAAAGAGAGTAATTTATAGTTAGAGGATGGAATAAAAAATGGAACAAGACACTAATCTGTTTGTACATGACAATAGCATAAAGAAGTCATGTCACACAACTATTTTTGTAGTGCTTGCTGTAGTATGAATAGAGCACAAACCCTTCACCAAAAAATCTTACCACATAAGGGACAAACAAGTCATGGCTTACTGTCAGAGCAGAAGGAGGTTTTAATATCTCCATTTGCTAGATGGAGAACTGGTATAGGAACTAAAGGAAATGATGTTGTCTTGGGGAAGTCTATCATAACCAGAAAATAAATTCTGGTAAATTGGGTCCTTGTCCATGGCTTTAGCCTGAAGACCTTCCCTTCTCTTTTACCAGAATAAGAATGTAAAACCAGAATGGACTGTCTGCATCATGGAGCTGGATCCTGACAAACTAAGATAACCATAGAACTGGTTCAGCCCTGAAAAATGCACTGAATATCTGCTCCTGTGCATAGGACACTAAACCCACCTCAGAACTAGGCAACAAATGCCAGGCCAAGAATAACAACCCCTGAACAAAGAAYGTAGACCTGACATGCTGTGTCATAGAGTAAAAAGATCCATTTTTCTCCAACAACTTTCAAGGCATGTTCAGGTCCAGGAGAGAGGAGAAATATGTTCCTTCTGCAAACTATTGTTTCCTTTGAGCAGCTTTGTATTGTCTAAACTCTTGGTAAGGACACAAACTAGTTACTGTACAGGTTAGATGATATCAGGATTGCTGGTACTCTTACTGATGATTATTGAAGACATGAATCAGTTTCCAGGGATTAGGAGTGTATTGGGTTTATGTGGCAAGGTTTTGGTAGTGGGGGGGGGCTACAGGGGTGGCTTCTGTGAGAAGACACCAGAAGCTGTCCTCATGTCGGACAGAGCCAGCTCCAACTGGCTCCAAGATGGACCCACCACTGGCCAAAACTGAGCCCATCAGTGACGTTGGTAGTGTCTCTGTGATAACATATTTCAGAAAGGGTAAGAAACTCTGCGCAACAGCAGCTGTGAGACAGGAATGAGAAAATGTGAGAGAAACAGCCCTGCAGACACGAAGGCCAGTGAAGAAGGAGGGGGAGGAAGTACTCCGGGCACCAGAGCAGACATTCTCTTGCAGCCCATGGTGAAGACTATGGTGATGCAGGTTGTCTACCCTGCAGCCTATGGAGGACCCCATGCCTGAGCAGTGGGTGTGTCCTGAAGGAAGCTGCAGAGCATGGAAAGCCCATGCTGGAGCAGGCTCCTGGCAGGAACTGAGGCCCATGGAAAGGAGGTTTTCTGGCAGGACCTGTGACCCCCTGGGGGCTGGAGCAGTTTGTTCCTGAAGGACTGCACCCCATGGAAAGGACCCACATTGGAGAAGGTCGTGGATGACTGTCTCCCATGGGTGGGACCCCACGCTGGAGCAGGGGAAGAGCATGAGGAGGAAGGAGCGGCAGAGACAACATGTGATGAACTGACCACAACCCCCATTCTCCATCCCCCTGTACTGCTCGGGGGGAGGAGGTAGAGAAATCGGGAGTGAAGTGGAGCCTAAGAAGAAGGGAGGGGTGGGGGGAAGATGTTTTTAGTTTTGTTCTTTTTCTCATTATCCTACTGTGTTTGCTTGGCAATAAACTAAATTAATTTCTCCAAGCTGAGTTTGTTTTGCACATGACGGTAATGGGTAAGTGATCTCCCTGTCCTTATCTCGACCTACGAGCTTTTTGTCATATTTTGTTCCCCTGTCCTGTTGAGGAGGCAGAGTGATGGAGTGGCTTGGTTGGCACCTGGCAGCCAGCCAAGGTCAACCCACCACAAGGAGCTATCCATCTCTTGGTCCCACAACTGCTTACATTTAAATCTGTCCTCTTGGTAAGTCCACAGATATAGTTATATCAAGAGGGAAAATGCTTTAAGTTAAGTATTTGCTTTAAGTTAAACCTTTGTGCATGAAAGGCACACAATTTTTTATTTTTTGTATGACATATCTTTGAGCTGGTGGGGTACCATAAATTCAGATTTACTATCAAGATGAGTAAAAATGCAATCAAATATAGTCAAAGAATTTAGGCCAAATTAGTGAGTGGACACCATTTTTCTGAGGGGGAACAGATCTGCCCACCTCCTTGGGGGTCTGTTAAATGATGCTTCTGAGGAAAGGGAGGCTTTTCTACCTACTCTGGTGAGAAGCAACCATGCATCTGTGTGGCTGGGGCCAAGAGATGGCCCTCTCTTGTTGGACCTTCACCTTGACCAGGCACTTTCACACCTGCCCCACAGAAGTCAGGGGGCTGGTTGGATGTCCTTCCTCTACCACCTCCTTTTGCAAGCGGAGAAGCACAACAGCACAGGTCTCCCTCTGATAACTTGCCCAGCTTGCTGGCGGCTCTGCCCTCCTCTGTGCTGACCATTCACAATCTCTCCTTTACTCTGAAGCTGTGGTGCAAGTCCACAGCCCTTCACAAACCCGCAAGAGTGATGGGTGGTGCTGGCTGTKTGCAAACCCCTTCTACACCTGTGCCTCTTCTGTGAGTCTGCACACAATAGCTGAGAGCCTCTGTGAAGAAACCAGTCTCTTGTCTGCACTTGGCAGCCTTAAGCTATGTTGCTGAGGTGAGGATGTTATCTTGCCTGGAAAATGGAATTTATCCTTTCAAAACTCATTGTGATGGGGAGGATGGTAATATTAGCTTGGGCAGCAGATGGCTTTTTCAGGAAGACATTCTGGGAACGTGTTCAGGTTTCGCCTTTCATGTGGTGTATGTGCATACTGGCAGCTGATTTAGACTAAACAAAGGGTAATTCTACGTTGTGGTTTCCTTCTGTCAACAGACTGCATGATTGGATGAAGTTCCCAATGGCATATATCAGCTATTATTTTCCTTCCCTCTGGGATCCCTAGTAAGCATCTATCTCGATTGCAAGTCAAGCCTAAGGTGCTCCCTCCTTGCCTCCTTTTTCTACTTTTTCTAACTCCTGTTGCAGTATCTAGTCACTCGCTCTCCTCCTGACGATGCTGGAGGCCTCCAGCTCTCTGGTTTCGGCTCCCCTGTTCCCTGGCCTCTGCCACAAGCTCGCTTGTTGATGTCATTTACCACTAATCATGTCCTCTTCCACGTGCGGACCTTCACTGCAGATTTACTCTCCTCTCTCTCCTGATGTGCTTATAGCTACTGATGAAGTTCTCCACATTGTGAATTGCTATTAACATATCTTTTACTGGCCAGATTTTTAAACACAACTTCATGGACATGAGAGCTGAAGACGTTGCTCAGGAGCATCTCTTCTTGCTGTCCCTTCTTTGTCTTCTGGTTTTCTTGGGAACGTCCTGTATTTTAAGAAAGGTGATTCTGGAAACAGTGAAACTGGATAATACAGCATTGTTCCTGACAGAGCAGGGGACACAGCTGATATAAAATCACTGAACGGTAGCTGAAAGCACCTAATTGCTAGAACGACCTGAGCACTGCATGTTGGGGGGTTGTTTCACATGGTTAATGAAGAGCTCAACAGTATTTTAGTGATAATTTGATACTTAACTTTTAGCCTGTTATGTAAGTGCTAATTAAATGTTTTAACATSCTGTACATGTTTTATGTATTAATAAGCAATAAGTGTACAAGTTACACTTTTTATGTGATTTAGAATTAATTGCAGGGTGGTAAGATTTTCTCCTTTATATACCTATTAAACCCACATAACTGCTGTTTTTACAGTTGATTGGTGTTCAGTTAACATACAGTAATTGCTCTTTAAAGGCTTTAGTAAGTGCATATTTGAGACAATTTACAGTGTTAGCAATTTCCTGGTACTATTCCTCAGAGGTACAGGGAAGCTAATCACGTTCAACACTGGAATTCGCTGGGAGTCAGCCCCGCGTTCCCCACTGCGCACCGTGCGAGCTACATTCAGCCATGAGGGATTCCACTTTCAGGGATGACAAACACAGACGAAGAAACACTTTATTGGCTATAAAATGATCCTGCTGCACAACATGCTGCAGCAAGGCAAGCAGCTGGGAGGTAGGGACACATTGTTAGAAAAACAAACCAGGAGGGGCATCACTCAGTGTTTTCTGGTTTATCCTGCAAAGCCACAGAGAAAAGCAATCAGCTGTCCTCTTTTGGTAGATCACACAGTCCCTCTGTTTTTGCCTCCAGTTTAAAGATAGGGAAGCTGTAAGCCTGAGTCCCTGCTTCTCCATGCAATCTCAGTGTGACCTCAGGCAAATCACTTAGTGCTCTGTGCCCCACTTACCCTTCTGTGGATGTAACACTCTGCCTGTCTTTACTCTGAGGGAATATTGTTCATTTCAGACTACAGGCTCCAACACTAAAGAGATCAAATACATATTTGAGATAGATTTGAAACCAGACAATAGCACCACCCTCCTGCCCCATTAATCTGGAAATTTTGAGGGCAACAGAAAACTGATTGCTGCTTCCTAAATGACTGAGGCAGCAAGGKGCACAAAGTGCTTGCCATTTAATTGACACAGCCATCTGAAATCCAATCTACTGGGCAAAGTGAAGGAAGAATATCATTTGAAATCTGTATGCCAGTGAGAGAGAGTGCATGGAAAAGAAAGCAATTTTTTGTTCCACATCATTCCTTTTGCATAATGTTGTATCCTTTTGACAAGACAGCACAATAAAGCTTAACTCCCTCTTTGCTCTCCACCCTTCAATTGCTGACTTAAAAGAAAACAGCAAAGCTCTATCTTCAGCGTCAAATGAACAATGGGCACTCTTCCAGCAAGAAGAAATGAGCTGCTTTTGAAAGAGTTGTGGAGGAAAGTGCAAAATGTTCTAACTTCTCATGAAATAAATATTTGAATGATCATCACTTGGCTCATCCTCTAAGATGTCAGTGCAGGCTTTGCACTCCGGGTTTATATAAAATATTGGTTGGGGTAGATAGGGGGACCAGAAAGCCCATATTGCAGATAAGAAAAGACAGAGATACAATAACACAAAAGATTTTCATGTTCAATACACTTCAGAAACAGTAACTAATTAATATTTCCACTACAAGGTGGTATATTTCATCCTATCTTACTGATGAAACTTGACCAAAACTTTCCAGGCAGCCTGGAGGATATTGAGACATTGATTTTAACAAGACTTAGGAAACTCAGTCCTTTAGGCAGCACTGCGTATTTCAGCAGAGGTTTGGGGCTATGCCACTCCAGCTTGAATGAAGCTGTAGGAAGTCACTCAGCACAAAGCAGCAGGGAAAGTGCTTTCTCCTACAGGGTGCTGAAGACCCTGTGAAGCAGCACGCGCTGAGGCCAGCCAAAGACCTGTTTGACAGAGTTTAGGGCTTGATCCGAAGTTTTGCTGAAACAACGAGGCACTCAGACCAAGCGTGAGGATCTGCCCCCACGGAAAGAGGGAGAGCCTTGGTGCTCCACTGCTTTCCCCATTCTGTCTTTTTCTTTTCTTTTTTTTTTCTTAAGCTGTTCAGCATGGAAAAAATACTTTGTTTACAGTGTTTAGGCTCCTGTTATTGTTGTTGAAAGCTAATAGAAGCTTTTAGAAAAGTTTGGAAAAGCTAATTTAAAAAAGGTTCTGGCAGGCTAAGGGGTTGTGTAATTTCCTGTATTATCATGGTAGATTTAACATTTTTGAAGGTATGTCTTCATTTAACCCACTTTAGAGAGTCTGGGAGGGACTCCACCAGTTTTCTTCCCCTTCCAGAAACAGTCACTGGTGAAATGGAGCTTTCAATACTTTCTCCACAAAGTGATAATAATAAAAAATTCCTTGTATGTTTGTGCTAGTTCTTGTGCCCACAGGAAAATGCATATAAAGATGATAATTTACCTGGATGTGCTTAATGTCAAACTGTCACCCTCAGCAGCTGCCATGGTTCTGGCAGTTCTGCATTGTCTCAGTTACTTACATGTCTCCCAGTTATTTTCCTCCTTTGGTGTGGTTACATATTTCCCAGTGATGATGATATATCGAGACTTGCCATGCACAACTGAAAGAGGAAAAATAGTCTTGAAGGTCAGGCTTGGGGGTAACGTTCAGATGAATTGTGTTCAGTCTTCTACACCACACCATGATTCGTGTTTAAGTCAGTGGGGACAATGCTATCCTACATAGCAGGAATATGGTGAAAGTAAATTCCTTAGGAGGTTCAAAGCAGGCAAAGGGTGACTTTTGAAAAGCAGGCGATCGTCAAATGGTCTGTGTAAACCTGGTTCACAATGTGGACTGGTATTTCAGGTGGTTCTTTGCTCACTTCCCACTACCTACCTTCTGACACAACAGTGACCATGGAATTACGTATGAAAGCGGAAAGAGCAACAAAATATGAGCTCAAAGCAACTTGCTTTTACGATACTTGGAAGTATCTGATATTCTGGCGTTTTTGCAAAATTTACAATTTAAGCTTGTTTGTTGGAGTAGAGTTTTTCACTGGAGCTATAGTTAAATGTAACCATTTATCCTGGTTGCTTTTAGTGCTTCTAAAAGTGTTTCTTGCAAGTAATTAGCATTACCTAGAAGCTCCTATGGTGGTAAGAGTGATCATGTTAATTTGGCAGAGAGCAACAATGTAAACACTTATAACAATGCTCATTGCCCTTTGCAAGAACTGGAAGTGGAAAAAAGATTTTGCATGAAGGGTGTGGTGAAACAACTTGCTCTGGAAATCCTCTAGGTTTCTATCTCCATCTGAACTATGATTCAGTGTTGATGTGGCAGTGTGATTTGCCCTAAGCACTGTTTTCAAAGCAGAGATGGTTGGAAACTTTCCAAAGGCAAGGTTTTCTACTGGGAGGTGCTGATTCAAGGAATGCAAAACCTGCCATGCAAGAGCATTGCTCTGGCTGGAACCTCCTTGCGAATCAAAACAATTGGTTTCAATTGTTTGAAGTCCTGAAAGGGATGGCCTTTGTTTAGAGACAATACACTGCTAAAAGTTCAATTTGAAATGGAAGATTTTAATTTTGATTGAAACACAGTGTTTCCTTCCTTCTCTTTGGGGGGGACCCCGTCACCTTTTCCCTGACCCCAGCTGTTCATCAGCGCATGTGAGGAGCCTAAGCTCCATCTCAAGGTGGCAGAGGATTAAGAGTGGCCCCTAGGATTCTCTTTGTGGATGTGTGGCACGTCACCCCTSCCTGCACACCAGTTGCATGGGCTGGCAGGGTCCTTGGCTGGGGAGAGCCGGCTGCTCAGACCTGCCGCAGAGCTGGTGCTGCTCTTTCCCTGGGATTGGGCACCTGCTCTCAGCTTGGCTGGGGACTCCAGTTTCTCCTTCCGACTGCCTGCCATGGGCATGGCCCCAGAGGCCTCCGGTCCCCTCCATGGGGAGTACTGGGGAGGAGCACCACAGGCTGGCAGGGTCTGATCACGTTTTGCCTTATGCCTGTGATAAACGTGACCCAAAAGTCTGTGCCTTCCCTCACTGAAGCCCCCCTGAAGGTGCCACAGCCTGCAGCGTGAAGCATCCCCGCTGGGAGAGCAGGCAGTCTAACCTAAGCAGGTCCTCTCATAGTCCCTGCTCGGTGGCGATACTCTCGCCTATCCCCGACCAAACAGCCTTGTTTAGTTTTGCGCATTCCTGTTTAACCGAGTCCCACAAATCTGCCTGTCTCAGCGCAGGGGACACTTGATACCCTTTAACAACTGGAGTCTTAATTAAAGTGAAACGGATACTCCGCAGTAGGAATCCGTGTTCTCCAATTTCTATTAAAGGTAGTGCAGAGGGCGGGGGTGTCTAATGGGAGCAGAGCGAACAGGAGGGATTAAAGCTGTGTTACCTCATCCCTGTGGACCCGGAGTGGAGGCGCAGGGAGAGGGGGCTTTAAAGGTTGATGGCGTCTCAGCCACAGCAGCAGAGGAGGCAGGGAGTCAGTGCCTTCATACTGACAACTTCTCTGAAGCTTGGTAAAGTGGCAGACAACTGAGATGACAAGCTTCTGTTACCGTTTCTGGATCCAGGCTGAACACCAGAGAAAAGGATGAGGTCAGGATTACAGAAACAGCACAAGTTGAGGAAAGGCAGAGCATGTCAGGCAACGTTTTCCTGGTGTTTTTCCATGACCTCACTAGGCTCGGTTTCTCACCTTCTGAAGCCCAGGAAGGATACCGGGGAGTCACACGAACAGTGGATCCTGAAGAAGTGCAGGCACTTCACACTATCCTGCTGAAAAATACCAATGTGTCAGGGAGCTGGAGCATGCCGTAAGACATGTAAGCATCCCACAGTAGTCACCTCCTTTCCCTATTGTCTCCTACCACCAGCTTCTGCCTGAAAACTGGAGACTTTTCCTCTCTCTGTGCCTTGCCAGAGATATAACCAAGGGCCATAAACAGAGTTTTCAACTGTCAGCGGACTTGCTCTTCTTCAATATTCTTTCTTGTTACACAGAGGTTTCCTTGGTTCAGGAAAGGTCAAGGATCACASGATGCCCAGAACTGTAATGCTCCCTTAAAATGACATCTATCTTGCTCAACTGCATGTCTGTGGCCTGTTCATCGCAGTGAAGGAGACTACAAAAAAACCCAGAAGTTTTGTCAGCATCTCCTTCCTCACCCACACTGGTCACCTCTTGCCTCCTCTAGCACTTCATGTTGGTGCAGAAAAAGAAGATTATGAGTTCTGTCAAATTATCTCCAGGAAGATTGAATAAATACAATAAAACCCTGAGTACTATTAAAAGGGTTTTGAAAAAAGAGAAAAAATAATGCAATGGAAGGACACCTCCTGAATGATATTTCCCAACCTACACAGTGACAGTGGAGCTGCTGACCTCTGATGTGGGCAGCTGTGGCACTAAGCTTTTGTTCCACATCATGTTCTGTGGTGCTTGAGGCATTGCCAGGACAAGTGCTGCATCACAGAGATGTGGCATGTAGGTGGTGCAGGACACAACATTAAGAAGATGCATTGGGCAGGGAAAAACGAGAAGGGTGAGGGCCCAGCAAGTACAGGCTTAGTAGCGGTCACGAACATGGAAAGATGGGGACACCAGAGCATGGAACTAGAAGGTGGGGGAAGACCTAGTGTTTGAATAGCTGGCATACATTCCATAAGCAGCCTGGATAAAGCTATTCCCACCCAGTGGTGGAAAAAAAAGAATTAAAAAAAAGACTTTGCTAGCTTCACACATGCACACACACGCATCTTGCAGTGTCTCTGCAAGAGAAATTTCCTGATGAACTGGAATGTGTGACTAAAGCATTTGTGAAGTTCCCCCAAGGCATCGGCTCTTCCACTGGCATAAATCAGCACCTCTCCATTGACTCTGATGGATTTACTTCCCTTTGTGCCCCCCAAGAATCTGGCCAGAGGCACGCGCTACCCTTTGCTGTCCTGTAGGGTATGCATAGGTGCAGATTCGCATGGTCAGGTACTTTGAAATTCCATCCTTTGGTTCCAGTGACAAAATGAGTCAGCCTTGAGCATTTTCAGTGATTTGGAAGGTGCTCAGATGTCGATCTATAAATAGCTAGCTAGATCTAGCTCTTTAATGTTTCTAATGGCGATTGCAGTGAAGTGAATTGTGGCTCATAAATCTGCGCAGGTCTGCGAGTTGTTGCTCCGAGTATCTGGAATACAAAAAACTGAGGATCTTTCAGGAGCTCACTGCATACATCATTTCAAAAGCGTAGAGTACCACTGGAGTTTCTGCTAAGCTAAGGGGCCTCATGTAATAGTGCTGAGTGTCTGTATGTGAAGTGGAATGAGCAATATGGACTCAACTGTGTCTGAGCATTGCCTTCTGAGGTTGAATGCTACTTAACACAAAGGATTCAACGCATGGTAGGACAACGGTAGCACTTGCATTGTGTTCTGCTTCTAGCTGGTGTGAAAACAAGAAGTGCGTACTTCTTGACAAAGAGATGTCCCTGACCAAGGCTCAGCCTTGCCCTGTTGAAGTACGTCTCTGTTCTCAGAAGTGCCTGGAGAAGTGCGCTGTGGAGTTGCATGCTATGTTTGCTAGTGACCTCCCCATCTACCACTCCTCAACGTGCAATGACATGCCCCTTATTTCTCACCTGCCAGGTTTATGTGCTCTACCTGAAGTGCTGAGACCACGTGGGATGTGTTCATCCTCCTTTGTAAGCAGCAGAAGTGAAGAGTCTGAGAGGAAAACTCTGCTTTCCATTCCACTCACATTAATCTTTACAGGGTGGCGACAGGAGCTCAGGAAACAATTTAGTGATGATCCACAGCCACAGACCAAACCCATATCCTGCTGTCTCAGGAATGTCATCTCCATGGTGCCTAGGGAAGAAAAAAGCTATGAAGTACTTCTATAATTACTTGGGTCACCAAAGTAGCTGTATATACACAGAGGATCCCTGCTCTGCAGCAGCTGCCTGACAGATGGAGAATAAACATAACCGTTAGAACTGGTGAAATAATAATAACAACAACAACAACAACAACAACAATAACAATTAAAAAAAAAAAGTAATAATAGGGGTGGGGGAAAACTGTTCATAAGTATTTTTGATTTGGGATTCTCACCAGACTTGTGTATTCAGGCCATGCTCTGACTTTGCCTATTCAGTCTGCATAACACCTAAAAAATCAGCCTTTTATACCTACCCATGCAAATAAAAATCTTGCATGTCAATTACTACCAAAACATTTCTCTGACCTTAACAAACACTACTTCGCCTTACTCATTTCTGTCCAGACCATTGCTGCAGCGACTGTTTAGCTGTTTAACTGTCTTTGCACCTTTTCATTCGCTGCTTTTTCTCCCCAGCATCAGACACAAGACTGCTGCTTCCTCTGGCTCTCAGGTTCTGCTGAACATCCCATTCAGCCCACACTCCTGTGTGGGAGGCTTTTAAACAGGCACCTTGATGCCTTCTCCCACACCTTCCCCACTTGCTGCACTGCCTGCAAAGCTGCCCTCTCTTGTCCGCCAAATCCTTCCTTAAAACTTTTTTGCCATGGAGGGCTCTAAACCTCCCTTCAGAGTGCTTGGGTTTCTGTTGTGCTGAGATCACTGGCTGACCTATGTTGACCAATGGATTTGTTGTTTCTGTACTCTTCCCCATCTATATGTGCCTTTCTTTTGTTGAACAGCTGCACTGATACTGATGCTTTCTGCTGGAGAGGCTATCTGCAATTTGGCACAGAATCTAGGACAGTTGGATCTGGGACCCTGAACCAGGCTCCAGGTATCAAACAGTACAACACAGCACAATTTCAAGAGTTTAAGGATTTTACCAAACTTGTCAGAATCGTTGTATCTGCTTTCTAGAAAGGAAAGCTGTGTTACAGACAGAGGGAGTGATAAGTCCAAGGCCAATTTGTGCCTGAGGATTTTGGTTTCTGCAGTCCCAATCCTATATCACTGTACTCCCCCCACCACTCACAACATGGTGAGAAATGGGGGTGGGATTGGAAAGATTTTAAAAGAAAAACTGTATGTCTTTTTGCATTTCCTTTAATTTAAATTTTGAAAAATGTATCTCTGCTTTAAATATGGCTTTGATAAGCTCCTGTGGCCATCTCTGTGGTTCAAGCTGTGAGGTCCCAGATCTTCATCTTGGTGGGCAGGCAGGGTGCTGTGTGACCTTTGAGAGTTTCACTCTCATTGTCTCAGCATGAAAATACACTTAAGGTCACATTGTGTATGTACAAAAAAAAAGGAACACCATACCTTCCACTTCCCAGCCCACTGAGTTTGAAACCATTGTTCTCTGGATTGCATTGGTTTTAACCTGGATGCTATTTGATTCCATCAGCTGACTGACAGCATTGTGTTAGGATATATGGGATGGCTCTCAGGAGATTACTAGGCAGGCTGGGAGAGATCTTTTGGTTTGCATTTGCTGTATTATATTAGTCTTGGAAATAAGAAAAGCCCAAGATTTGTCCTGATTTCACAGAGGTGTTGAATGATTGCAGGTGCCTTTGATTTATGGGAATTGGGTGCTTTCAGAAAAATCAGGTCAGCCTGGGGTTTCTCTGAAGTAGATTTCATTTTTTTTGATTGAAAGGAATAATATTCCTTCCTTATCAAAATTAATCTGTATGCAGGGCTTACCATCCTCAGCATCTTGCTGCCTTGTTAACTTGCTGGCTGCAGAAGCTTTTGCTGCATGTTTTAAGTTGGTAAGCACACAAAGGCTGTTTCCCCACTGAAAGTTTTGCAGTGTTTCTGAGCTGGTTTTGTAATTCTGGAACTGGGCGAGGGAGCAAAAAACAAGTTCTCCTCTTGGGAACTGTCTAGCACGGTAGTATGTGGCTCCAAAGTAATTTCTCTGGAATTAGAGGGGATTTTATCTACACTGGTAGGTAAGAATGTGAGAATTTGGCTCCATGTCTTACAAAGTCTGATGGCAATTGAACACAATGTGGGGACTCCTGAGGCGCTGTCAATCAACTCTTCCATTTACAAAGTGTTTTCAGCTCCCTTAATTGTGTTAGCTTGGGTATGATACTGATGGGGTTATTCTGATGCCAGAGTGAGGTTGGTTGGCACTGGTTTGAACATCTCTGAACTGCACCAAACTGCATGATTCGGCAGACCTGACATCTCTCACACAACTGGTTACAGTGAAATAGGCCAGCTAACAGCAAGAGGGATGACAAGTTCGGACCCAGTTACACAAATGGGGCCCATCTTACTGGTGTTTAATGTTGCAGAGCATGAGACTTCCACCAAGATACACTGGTTCACCCCATCTAGCCATCGAAATACGACAAGGCATCCACAGCTTGAGGTGCTGAGTATTGTTTCACACTGTATTGGTTGTATTAAATGAAGAGCTGCATCATCCTTCTGCTATTTTGTCTCAATACGTGGATTGATGGAGTAGGAACAAGTTCAGATGATGAGTACCAGTCATTGTACCTGATATTTCAGTTACTGGAGGCTGGGGGGTAAAGTGTGGCATGGTTACTCAGACTCTGATAGCAAACAGGTGAGAGACCTACCTGACCTAGTCCTTCCTCAACAGAGGCAGAACACAGAGTTTTTTGTTTTTAAATCAGAAATCTTTCCCACTCTCTTCATGAATCAGGGTTGTTAAACTAAGGGTTGCAAATGGGTTTACAACTTTAGGTTGCCACCATGCACAGCCTTGTTTCCAAAACTCACAAGTCTACTCCACCTCTGAAGAGTGGGAGTAGCTGTTCCTYGAGGCTTAAATAACTTCTTTGCCTTCATGTTTGCCGATATTGATGGTAGCATCCCAGAGAATGAGCTGCCTGTTCTGGAGGAATGTGACATTTAGATAGGATTTTGTTTTAAAAGTGAGCAGACAGGGCAACATCAAAACTAAGGACAATGATGAAAGCAATAGGCTTGGAAAAATAGTATCTCAGAATTTGGAAGAAAGTAGTAGAAGACATAAAATTTTTCTTCCCTGAGAATGGGAACAGTACCAAAGGAATGGAAAAGGGATCATTATGATGGTGTATACTTAAAGTGGATAGTTGCTTGTAATACAGGAGAGAAACTAAGAAGAAGGAGGGAAATGAAGGTTTCTAATGATCATGTTGGTAAGGAAAATGTTAGAGAAAAGTGTCCACTTGTCTGAATTTAAGATCCAAAGATTGTGTGCATCTTTCTTTACCTACTCTACATGTGGAGCAATCTCTGCTGAACGTTTGCTCTTGGACATTTGTATACTGTCTTCTGTTGCTGTTGGCATACATGAGTACCTTTTGCATGCGTGTATAGGTGAGAATTGGATCTCCTGGTACTGTTAAAAAATACAGCAGTGTGTGATAACCACAGGGTCCTGGCAAGATGCTCCCTCTCCAAAGCACGTTCTCAGAGGTGCAGTCAGTGCTGTTACACACCCTAGGGCAGCCTTGTGTGTGTGCAGTGTTAAGTACCTAAACCCTGGGTAAGTCACTTTGGGGTAGCGCAATGTCGTCTGGAGATGACTGCTCTTCTCCTCCTTTCAATCCAAAACAATTGGGGTAATAGATGAGTTTCCTGGACGGATGAGTGTGACTCACTCAGCTTGATGTACAGAAGGGAGAGGAAATGAAGTAAGGGGCCAAAAATAGTCCTAGAGACATTAGCTTAGAAGGAAGGACAAAACAGAGCACAGACTAGAAAATAAAAGACCTACAGTGATGTGACATTAAGACCATCTGGACAATGTTTGGCAGCAGTTGAAAAGCAAACAAAGCCCTGAGAAGGGTTTCTAAAAGTGAGGAGAATATAAATGACATACTGCCCAGCAAACGCTTAGAAAGCATTGAGCTCTTCTGATCTATCTGTGTTGGTGCATCCAATTTTGAAAAGGGGAAGACCAAAGACAAGAAAAAAACTGTCTCAGGGAGTATGACAGTTTGAAGAGAGATTCAACCAAGTCTTGGCTTGCTTATACTTAGAGAAGTTCTCTGAGAGATCTGGCTGAGACAATGGTGTCTGAAAGGCAGGTAGCATAGTAACTCTAACCAGCTATGCAAATAAGTCCCAACAGTAAAAGAAGAGCTCAGTGGCTGACATGCAGGAAAGTGCAAATGGACCTATATGTTTGCATAACATCTGCCAAAATGATTGAGGTTGCTAGGAGCTATTGCCAGAGAAATGAAGTAATAGTGATAGTATCAAATGTGGTGTAAGAAGAACTTCAAAGCTTTGAAATTCTTAAGAAAAAAAAAACCACTTTTGGGGTAGTTCTCAATAGTTGCTATATTTATCAAGTTGCTTTAAACATGACAACAATTGACCATGAGAAATGCTGTATTTGGAGGGAAAGAAGGGGTTGTTGGATCCTTTTCTGAACTGAAAAAGGTGGTTTCTTACAACCTCTTTTCCTGAAGAAAATCCCAAAGCAGAAAGTTTGCTGTGCTTTTTGGGCTAGTGTTTTGGAGTTTTTTTCCCCTGGTCATCTTTTTCTTAAAAAAAAACAACCTCAAAAACATATTCGAGCTACAACTTTTCAGGCTGTGAGACAAAAAGATAAGGAGAAAGAAGAGATGCTAGGAAAAAAGCTGCTTGATTCCTCCTCCCCTTTCCCCTGATAACACTCATTTTGGTCCAAGTGCCACAGCAACACTGTTGGGAATGTTTCTCCTATCTCTAGTCCAAAATTAGAGTGAGGGAACTTTGCTGGCAGGCAGCTAAGCTTTGTGTTGGGGAAGCATGTCTGTACAGACAATCATGAGCTGCGCTGCTTTTGGACAGCAGCTAAGGATGTGGGCCCTTGTCCACCCAGACTGATGGATGGAACAGAAGTTTTCCTATCCAACAATTGCCACAAATCGGATCAAGCCGTTATAAACACCACAACTACTGATGTGGCTAGGTGTCTTTCCATTAACAGCAATGGCTTTGGATAGGGTCATGGTTTGCCATCCTTCCACACAATGTGTGCATCCCTCCCTCCTGTCGCTTAAGAAATCGTAAAAGTGAATATCAGCTTTGGGGTAAGTCATATGTTTTGTGGGTTTCTGGCTTCTATTTTGTTTTTTCTGTGTGTGTTTGTGTGTGTGTTCAACAGGAAATTCCTCCTACCCCTTCCTTCTTCTGACTCTGTTCTTGTCCTCTCAGCACTGGTTTCTGGATCCTCTTATYACAAGCCCCTGCTGCAAAGTTCCTTCTTATCTAAATTAGCGTGTGTGATCTTGCACCCGAACGCCCAGCACAGAGGAAATGATCCATTGCAGGAACACGATCCACAGGGCTTCAAGCTGTTGATTTCACACTGATTTCCCTGCAGCTGGCAAGCAAGCCCGTCATTTCAGAGTTGGGCACTCCCAGTTACTAGACTCACAAGAACTGGGAGTAGGAGTTGAATTATGTGAGAATATTTAGGGAGGGAAATAAAGGCTCATTAATTAGAAATTAATCTCTACCAAATATAAGTTAAATTTAGAGCTCTGCCTCCATGTAGAACTCCAGCACCAAATGGTCAAGAGGGGTGTGATCTTTCCAAACGTGGCTGCCCCCAGGTTTTCAAGCTCTTCATGAGTAAATAGAGTTGGGGAGGCAACATCAGTATAGTCGGGGCTCAAGCACATGACCAGCCATAGCTTGAGGAGATGCCTCATAGCAGCTGAGCTGTGGTAGCTCACGGCTGAGCACGCTTGGCTTGTTCCAGCAGAGAGGTCAGGCTGTCCAGCTCAGACTCCTCACAGCAGATTGCTTCCCTCACTTTCGGTTTTGCTGTGGGTTAGGCTGACACCGAGCAACTCATTAAGCAGAAGTAATGTCACTGTGTGATTGACCTTGGAGACTTCAAGATAGCTCCACCTTACATATTGTGAGCGTCTCTTGTGCTCTGAGGCCACCATCTTCAGCTGTGTCAGTCTCCAAACAAGGGACACGCTTGCAGTGATCAGATGGCTAGAAAAGTCTGCTCTCAGATTGCCTGCAATGTGAAATCCACAAACAAGCCTAAGAAAAATGAGTGAATCTCATTTTCAGAAGTGAATCTGAGCATCAGTAACCCATTCATACAGCAAAGAGTAAAATAATCTTCTGATGAAGGAGATTTATTTAAAAAGTCAATTTGTAAACAGGAAACCACAGAATACAGGCCTGGAAGAGGTATCTACTCCATCGCTGTGCCTCAAGGCTGGTTCAGCCTTGCCCAAGTTATCCAAGATGGATGTTTGTCTCATCTCTTCTTCAATCTCTCCAGAGGTGGAGGTGTGATATATATGCTCTAGGGCTCAGCTGTTCCTGCTGTTTGAATGTTCGTTTCCTGAAGCTGGAGCTAAAGACCTTTTCCTGCAATTCACAGAATAATTTTGTGTCCCATCTGCAATGGAAGTGGAAAACAAGTTATTCCATTCTTCCTTGGAGTAGCCTGGGACATAGCTAAGGACTGCTCTCATACCTCCCCTTGCTCTCCTCCGAGCTGAACCACCACTGCTTTCAGTCTGTCTTTGCAGGTCATGATTTCCAGCCTTTCAATCACACTGCTGCTCTCCTCTGCACTTACGGCAGTAGCTTCACATTTTTCTTGAAATCTGATGCCCCAAAATGCCCAAATGAGTAAATACACGTGAAGCCTTACCAAAGAAGGGAGGGATGACTTCAGAGGTCTTAGACATAACAGCTGTCTTCCTGTATCCAGGCATATATTGTCTGTATCACTCTTGGCTTGTTTAGTTTGTGACCAGCTATAACCCCAGGCATTTTTATCCTGTATTTGTACTGTTGATTATTCCTGCCTGATTTTCTTTATTATTTTTTAAGACAATTAAGTTACTTTTTTAATCCTTTTTCCAGATTAATTTTCTATTTTGTCAAGATCAGTTTGAATTCTCAGCCTGTTTTTCAAAGCCCACAGGCCCTCTCACTTACCATCTACAATCTGATGAACGTACTTTCAAGTCCCTCAAATCAATAACAACACTGAATAGTAAAATGTTGAACACAGTCTTTATCTGAATATTGTTGCAAATTGACTTTTTATTATGCCAAGGTAATCTCTGTTTCACTGAATAACTTCTCCCTAAGAGGAAGCATGCAAGGATGTCTCAGTTTTGCCTCATGCAGGAAAATGCCAATTTCAGACATGCAACTTAGGAACAGAGATTTGTGTAAGGAAAGGAGGCAGAGTTTAGACGCAGACCTGGTTTATAGCTGAGGTTTCACACTGGCTTTGGGTCTCACCAAACTCGCTAAAGACATTAGGAATCTCTTCCTCACCAAGCAATATAACCAGGAATGTGACTTTCACAGACTGCCGGAGTATGGTGACTCACTCAGCATTGAAAAGGGACGAAACTTTAAAAGTGTCATTCCTTCACTTTCTTTTACTACTTGACAGTGATCCAAAACTTCCTATAACATTCACCAATAATTACACAGACTGCCCAAGACTATCCATTACCACGAGTATTTCATATGCATAATACAGGGCTTTATGTTCCCCACTGCTCCTATGAATTCCTTTGATTCTTGAATCCATTCTTATTGCAACAGCCAGAGGTGGAAGGGCTCATATAAAAAGAGGAAAGGTGATAATGGATGTGTCTGCATGTTCTACCAGCCAAAGATATGGCCTAAGACACCTATTTATTACTGATTCTTTTAGCTGTTGCTTTCATATACAAGAAACCTCCAACTTTTTCAGGACTTGAACTAGTTTGCTCAAGTTCAGAACTTCTTTAAGCAGTGTTGTACCTCACTTTTTTAGCAGAATGCACCAAGTTGTAGATGATCCAGTTTACCCTGCCAGTTTGAAATTGTGTTGTTGATTCAGCTCTGAAGTATATATTTCATTATAGAAAAAGGTGGCTTTTTTTTGCTGATGCAATAGTAATTAAGCCCTGATTTCCAATGGGGGATTTTCAATTAAGTGTATCTTGCAGGCATCCAGATGTGTTTCAAGAGTCCCATTTTTGATGTATGCTGGAATTTGTCTCCTCTGGGCTTGTAAATAGCCACCCTTGGAAAGCATGTAAGCAAGATTTCTGTCCTTTAAAACAACCCAGGTTGGAAAACTGCATTGAAGCTGTAACTGATGTTATTGCTTGGGAAAAGTGGTGCCAGCACAGCTAACTCTTCATAACCACCTTACATTGTACCGAGTGCAGCAGGCAGAAGCGGTTAAAAATATGTGAAGGACAAATAGGCTCTATCTAGTCTTTTGTTTGCAGCAATCCAAAGTTTTCTTTAGGCTCTACTAAGGACTGAGACAGTATGTGCTACTTTCAATGGGAAAGTTGCCTTAGATTCAATAAGCAGTAGCTGAAGTGCCCAATGGCAAAATGCACTGCTGTTCACACCCCTGGTTGCTCTCCTGATACCGAGTCAGCAACCAGGAGATACCAGTCAGCCAAAATTGGCACAGTGTGAATGTAGCTTGCCTCCTCCAGCAGTTTCCAGCCCTATGCACTGTTGACACAATCCAGTCCATACTGACTGGGGTGGAGGCCACCAGGCTTCAGCTGATCTGATCCACAGCAGTGCTGTGGACCTAACTTCTCATGGTAGCAGTTCATTTTCTTGATGGGGAGAGGACGTCAAAGAGGAGGGAATTTCTTTGAATCCAGTTATTTTCTGCCCATCATGAACATAAAGATTCTTCCAGGTGTTGTGAACTCATCTTGTTCTTCTCAGTGAATGCTACCTTTAATTTTCAGACCATTATTTACTGTGGGATTTAGGGTGTTGTTTGATTGCTTGTTCTCTTGCAAGAGTAGGAGTGCTCTTACAGTGTTAATGGTGTTGCCCTATTTTGGGTAACCACCACGCCCAAAAGAAAAGACTGTTCTTAAGTTCAAGAGGTCCAAGCACAGGTGGGACAAAGTCTAGGAGGTCATTTAAGACCACCCCTTTTCACACTACAGCCRTGTTTTAGTACTGTCTCTACACAACCTCAGTCACCTCCCAGAACTGGAGCTGCAGGTGTTTTCATTCAACCTCCTCATCCTTCCAGGATATATACAGTCCTCAAGCAAATTATCTAAGGCATCTTGGAGACCTTACCTACCTTCTCCTTGCATGTGTCTTTACAGCCCCTATTATAGCAGAGTTTGTGCACATTATGAGCTTTCTTTCAATTTTTTAATCTCAGAAACTGCTGGGAAGAGGGAAATGCTTTGCTTTCTATTTCATAAATAAGAAAATCATGTAATGGACCTAGACGAAACAGATCTTAGCTTAACTTTGGATTTCTGATAGTCTAACACGGTCATCTTACTTTACAGTCAACAGACAACGCAGAAGGTAATCAGTGAATCCAGCCCTCAGTCAGGAGGGATGCCTTGGCATAGCAAGGAGATAAACTGGGGTCTCTCCCAGAAAAACAGGTTAATCCCCAGGCTATTCTTCCTGTCAGCTTTTTGGAGACAACTTTTGGCTGGGCATAGAGGAGGAAGGCTTAGTGGGTAATCCAGTAGCTGGCTGTCCCCAGGGCATCTTTTAAGTTATCTCCAACAGCTCTAGCTCTCTTGTGTGCTGCCAAACCATACTCCTGTCACCATGTGATGAGCTCTACCTTGCATTAGCTTGTTTCAGTGGCAGGAGAAGCCAACCGCATGCAAATGAAGCCACATGGAGAAGGGAAGTAGTGGTGGCAGTGTTGCATGCAACAAATGAAGGGTTGCTTTGTTATCTGTTTGAGGGTGGCATCATCTGGCCRCACAAGGAGTTGTGGAGGTGAAAATGAGGCTGTGAAATCATATGATTAGGCGATTTTCTCCCTGTGATAAAAACTAAATTAAAAATAGACATTAAACTGTTCAATTAATTAGAGTGCAATAATGTAGTCTATTCTCATGCTCTAATTTGTGCCATGTTGAAAGTAGCCACTTCTTCCCCCTCCGCCTCCTTATAAATACATCATATGCTTTCTGGATCAACTCACCCAATTATATCTTAATTGTTTCTAGGAGCAAACCTCACTACTACATTAATTGTCATACAAGGATTTTTTCACACAGGGCCAGATTCCCATTGGTGACATTTTAATTATTATTACAGTGCAAACATGGACTTCAATAGCTTATTAACACTAGAGGGTTTAGTAAACGAATACCAAAAAGGGTATTTCCTGTGAGGAGGTTGGTAACCTCCCTGCTGATTTCTTTATAACATCTCTGAAGAAGCAGGAAACCTGAATAGGTCTCAGAAGCCTGATTTGGGTATTGGAGATACATATGGTGAAGTATCTGACACCACCAACCCCGCAATGATGTTCGACATGCACTACGTACGTACATAATAGGTATATTGCAAGACAGACAGTATGTAGTGAAAAGGAGGGGTTATTTTCTCCTTTTGTTACAACTACATTTCTGAAGTGCAGAGGGCCACATAAGGTTTACAAATAACATTTAGTCAGGTAGGTACAGATTTAAATCGAGGTTTAAAAACACTGAAGAAGGCTTTGATGTTCTGAGCTCCCATTGACATTCAATGGGGTTTATCCTCCTACATCACTTTGGCATTGTTGAATCTGCAGCTCCTTCGTATTTTAGCATATGCCAATAAGCTATGTGGTTAAAAATAGGGAGAGGACAAAAGATGCTGAAACTCACAGTGTCTTCTCTATATTAGAGTTTGGTAAGCCTGGAACTCTGTGAAAAATAGGTCTTTACACTTCTTTTAGTTTTACTGGCCATGTGACAATTTTGAAAACTCTTATCTTTTGTTTGTCTGTTCCCTTATAAAACGAAAAATAGCAGGAAAAACTCATTTAGAGACAACCAAATCTTTAGGCTTGAATGAAAACATTTCTCTTAAGCTGAGACTTGAGTTTTGAAAGCAAATAAGTAAGCAGAAAGGGTTTTGGTAACAGCTGTCATTTTGACATGAGAAATTAAGATGTGATGTTTAGGCAGTAGTGGGTCAAAAGTAGGCTTCATTTTGTTTGATCTCCCTCTCCTCCTCCTAAAAAATTTCCTTCCTAGTGAGTTACATCTTAAGCTGCCCTGTGCTGCAGACCTAAAAGCTTTGGTTTACTAGGTTTTGCATTTTCAGTGATGGGGTGGGAGAGAAAAGCTCCACCCAGCTAGAGCACATTGGCTAATAATAGCTTTGTGATGGCGAGAAACGAGCATTCAATCTGCACCACATCCTTCAAACTAGTCAAAACCATCCCCTCTGCAAAGCGAGAGCAGCAGCAGCAGTGTGAGTTTCCTCAGACCTGCCCAGACGAGCTTCTCACCTCCTCTGAGAAAGAGCCTTTTCTGGGGCCGAGGGAGGCTGTCCACTCAGCCCCTCCTCTTCAATGTCTTTGCCGAGTTTGGATGATGACAACTATGATGGCAGTTTCATGTCACTTAATGCATGCCAGGAAGGTCTTGAAAATATTCATGGATGGGAATCATTTAATTACCACCTGGACCTGGGCTCTCCCAGTGTGCCTCCACTGTCTCCCACAGCATTATGGCATTCCCAGTTTGCATCAGGGTGAGAGTGGAGAGAATTAGCTCCTAAAAGATTTATTCTGCTAGGGCTCCTATCTGTGAAGAAACTTACTGAAAGATGTTGGAAAATGCTTGTTCTCATTYTGCTCTTTCAACCAAGCCGGTCCATTCTCTTCGTTTTGTAAAAGGAGAGGCTTGCGGCTGCCAGCTCTGTACTAGGACACCTGGGTTTGGGCTCCAAACTCAGTTCTCCCTGTGGCTCTGTGCTCTCAGCCTGAAATCCAGCTCTGTAAAGCACTCATCCACACCTTTGCTTCGAGCTCATTCAGCGAAGGAGAGCACTTTGTACGGGGCCTAGCACGATGAAGCCATGTTCTTAGTTTAAGGACCGTCTGGGCTACTTCACTCTATTGATTAATCAATAGTGATACAGTTAGAAATAAGATGAAGAATAACAGCAGCCTTCAGAGTGTGGTAGCTCTCTGGCTGGCATAGCTATGCACGTGATGCGGCTCCCTTGAGGTCAAAGAATGAACTTTTATCTGAAGTGAAATATGAATATACTATTATTTCCCTTTCAGTAATCCACTAGCAGATAATCAAATAAATGCGGCATGAGAGAGGAGAGACAGCTATTGTTGCTGTGACAACTTGAGCAGAAAGCAAGACTGGAGACCAACGATAAAACACAAGTATCCAGACTCAAGAAGAACTGGACTAGGGTTAAGCTAACTGCCAGTCCTGATGCAAGTGCAGCATGGTCGGACGGGTGCTGCGAGCTGCCCTGGCTAGGTGGAGATGCAAGGTGGGTGGAGATGCAAAGGTGGACGGAGATGCAAAGGGGCCACGTGCCAGCAGAGCCCCGGCCAACTCCAGCTACCCCGTAAGTTCAGACGCCTCCTCCCTGACTCGCCCCCCAACAAGGAGGAGGGAGATGTGGGGCTTGGCACACAGGCAGTCCCGCGTCTGCTGAGAGACCTTGCTGTCCTTCAGGAATCACTAATAGGGCAGCCATGCTCCACTCCCACCCCTTCGTGCCACGGGAGTAGTGAAAAGGGGCCAGAAAAGCAAAAGCCATACCAAAGAGAAGAGCAGCCTGTTGTTGCACATATTGCAGCACTCACTGGAGCTGAGCTGGGGTGTGTGGTGTTCAGTACTGCTATCTCTGCTGCCAGAATACTGCCTGGGAGAAGACACCAGCGAGCATGACAAGTGTGATATTAACTTCCAGCAGAAAAGACAAAAAAAAAAAGGATAAGGAAATTTTAAAGTGTATGGTTACAGTGTCTGGATTTATTCTCCTGTGAGGAAAAAACTAAGGAGAGAGGCTTCTAGCTCTTTCTAGCTGCAAAGACAATCTGGCCTCTCTGAAATGAAAGTGTAGACTGACTCCTCGTGTCTACAGCCAGATGAATTGAACTCATAGCACTCAGAGAGCCAGATACTCGTCCCATTTCAGCACTGGTTCCCATGCCAAAAGAGATCCAGCTCATGCACCTTATTAGGCATGGACAAAGGCACCACCATCAAAGCTCCACTCCTGTGAAAAGATACTGTGCAGGACTATGTCTGCAATTCAAGCATGCAAATATTTTGCCAAGTAGCCATTCACTGGCTTGAGGAACGGTGGGTGCTTGCATAATTCCACTGCAATTGGAGGTGCTTACACTGCACGTGGCTGATGCCTCTCTGGATCCTGCTGGAGTGCTTGTTGGGGAGGATGGTGGCACTGGTGGATGGGGGCAAACCCAACACCTCAGCTCAGCTCTCTGCTCCACCTGTAGGTGTTTCACATGAAGCTGTTTGGTCCTTCGGTGCAGCAGTTCCCCACCTGAAAAAAGGAATATTGCCACTATCTGATCCCAATGAAAATGAAAGGAAAATGAAAGGCATGAGGTACTCAGATCCTGCCATGGAGGCACAGCAGTATTATGCAGAGCTGCACTCATTACAGTTTCTTCAAGACTTGTTCATGCTGCAATAGGACCCCTCACAGTCTCTCAATTAGTAATCTGATGGGGACAATCTGGGCCTATTCTTCTGTTATTTGGTGGCTGGTTTTTGCTGCTTTGGTAGCACAAAGGAGCCTTATTTCAGGCGGGGATCTGTTTTTTGAGGTCAATACCAGAGATAAAACTTCTGACATTCCAAGATTTTGTAGCCAAACAGAAGAAGATGCCAGAAAGGGCATCCCAGCCAGGGACCTTGAGGAGGTGAAGCTGGAGGAACAGTGATGAGGGCTCTCCCGTGGTGCAAAACTCTCTGCACTGTTGTCCACAAAGCCCTGAGGACCTGCGTCCTCCCTACTCCACCCTGCTCCAGTACCATTAACAAGCAGGGTGGGAAGACCAGTTAAAGTCACTTCTGAAGACACCAGCTTACTACGGGTCAGAGCGCGCTGTGCTTGAGCCTTTCTTTGGCACTATGCGTGAGGCAGTTTGTAATCTGACCCTAAAATGTTGTTTTTAAGCAAAACAGAGGTCTGTGATTCATATTAGTGATAGACAATATCCCTCTGCATATAGCCAAATTGGCACAAATGGACACTTTATTTAGACTACGTGTATACATATGTATAGTTGTATTTACATTTCTGTTAGGTTATCTTTCTCAGTCTTCCCTTCGTATTTGCTTTTCATTCTGCCTCCCCTTCCTAGTCCACACATGCCCTTCCTGTAACAGTGCTCTTCTAATACTTGTGTTTCTTCTTCAGTTGCAAAATGGGAACTTTTGACAGTTGGATGTTTAAATAGAAAATCTCAGGTGCTTCACTGTCATTTTCAAAGCTAACTGAAGCTCTTGGGAACCTAATGCCTTACTGAAAATGAATAGGACTTAGGATTTTAAGTTTCTGATTCTCTTTGGAAAGGAGACATAAACTACCTATCTTCAAAGTGCCATAAATGATATGAATTCATGGGCCAATCCTGTTCCTGATGAGAAACTCATGTGTTAGTGCAATGATAGGCAAGAAGAAGTAGTTGAGGTAAAAGTCTTTTTACCTAGATTTCCATCTTAACCTTTCCCCACTTCATTCATCTGGATTTGTAAAGTACACAAAATCTTTCAGCTGGGCAACTCTGTGATGCTGCCCCACTGCTGTGAATATGGATTGAATCTTCACTGATCTTCTGCACTGTTTCAGACTCTTTCATATTTCAAAGGTATAAATTTCAGCTTCAAGAACAAAAACTAATCTCGATGCAATTTTACAAAAAAAAACATTATAAGAGGCACAAAGTGAATTACAGCTATTAGGAGGAAACTTTCCACTGTTTTTCACAACTAACACTATTATTTGATCCGGCAAAACCAGCAAAGACCACTGGACAATTAATATCACACAGAGATAATTATGACGTTGCTATTCACAAGAAAAATCTTATGTTTGATTACTCAAGGTACCTGTTCCTCACCTTCACCTTTGTTCAGATGTTTTTTATCTACAGCGTTTTTTCTTACCCAAGAACTTATTTGTACTTGATAGGATATTTTTACTGTTGCCACTAGAGGTCTATTCACCACTACAAATATAAAAGAAAGAGGCAAGGATTGCATTTTCTTCTCTGGATTTTATTTCTTTTAATTACTGTTCAGTGTTAGTATTGGAGTAATGATCTAAAGTAACATGGCTGTGGACGCCTTATAGTAACAGACGTTAAATCAGAAAGTGTCACTATTTTTTTAGGGTGTACACAATTTGGTCTTACTAATGTCATCCTTTTGGTTTGCTAATGGGCACTTCTTGGGTTTTATTTTTTTTTCCTTTTGGGACAGAGCAGTTATTTGCTGCACTCAGATCCATGCAGCCCAGCTATGACACCTGATAGGTGTATAAATACATTCCCCTGTGATAAACAAAAGAAAAGGCAAGTGTTCCCATCCTCCCCAGATTTTCTCCCAAGGAGATAGATACACTCAGTTATCACAGACTTCAGCAGGATTTGTTTCAGCCTGGGTAAGAGCAGAGTCCATCCTTTTGTTTGCCAAGCTTTCCTGCTCCCTCTTTCCCTCCTTCCACCTTTCTTTGTCAGAGTCCATGTGAACGCTGCCTTCGCCCCGTTTATCTTTTCATCCCTCGCTCAGCGCAGCCTCCTGTTTTTGTGCTACATCCCAGGGTTTCTATGAGGTTTCTAACACTTTCCCTGCTTTGGCTGACATGAAATGCAGGCTTTCTTGCTGGTTATTGGAAACATGCCTCTGCTCGGCTCTGGGGGGAAGGAACAATACTGCTATGTAAAGGTGGGGTTTACGCAGCCTGGACTTCGTTCTGTTCCCATTGTTAATCAGGAGTAAAATTCCTGCTGACTTCAGTGAGACCAAAGTTAGGCTGAAACTCATGACATTTGAAAATCTCCTCTTTACATCCATTGGATCCATTTTTCTAAAGGACCAAAATTAGAAGGCATTCACTGAACTCCACCAGTTTTTTCTCTGGTCAGTTTAAAAGCTATCCTGCCCATCCTTTCCTCTTCAATCTGTGTAGATGATCTTAGTGCAGGACAGGACCACGTCCCACCCCAGGAGAAGTGGTAGGAGGAAATGTCATATAGGAGAAAGACTTTCCTGAAGCATTTTTCCCTGCCTCTCTCTGGAATCAAGAAGTGTCAAAAGCGCAGGGCTGGCTCTAGTATTTGTCCCCAGAGCCATTGTCCAGCATGCCTTCTCACTCCATGCTGGCCCCATGCCTGTGCCTTTGCCTTCCCTGGATTCACCCTCGCTCGGCTCCATCCATCACCCCACCACAACTTTGGGTCCACCACCTGGCCACCTCACGCAGTCCAGAGGCTGTAGGAACAGTGTCCTGGGGATTAGAGGAGGAAACAGGACAGCCCTGCTCTCTGAGCCTCTCACTCCCAGTGTACAAATGGGACTGGGAGGAGGAACACCATCTGGGCCAAGGCTTGCTGCCTGTGATTTACAAAAAAATAACGCAGACCTGGATGTTAAACTTGTGATTCAGACACTGGGAATCTCTGGCTCGCTTGGTTTGCATCCCTGTCCCCTTTGCTTCGTTGCTGTTTCCATGTGATGTGTCACCAGAGTCCTCGGGGGTCTTGGCATCTGTGCAGGAGCTTCCTTTTTGGGAATCGAGTAATCGCTCAATCCCAGACTCAAAACCCTCAAGTCAGCCTGTGCTGCCTGGGTGGCAGCTCCTGGCTTTCCAACACCGGGGGTTAGTCATACCTCATTTCCCAGGCCTCACCCCTGAAGTCTCTTGACATCTGGAAGAAGATGCTGGAGGTGGTTCAGCAGTGGCCTCACAGCCTCCACCTCTTTATTCCACCCTGCTCAGCGTGCATCACTCCCCCCACCCCGCTCACTCCTTTTTTGTCCTGTGAGACAAGCTTGGGAAAACTCTGTTTGGAGAGGGAACTCACTTTTAGCCAAGCTGTCTGCCAAGTACATGAATCTCAGGAAGTTTAACCCTTTGAGTACCTGCTCACGTACTCCTGTCCTAATCATTGGACTGATTGATCAAAACATCACTTTGAACAGAGCAGTCAACAACCTGTGGGCATTTTACAAATGAATTTCCAAGTTTCCTCTTCCTCTACCAATGAAGATTGGGAATGAAGCAGAGCACAAGTAGGGAAGTCACCTCAGGATAAGTGTTTTCATAATTCACCTTGGTGTCGAAACAGCAGTTTGCAGCAGGAGAGGCTCAGCCCCATGCACAAAGACCCTTTGTTTGTCAGGCACTTACACCGTGGAGAGACTGTTCTGACATACAAGATGGTGCAGATGAACCATCCCTGGCAATTGGTGATCCTCAAGATATAACTCAAGGTTCCTGGGCAAATGCTGGTGAGCACTGGGGCTGTCTTACATACCCCTCTCTGTGACTGTACACAGTCCTCTCCTCCCCTCCCATTTTCTGCCTCGCCTCGCCTCGCCTCGCCTCGCCTCGCCTCGCCTCGCCTCGCCTTCCCTTCCCTTCCCTTCCCTTCCCTTCCCTTCCCTTCCCTTCCCTTCCCTTCTATCATTTGAGGGTACAATTCTTTGTCTCACAGCAAGTTGTTGTGGTGAGGAGGGTGCTGAGACCAACTTGGACAGCAGAAACTTCTGCCCTCTTACTTCTTTTGAGACCTGGCTTGGAGCAGACTTGTGGAGCTCTGGATGCTGCTGGCGGATGGCTGATGTGTGTCTTCTGCTTTGTTTGATGCAGAGAAATGGTGCTTCTCCACTGTCCCACCATGTTAGAGCATCCCAGAGAGAGATCCACAGTAGGAAGCTGTTACTGCCTGCCAAGTCCAGCCCTCCTGGCTCAGGCAAGGTGTTTGCCTCCTTGAACAAAATGTTTACATGGCCTTTTTGGAGTGTTTGTATGACCTCAGCCATTTCCCCTTCCTGGCCACAAAGCTCCTGCATTCAACCTTTGGGGTGACGTCTGGTGTGGGCTCCTCACTCCACGTGCCTGCAGAGCTGAGGTCATGACTGAGACTGGTGCCTGGCTGTGTCTTCACTGTTTCTTCATGCCATTTGGTCGTGGGACAGATGACTCGTTATAGCTCTGTGGTGTACAGCCATTTCTAATATTTGAGTCTGCTTGCTACTTTTCTGCAGTGCTCAAAAATTGTTCCTCTCTGTGGTTTTCACAGGCATGCTTCAGACCATGTGTGCACAGAAGGAAAAATCCTGCCTTAAAATGCTGATATGCAATCATTCTTTTGGGACCTAAGGGCTGGCTCCCCTTTCCCTTGCATCCAAAGCAGTCCACTGAGACTCAAACTTGCTTTGATGGAAGGTGAGGTGCTCCTGCTTTGGCAGGAGTTATGAGGTACTTGTTTAGGGTAGCTCTAATCCTGCCATAGCCATACCAATCAGACAGACAGGCACTGACAAACACACACACCTCTGTTGGCTTGTACAAATCTAAAAACAGGCCCAGGGAGGACTGGCAGATACCTTCTGGTCCCCCTGTCCCACAGCAGACTCAACAGATCAGGGCTGCTCCTGATGCACATTTCTCTGTACCGCTCCTCCACACCTGCCATAATGCTTTTTTAAAAAAAAATTGGTTCCCCTGCTTTCTGCCCTTGTTTCCCATTGTGTCATTCCCAAATGTCTTGCTGCAATTCCCACCCATTTTCTATTTCTATTTTGGTGAACCATGGGGAGTGGTTTATTCCTCTGTACCATACAGCAAACCTCTGAGTATTTGAAGACTTATTTCCCAGCTACCCTTGGGCTTCTTGTGTGGACATTAAACAGGCACAGGTCTTTTAGCCCTCCCTCATGGGCTGCGGGAAAGTGAGCTGGGAGCAGGGCCCAGCACACTTAGTGCCCTTCACACGTCAAACAGATGCCATGCACCATGTCCGAATCTGCCCCGGTAGACTTTCAGGAGTATTCAGATCATGGACCTACACACCACTGTTTTCCTCCCAGCTGCCCTTCTCCCAAGCACTAACAAGGGCAACATTTAACAGCGATTGGCTATGCTGTTAAACCTCTGATGTTTCTACCCCAAAAAATCAGGAAGGGTTACCCACATGGCAGGCTTAGCCAACTGTCTCCCTAGAGAGCACTTCCCCAAAAAGAGGAGAAAAAAGGAGAAATGAAATTTAATCATGCCTTTTGTGAAAATGCAAATAGGACAGATACTCAAGGTGCTTTGATTGTGCTAGTAGGCTACTGCATTAATCAGGGTGGTTATGAGACAATGGTAACTTCAAATATCAGAGGAAGAAAATCTGCTCTGTACATACAAGGAGACAAAGTTCTGTCACTTGAGTAGCAAAAGAAGTCCCACCCTCATATATTTGAAGTATTTTCTATTTAAATCAGCATCAAAAAAAGTAGGATCCTCCATCTACAGAGATTTTAAATGCTGATGTTGGGTTTGTCCATTTTAAGGATCTTGTCTGGGTTTTTTCATTGTGCATTCCTAGTGCCACTTTTTAATCTGTTACTGTTTGAATAGAAATTAGCAACAAAATATTGAAATAGAAGTGTAGCAGAAAGGAAGTACATTTAAGGACAGCAAAGACACAGGGAGCCTTACATTGCATTGGATTTTAATGGATTGCCTTGTGCTGAAGGTTACTGAAATTATCCATGCAAAGCCCCCATGGAGTTTTAGGGAAGGCAGCCCTTAAGAAAGACACTGAGGCTGGAGTGTGGCTGTGCACATTTGTGCTAAGAGATTTCCTTCTGCTGCTAAACTTAGGTACGTTTGTGGCCAGACCTACCGAACCCTGTCCACCTCTCTGCTCTGCTGGAAAGCTGGTCTGTGTGCAGGCTCTTCTCGTCCAGCTGAGGTGGAGCAGATTGGCTCATCCTTTCTCCTAGCCGTGTGGTTGGGAAGACCTGTCCATGCGGTAGGTGGAAAGGGAGATGTGGTTCGGTCTGGAGGAGCCTCAAAAGGAGCGCATCAGTTGAACTTGCTTCTGCTCTGACAGAGCTGTTTCATCCTTGCCTTACTTCAGCACAGCTTCCCAGATTTACAGTGGGTTTTCTGTTTTCCTTTTTTTTTAGTTTTTTTTCCCCATTTCCTAGCTGTTTGTTTGAACAGGACAGAACTAGAATGAAAACCACCCATTATCTTTACGGCAGCATTACCTGGAGGTCCCAAACAATACYGTGCAATGAGTCCTTTACACCTCTGAGCAAAGAGAAACATGCTGCCCTGAAGAGCTTTTAATCTAAAGCAGGATTTCTCAGTCCTGTTAACCTAGCTTGTGTTACATTACAGTCACTTACTGGTTTTATGGGTTTCATCACAGCACAGATCTCCATGGGCAGACAGAAAGATACTCTCCACTGTGCTCTCTCTTCCCAATTTGATACAGCACACAGCTGGAGAAGTGTAAACCTATACAGGTAAAGGTTAGGGGATACATCTGTAATTTCCAGAAGACAAATAAAAAGAATACAAAATTTATTCTCCTCCCCTTAAATCTTCACTCCATTCAAACAGACCTCTGGCTTTTGCACAGTCTATGAAGAGCATGGCAAAGAGCATGTCTCCATGGAGGCTTAAGAGCATGAGTACTGGTTGTGCCCCTCAGTGGAAAGAAGMAGCCCCATGTCAGCTTTTTTTTCCTGTTTGACACTTCTCTGAAGCTTGTTGGCTTTGCTCTTCACCTGACCAAGAAGTCACGTATGCATATCGGGGTAGGCTGTTGTGCTGTTGACCGCGACCAATGGGAAAGAAGAGGTCTGCACGCCCATATGGGCCATGAACACCAAAACCACCCCACCGCATCGCCTTGAGCCATGCCATTRATCTGCGACTTAAAGGCTTTCTGAGTCGTGGAGGTAAAAATAGGCAATTTTCATGATCTGGAATGATAAGCTTCTTTGCATTCATGTTCCAAAAAAGCTCAATAGGAATAAAACGGTGAAACGGTCACATCTTCACTACATGTGAATCATGGCGGGGGCGGGCACCCCAACAGGCAGCAGCTGGGAAGCAGCCTGGTGAAAGAAAGCAGGGCACTTGTCCTGACATACTTTGTTTTGCATCCAGAGGTTTAGAAGAAATCCTGCTGGCCTTGATGCTGGAGCTGTTTACTGTTTTTAGGCTTGACAGCATATTATTAACTGCAACAGCAGAGAACACCATCTGTCTTTTCCTGAGCTATTTGATCAGTCTGTGAGTTGGAGGTTTTGTTGTTTTTTTAGAGGAAAAGGTGTAATTGTCCTGATTTGGTGAAAGATGTTGAATTATCATATCTAAAGCAGAAATTTAAACTCTCAGACTTTTTTTCTTTCCTTTATGGCCTCTCAATATCCTGAGCCCATTTTCTCTTGACAGTTTACCACTTTTAGTAATCATTTGTAGGCAATGCAGGAAATACAAGAAGAAGACAAATAGGATGACAGAGTGGGACTTGGAAGGTTTTGGGGCAGGTCATCAGCTAACATGTCTAGCTTAATAAGTAACACTGGTTGTTTCTTTCCATTATCATCTGAATTTCGATTTTCAATCTTTTTCCCTCTGCAATTAATAGGACTAGAATTTTGCTTTTCTTCTGTTTTGCTGTTGTTGGGGGTTTTTTTGGTTTTTTTTTGTTTTTTTTTTTTTTTTTGGTTTTTTTTTTTTGGGTTTTTTTTTTTTTTTTTTTTTTTTTTTTTTTTTTAATGGACTATTGTCTATGGGTGGTTAAATTTGGAGGCCCTAGCACCTACCAAGAGACATCTGACAAAGGGTGTTAGTAGGAAGGTAGACTGGCTATACTTGGGAAGAACTTTAGGATAAGTATCACAAAAACTGGAAGCATTACGAGTCCATGTATTTGGTTTATGTGCCAAGGTTTTGGTAGCGGGGGCAGGGGGGCAGGCTGCAGTGATGGTTTCTGTGAGAAGACACCACGAGCTGCCCCCATCTCGGATGGAGCCAGTTCCAGCCAGTTCCAAGACAGACTGGCCGCTGGCCAAAGCTGAGCCCATCAGTGATGGTGGTAGCGCCTCTGTGATAACATATTTCAGAAAGGATAAAAACTGCTGTGCAAGAGCCACTGTGAAAAAGAAGAGTGAGAATATGTGACAGAAAGAACCCTGCAGACACCAAGGTCATGAAGAAGGAGGGGGAGGAGGTGCTCCAGGCACTGGAGCAGAGATTCCCCTGCAGCCCAAGGAGAAGATCATGGTGACTAGGGTTGTCCGCCTGCATGGAGGTCCACAGTAGAGCAGATATCTACCCTGCAGCCTATGGAGGACTGCATGCCGGAGCAGGTGGATGTGCCCTGAAGAAAGCTGCAGCCCATGGAAAGACCACACTGGAGCAGGCTCCTGGCAGGACCTGTGGCCCCATGGAGAGGAGCGCACGCTGAAGCAGGTCTTCTGGCTGGACTTGTGACCCCGTGGGGGACCTATGCTGGCGCAGTCTGCTCCTGAAGGACTGCACCCCATGAAAAGGACCCATGTTGGAGCAGTTTGTGAAGAACTGCAGCCTGTGGGAAGGACCCAGGTTGAAGAAGTTCGTGAAGGACTGCTTCCAGTGGGTGGGACCCCACGCTGGAGCAGGGGAAGAGCGTGAGGAGGAAGGAGAGGCAGAGACAATGTGTGATGAACTGACCACAACCCCCATTCCCCATCCCCCTGTGCCGCTTGCAGGGAGGAGGTAGAGAAGTTGGGAATGAAGCTGAGCCTGGGAAAAAGGGAGGGGTGGGGCGGAAGGTGTTTTTAGTTTTGTTCTTATTTCTCATTATCCTACTTTGTTTACTTGGCAATAAATTAATTTCTCCAAGTTGAGTCTGTTTTGCCCATGATGGTAACTGGTAAGTGATCTCCCTGTCCTTATCTCGACCCATGAGCCTTTTGTCATATTTTTCTCCCCCTGTCCACTTGAGGAGGCGGAGTGATAGAGCACCTTGGTGGGCACCTGGCAGCCAGCCGCAGTAGGCTCAAATCTTTTGGCAGGTTCTTCATTCAAGGTCAACGCAATTCTCAGTAGCAGTGAGGGTCCCTTTAGCTCTACACCAGGATAAGATGAGTAGAGGGAACTGATTTACAAGTGAGAATCAGGCTCACTCTGAAACTGACTTGCTGACTTCCCAAAAAAACTCCCTGCAACTTATCCGCAGGGAAGATACTCCCGTGTGCATGCTTGCTCCCTACTGTCTTTGTCAACACAGTGAAACACTGTGCGCAGTTGTGCATGTGTCATGCTGTCTCAGTACATTCCCAATCAAAACCAGATTTGCATTAGCAAAACTGAATGTTTTTTTTTAATGGTGTTCTTTTGCTTAAATTATTTTCCAGAAAGCAAACAAACAAACAAACAAACCAAAACCCCCAACTTTTTATGTCTGTTTTTTCTCTTGCTGTAAAGCCTTTTTACTGGAAAAGGTAAAGAATGGATCAGTGCCACTTCTGGGTGGTATTGTGACCCATAATGAATTAGTAACAGCAAAGTAAAGTACCTGCGCCGTGTGCTGAAAAAARAGGGGAAGGTTGTCGAGTGGTTTAGGGAACTCAAGTGCTGATTTGCAAAAGGTCAGTGAAGGAGATACAGCCCATATCGCTATCACATCCTCTAAGTAAACATGGTCATGAGGTGTTCAGATACCACCGCACGGCGAGTTGTAAGACCTGAGTGCCAGCTCTGAACCCAGCTGGAGCTGTGGAGGAAGGGGGGGTTGTGGCTGCTGTACCTTGGGAGGTACCACAAAGCTTCATCTAGGGCCTCAAAGATTTTACAAGTGGAGCTGCAGCAGCTCATAACCTCCTGGGATTTATCAGAGAGGTGATGCTACCAGGGTGTCACACACTCGGCTGCTCCATATGATTCCCTTCACTGGGGAAAGACGCTCAGGCATTCATTGTTATTTTTGGCCTGGGCAAGAAGTTTCTGAAATGGCTTTTCAGAGCAAAAAAGACAGACACGGTCTCCATGCTCCAGAGCTGACTAGACGAAGTGTGATATGCTGGAATGAGCGAGGAATGTGAGACGGAATGCAGAACAACAACATCAAGGACTTTCTGCACTTAGGCACTGAAGTGCYACCACTGCTTTTCAGTAAGGTCTGCCTTTTTATAAGGTATCAGCAGCATTGGTATAAGCATCGCTGCCATTGCCTGCCTGCCTCCTTGCAGAGCTTGTGGAAATTAATCTTGCAAGAGACTTCTCAAGCATTAAGGAGTTACTGAGGCAGTCAGCAATATTAACTCCATTTGATAGGTGCAGTGTATCAAACCGGGGAAGCTTAGTGTGCTTTTTGCAGCAGAGACTTGCAATGAGACAACAGCTTCTCTAGACAGAGCTTACATATTTCAAACATTATTTTCAAGATAACAATGGTAAAAATATTTGTGCTGGTGGGTGATAGAAGCCACAGGCATTAATGCAGCTGCTGTCACTACGATGCTGCTAGTGAGTCACCATTAAATACCAGCGTAATGACACGGTGAGAAGCTTGAATGTGTTCACCTTGGTGAGTCCTTTCAGTGCTTCGGAGACTGATCCATTTTATGACAGCAGCTCCTAACCCAAGGGAATTGCTGCCACTGCATCCTGGGTTATGTGAGTGCAAAATGGCTCTCCAGCTCTTTATGCCCAGGACACAGTGCTCATCTACATGCTTGGAAGGAAGGACAAATTACCCACAATGCCTCTCCTAAGCACTGGGTTTGTAGAAAAAGTATATTTACTTGGAACGAGGAGACCACTGCACATTTAAGTCCTACTCTTATTTTGTCATCCACTCAGAGCAGGGTGATGGCCACATCCTTGGCCCTGCTGGCACAGCACAAAGCTAGCCCTTGCTATGGCAGTGGTGAACTAAGAATTCAAGGATGAATTCAGGGATGAGGATCCATCTCTAGAAAACCAAAGAAAGCAGCTCTGTGAGTGCAAAAACAGTAGTGTGCTCCACACGGCGTGGTATATCCAACACTATCCAACAGAAGGGGTTGGTGGGAGAGGGAAGAGGATATGTGACATTGACCTCCAAACTAAGCCTAGCGACTGGTCCTATCTAGAATGTCCCAGATGTTGCACTTCTTGCCATCACCCTTACTAATAGGCAAGCAAGTCTTTCAGGACAGACAGCAGGAGATCATCAAGTCTGCCTTCTGGGCCCAAGATGGACTCAGCGGTATCTAGATTATCCCCAGTGGAGGTTTGCYTAACCTGCTCTCAAAGACATCCCCTGATAGAGGCCCCACCACCACTCCTACTGCCTCACTGCTGCAGGAATGTTTCCCTTCAGGTCTAGTCCAATTGCCACAGCTTGAACACATCACTCCTCCAGTTGTGGAGCTTTATTCTCTTTCTCTCCCTCTCCTTCTTAAATATTTGAAACTTTCTGTCATGTTCATCTTGAATATCTTCTAGTCTCAACAGAGACAATCTTTCTCCCAGTCTGACACTTTCTAGACTTCTCATTATTTCCACTGTTGTGCTGTGGACTGGGAATGGTTTCCAAAACGGGATACAGTACTGCTGCCATCCAGTGGAGAAGGGAATTGCTTTGGGTGCGTTGCATATGAAAACCCTGTTCACACATTACAAACTTACTTTCCTTTTCTTGTTTTTCCCACAAGAGCACACCACTGCTGTCTCCTTTCAGCTTCTGCTTCACAAGGACCCTGGTCAGCTGTGGCTTCCTCATTCCTGGGCCCATCAGGTGGTGGAAAGCCATCTCCACAGTTTGCATTCAAGTCCACCTGAACTTCAGTGCTCTTCAAAGCTCTGGTTTTGAAGTGCAGCAGGGGTGACTTCAAGCAGGTTGCTGAGGTGCCTTTGCAGCTGCCTACCTAGTTTTGGGCAGAGCATGGCTCTACTGGATAAGCAATTGCATCTCTGTTTCAATATGCAAAGCAGGCAAAAGATTGCAACTTTGKTTTTTTTTTAAACCAGGTTAAAAATTACATACATCCTGCTCAGCCCAGCAGCGAGGAAGCTGGGAGCTGGTGTGTGTGCTGGTCTACCATTAACAGCAAACAGAGCTGGCATAGGGTGAATCCCTTGATCTCTAGTATTACTTCCACCTGGCCTAAACCACACCAATTTATCTAGCAGCTGTGACCTGAGGCCAGCTCAGTCTCCAAGGAGCCCACAGGTGGCTTGGGAAATACAATGACCCTGGTGTACTTGATATATTTGCCTTCTGTGTTTTGGGGTTTTTATGGTGCTCGCTGAAATTTCTCATGAATTCTCATAACTCCTGGAACTAGTGACTTCCAAGCGACTCCCAGAGACCTCAGGAATTGCAATTAAATATAAAGAAGTTAGCAAAAATGGGTTTTCTCCTAGCTGTTATGTGCATTGAAAGATCTTTTAAACACTTTGGAACACATATGTTTCAGTGTACTGACACTGTACACCTTTTGTCTCAGTCTAGACAAGCCTTTAGTGTTCCCACCACCCCACCAGAAATTCTACATCCTGAGCAGAAAAAAGCCTCAGAAAGCTCCTCGCCAACTTGCAAAACCCACTGCCCATATCCCTCATGGAAGAGAGTGCTTCCCCTTCATAACTCACTCGGCAAAACTTAAATATCTACAGCAGAAACAGATGCTAAAAAGAGAATGTGAGATTTAGAGATGAGGGTTCTGGTGCATGCCTGCTCAGTGACTTGACTTTGTTGGGTTTTTCTTAACCACAGACATAAAAATATGCATCACAAAGAAAACAGGACAGAAGGGAGAGAAAGGAGAAGAAAGCTGGTTCTTTACTCCTCATGGGGTACAAAAGGTTCTGCAACCTACTGCAGTGCAGTGCCAACTTCATCTACATGCTGTTGCTCCTGTGTTTTTGTTGCACTCATAGTTTGCCAACCTTTTTTGGTTTAAGCGGTGGGAAAGGTATGTTCCTATTACATACAGTCAGACACTGTGGAAAATGTGATAGCTCACAGAATAGACCTCTGCCAGTGGGAAAAAATGACAGTGTAAACCCCATATTTCATTCTTTCTTTGACAAACTTACCCTTCAAGCTCTTGCTGCCCACTTTGATGCTGGGCTGAGGCTCCTTTCTCAAACCCACTTCAAAGTTTCCACTTTGACAGCTTGTGCTAATGTGACCCATCTTTCCCTAATACAGCTGAATTATCCTGATGCAGCGTGCAAGCAGCAGACATGATGCAAGTATCCCCTGCTTGCGCTGGGTCAGAAGATTTAAGCAGAAAGACAAAAACAAACAAAATCCAATCACAGTACTTCTGTAACAGTAACATCTGAAACCACAAGTAAGCTCAGGGCTCCACAGTGCTAGGACTTGCAAGGTACCCAGTAAAACAAAAGTCCCAGGTCTCCAGAGGCAAGAGAAAGGATGGCAGACAGTAGCACACTGATCCAGTTCTAGGGCTGGGTAATTAAGAGACCCTGTAGTTAAGCAACTTGCCTAGTTTTACACTGAAAAAAAAAAAGAGGCGGAGGCAGGAGCTTATCTGGGTCAGTGCTTTAAGTGCAAGATACCGTTTCAGCAGATTGTTATTAGACTGTTTCACCCACACAGCACTTAAATGGTACACGTCTTAATGATACTGTCCTTTCATCTGTGCTTCATACAAGATTTATTTTTTTTTTCTCCAGAACAAAACAATTTATCTCATAACTTCTGTGTTACAAAAGTTTAACTGTTTTGTCTGTTGTACTGGTCACTGCCTATTTTGTGTCATGTAACTACCAGGTTACCCTAACATCAGAGCTGTTTGCTGCTGGGTACACATTGCAAGACTGTTACCACAGCTCAGCCCTGTTGGCAAATATCTAGGATAGGATCTCAAATGAAATTATTTTCTACTGCTCCTTGCACTAAGCCAAGAATATCCGCTGCTTTGTAATAAGAAACGTCAAACTATTTCTTTGCAGTACTACACCTTTAATCATTTCTTTCTGAAAGCTTTAACAACTTCCCATCTGCCAATCTCTAACCACAAGAAAGTACCGACTTTACTCACTGTTTAGGAAGAAAGTCCCTGGCAGATCTGCTGGATGGAGCAGGATGGTGAAAATACAACCTACACAAGCAAAGTAGCAGATTTGTACTTTGTGGCTGTGTCCCGGTCATAGAATCATAGAATCATAGAATCACTAAGGTTGGAAAAGACCTCTAAGATCATTGAGTCCAACCGTCAACCCAACACCACCATGTCCACTAAACCATGTCCCTAAGCACCTCATCTACACGTCTTCTAAATACCCCCAGGGATGGTGACTCCACCACTTCCCTGGGCAGCCTGTTCCAATGCTTAACCACTCTTCCAGTAAAGAAATTTTTCCTAATGTCCAGTCTAAACCTCCCCTGGCGCAACTTGAGGCCGTTTCCTCTCGTCCTATCGCTAGTTACTTGGGAGAAGAGACCAACACCCACCTCGCTGCAGCCTCCTTTCAGGTAGCTGTAGAGCACAATAAGGTCTTCCCTCAGCCTCCTCTTCTCCAGACTAAACAGCCTCAGTTCCCTCAGCCGCTCCTTGTAAGACTTGTTCTCCAGACCCTTCACCAGCTTTGTTGCCCTCCTCTGGACACGCTCCAGCACCTCAATGTCCTTCTTGTAGTCAGGGGCCCAAAACTGAACACAGTATTCAAGGTGGGGCCTCACCAGTGCCGAGTACAGGGGCACGATCACTTGCCTTGTCCTGCTGGCCACACTATTTCTGATACAGGCCCGGATGCCGTTGGCCTTCTTGGCCACCTGGGCACACTGTCGGCTCATATTCAGCCAGCTGTCAACCAGCACCCCCAGGTCCTTTTCTGACAGGCAGCTTTCCAGCCACTCTTCCCCAAGCCTGTAGCGTTGCCTGGGGTTGTTGTGGCCAAAGTGCAGGACCCGGCACTTGGCCTTGTTGGATCTCATGCAGTTGGCCTCAGCCCATCGATCCAGCCTGTCCAGGTCCCTCTGCAGAGCCTTCCTACCCTCGAGCAGATCGACACTCCCGCCCAGCCTGGTGTCATCTGCAAACTTACTGAGGGAGCACTCAATCCCCTCATCCAGATCATGGATAAAGATATTGAACAAGACTGGCCCCAAAACTGAGCCCTGGGGGACACCGCTCGTGACCGGCCGCCAACTGGATTTAGCTCCATTCAGCACAACTCTCTGGGCCCGGCCGTCCAGCCRGTTTTTTACCCAGCGAAGAGTACACCTGTCTAAGCCGTGAGCCGCCGGCTTCTCTAGGAGAATGCTGTGGGAGACAGTGTCAAAGGCTTTACTGAAGTCCAGGTAGACCACATCCACAGCCTTTCCCTCATCCACTAGGCGGGTCACCTGGTCATAGAAGGAGATCAGGTTGGTCAAGCAGGACCTGCCCTTCATGAACCCGTGCTGGCTGGGCCTGATCCCCTGGTTGTCCCACACATGGCTTGCGAGCGCCCCCAAGATGAACCGCTCCATAATCTTCCCCGGCACCGAGGTCAGGCTGACAGGCCTGTAGTTCCCYGGGTCCTCCTTCCGGCCCTTCTTGCAGATGGGCGTCACATTGGCAAGCCTCCAGTCATCCGGGACCTCCCCCGTTAACCAGGACTGCTGATAAATGATGGAGAGTGGCTTGGCAAGGTCCTGTCTGAACATTTTCACCTCTAGATTATTACTATTTAAATGCAAGCTGGAGACAAGGTTTGAACAACTGCAAACCAAAACACAACACCTGCTTTGCAGACCTTGGAGTCTAAAAATAGACAGGATGGGTTAATACAGTTTAAGAGGGAACAAGGCAGGTGAAGTGACTTGCCAAATGTCACCCATCAGAGAAAGAGCTTCTTAAATACAAATAAAGAGGGTAACCCAGTAAAGTAAATTAAATTTTACCAGACTCCTGCTTACTCGACCATACAGCTTTTCCAAAGCTAAAGCCTCTGTTTTTCATCTTTGTTTGATCGGTGTCAACCAGCAAGACATGCAATCAAAGAAGACACACTTGGACATGCTTAAAAGCCAACAAAATGTCCAACAGCTGTAAAAGATAAACCAAACTCCTTGAGGAACTTTGTAAGGGCAGGTTTGATTTTGACTTTTGTTATAGAGATGAAAATCAGAGCTATTCTGCTACAAACAGAAAGAAATCACTTTGATGCATTAAAATAGGAAAACATTGATAAAGTTCAGACGATTTCTATGGTGAGGCACAAAAGACGGAGGACAAAAGGGTGTAAGCTGGCATAATCCTAGTCAGGATCCACTGGAGCACCCTCCTGCCATGGCCACCAGTTGGAGCTCATCGTTTTATTGCATGGGACTTGTTGACTCACGCCCTCCCATCTGGAGATGCTTGGCAGGCCACCTACGAACAGCTACCAGATCTGGTCATGCAGAGGCAACATGCTGGCTCGGACCGCCGCAGCTGCTTCCAGCATGGAGCTGCCTGATGGCTTGGTGAAGGCCACCRTCCCAGCCATCCGGCTTGCCAGGGCAAGGAGCCCTTTGCTTGCTAAGAGGGCTGGGAAGAGTCGCCCGGGCTCCATAGGCACAGGAGTCGGGGACCCGCAAGCCAGGGCGAGCTCTGCCAATACACTTCCCAATCAGCCTCGTCTGGCACTGTGCCATAATTTGGCGCTCGCCCCACCTTGACCTCTTCTCCTCGTGTGGTCTGCGTGGTGCGGTGCCAGAGCTCGGATGCAGTACTGCTGTATTCCTTGGAGCGCTCCAAGATTTAAAAAAAAAAAAAAAAAAAAAAAAAAAAAAGAAAAAAGGAAAAAAGGAAAAAAGGAAAAAAGGAAAAAAAAAAAAAAAAAAAAAAAAAAAAAAAAAAAAAAAAAAAAGAAGGAAAAAGAAAAGCCAGCTCTCTCTTCTGAGAATGGGGTGGTGCCCAACAGATGCAATGAAAAGAAATTAAATGGTGCTAATTTGTTGATCGCTTACACTGCCATGAACATGTCTAATAGGAAATTTATAACCTGACTACACCCCAGCTGAAAAATCACAGTGCTTGGAAGAGGAAAGCCCCATAAGAGTGCTGCAGTGTTACTTAACTGCTTTTTCAATGGTTATGACCCACCTCCATGCCTTTTTGTACAAGACACCTCTTTTCCTTTTCTGCTCCAGTTTAATGGGTGCCTGGTGCAGGAAAAGGAAAAGGAAATGAGGCAAACCTGGAGGAGGACAGAGGCAAAAAGGTGGGCAGAAGCGGGGCAAAGGGAAACAGAGACATCATTTGAACAATGCTCAGACTTGACACTTACGGGGTTTAACGTGTGACAAAGGCTCATTCACAGGAGCAAGGGTGGACCTGGGGGCCTCAGAAGGAAGACGATGTTGTTGCAGGAAGCAGAGGGGAAGAGGCCAGTGCTCTGACTCTTCTATTTGCTCATCAGGTTGGAGGAAGTAAGATTTCCTCATGTTAAAGGCCAGCAGTAAGGAGTCCCCTCAGCAGCAGGGAAAAAGCAGCAGAGTGGACTTGCTCCTCTGGTGTATCTCTGGGTATCAGACTGGCTGCTCTGGAGGCCAGGATGACTCCCACATGCTTCCTCTTTGCGGGCTGCAAAATAAACAGGCAAAAAGAGAAAGTCTCAAACCTAGCAATGTTGCATCAATGAGGGGGCAGCATCACTTTAAAGTTTCCCTTTTATTTTAAAAAGTTGAATATGAGCTCTTAATACAACAGTGAATAAAAACAAAATGAGGAAGTGCCTAAATACAGCAAAGGGAATCCGTTATGGGAACTGCCTCAAATACGGAGGGAAGCTTTTTACTGAACTTCCCACTGGGAGAAGTGGTATGAGCATTACTCTTTCTTATCTGCATCAGCAATTCCAGCCATCAGGTGGGAGGATCAAGAGGAACTCACGATTTCTGCCAGTAAGGATTTGGCTTGTTTATGAATGGGACAGGAGGACACCAAAATTAATGACCTTCAGGACCAATCAGTGTTAAATACATGCACATGTAGGAAGGTGTTGCTAATAGCCTGTAGTAAGAAGCAACGCTGAATTACATTGCCTGGGAGCAGATTGATAGTCAGAGTTGTGAGCTTACTTTATTTTTCCCCGCCTTCACCCCAGGGAAAAAAAATGATCAGCTCTTGCCCCTATTCTGGCTCTTGCTTATTTGCTCCTTATCTTCCAAGCTGGCTTTGCTGAGCTGCCTGCAGCACTGGCGATCACAAAATCACATTTCTCTCCCCTCTTCATCCTATTGCCTACAGGAGTGCCAGGTTCTGGCTGACAGGCTGCTCTGCCTGGGTACTTGTGAAACAGAGAGGCTATGCCAAGGAATAAGCAGTCTGTCTGAAAACTGAGCCCATGGATCAGTGTTTGGCCCTAAATAAGGACATAAAATATATTATGATGTGTGAGTGTTAGAGCTGATCCAAGTTTTCACATTCTGAAATCCTGAAGGGAATTACTAATCTAATTTCAAGGGAAAAAAAAAAAAAAAGGAAGGGGGAACTGTTCTTCAAAAACGTTAACAATTTCTTGCCCCTTTGTACGCACCCTGATTAGCATGCTGTGCAGGTGAGAAGACCAGGGTACTCTGCAAACCTCAGGCTGGGTCTGGATTAGGTCTAGGTGATGATTCTGGTCTTGGACTGAGACCAAAGCAAGACCAGGGGTCATGTTCACAGTCATCAGCACTGAGTTTTACAAGCTGCTCTCAGAAGCAGCTGCTGGCAGGAAGCTCTCAGGGCTGTTTGATCTCATAAGATTTTCTCTACCTGGTATGCTGGCAGTTTTGCAAGATAACATTTTGCTAACCTCTTGGAAGACTTTCAGGAATTTCCACAGGAAAAAAAGAAAAACAAACAGGAGGCCAGGCTCTGGAGCTGCACTGCAGCAAAAATGACAGAGGCGAGTTTAGAGGATTCACATCTGGAATTCAGAGAGGTGTCCTGACAGCGGCAGCGCTGGCCTGCAGAGGTGATGTGGCCTCGTCTGCACGGCTTTGGACAAGCCACTTTCTCCTTGGGCAAGTCACATTGGTGTAGACTGTAAAGGTCTGTGTGCAGGTGCTGTCTCTCACCAGATGCTTGTGTGGCAACTGGCACCTGGTCTCAAGTAGTAGCTCTGTGGCTACTCTAACACATATAATAAGGATCCAGTGCAGAGCCCTGACCTTCCTGGTTAGACTTTGTTACCTTGTGTTGAGCTGCAGGAAAGAAGCCAAATCCTTGAGCTTTTAAGCATCCCGGCTGAACTGGAAGGAGAGCTATTGAGGAGTTCACTGGAAGCTGCCAAGKTTGCAATCCCAACAAAAGGTAGATCTACAGGGGTACAAAACTGAAAAGATTATTAAGACAGTGAAGAGATCATTAAGATAGCCACACTTAAAAAAGCTTTCTGGAACTCCACAAAGGGTCCTTTGCCCGAAATTGCTATACTCAGCTGCTTCCTTTTTACAGCCACTGAAATGAAGTGGCAAAAATAGCATGGCTCAGCGTCATGGGGAGGTGCAGGGTGAGGGGCTAGAATGAATTCTCTTGGAGCACAGTACATCCTATGAATGAGTCTCCTACCAAAAATAATTACAGGACATCCAGTACATGAGAACATCACCACACTGGGACCTAGGGGCGTAAGTGTATCCCAGGGCATTTGTTCCAGCCACTGGTGCCTATAAAGCTGGGAACAGCCTAGGGAAGGCCTCTGCTATACCTCGCTGGTGACACAGTCCAACTGAATGTTAGCAGCAAAGGCAAATTGAAGTGTGATTTACATGGGACGTGAGACAAAACAAGTGCAGTGTTTTTTCTGACATTGCTTTCCATGGTGTGGATTTCATCAGAAGGTTTTGAGCAAAGAAGCTGCAATGGCTATAAGAACAGCTTGAAGTTATCGCTCCTGAGCTGGAAGCTGCCGTCTCCCATCAAGCAGCAGTGTCCGGTGCTCTGACTGCTCCTGCTCTGTGRCAGAGTTAGCTAGGAGTAAAATTCCTGCAAAATCTATACCAGTGGAGTAAGACACATCCAGGCATTTCCACACTGAGTGTGGCTCTATCAGACACAGCAGGGAATCAAATCTTACTTCAATTTGAGAATTAAGTGGGTAGTATTTTGTGGAAAAAAAGTAAACAAGTAGGAAAAGCAAAGGGGGTAGTTAGGTGATCCCATGCTGACTCATGAACATCCACTCTTAGATGACTAAAAGGGGTCAAGACTCCAAAAATCTGAGGTCTGGCAGCTTCTCTTTTGACTTTGAGACGTCATGAGTGCCAGGGTGTAAAGCACAGGTTCTCTGTGTGTGTGAGATGGGGAAAGAGAGGAGCTTGTAGTAAGCAATGGAAAGAGGACTGTGCATGGCACAACATTTATAGTTCTATTCCTTTCAGCTGTCTTCCTAGAGAAATGGTGTACCAGATTCCTCCTTGTCTTCCAGGACAAAAAGCATACAGGAATCAGACATGTGACATGGGGCCCACCTGGATGCTAAGCAACTGTCTTGTACTCCATCTTTATCCAGACCTTCAACAACTGTGGCTGTCTAAAATAAGAGACATCTTTTTTTATGGTGAGCCAGCTTTACTACATAACAAACCAAGTCCAGCGGAGGTTCTAAAATCCTGAAGATTTTCAGAATGTGATTATTTCTCTTTTTTTTTTAAATGCAGGCTCATGAGATTGTCAACATTGGGTACCACACGTCTGCTACTCTGCACCAGCTGTTAGTATGTGTGCTCTTTCCATGGCATTTCGCAGTAAATGAAATTGCTTACTTTTCTTCTGACACAGGGTACTTTGTATTACCTTGCATTTACTGCAGGTAAAAGCATCCAAAGAGGCCATCAACACAGAGCATGGCAACTTGTGACACTTTGGAAACCAGTAGCTTTGGGCAATTACACCACTAAGTAAATGGAATTTTATCTTAATTCCCTGTCTTAGGACCTCTGGCAGGTGAAGCAGGCATTGTTGTGTTGATTAATGTCTCCTTCATGTCTCAGAGACTTTCTCCATAACTAAAAGGGCTAGAATTTGATTTCTCTACAGGAGGTTACTGCCCACATTACGGGAGAAGGAGACCAGAGCATATGTCTGCGCTTCCACTGTTCTGGTCTCGGTCAGGGTTTTAGCTTTGCCTGCCAGTAAACACAGCTGGGCTGAGACAAAGACACATGCCCCCTCCTGCTGCCCCTTCCACAGAAGCAGAAAACCTTTGGTAGCAGGAGACTGAGAGTAAGCAGCACCTCAACCCCTGCCCAGCAAGGATGGAGAGGGGGCACCGGTCAGAGTCCCAACAAACTGGTCTCTGAATAAGAGACCAGTGTCAGGCAAGAACAGTGCTGAGGACTAGAGAAGAAATTGGAGGTCTTGGGTTTGATTATCCAGGTACTGCACATTAAGTGAAGTGTACTGATGCCCTGGAGAGCCCGCTGACTTCCCCTATAGTGGTTTTGTACTTGTAAAAAGCAGCTGAATCTTCATTGCTGGCTACTGTTCAGGAAGTGTTTTGCTCTAAATATACAATATCTGATGCCTATGAAAAGTTCTGCTGAACATGTTACTTTGACAAATATTGTGAAATATGATTCCATTACCACTGGCATGTGGTTAGAAAGTAACACCACACGATCCATTCTGGGGTGCTTCAGCTTATTCTGCAGCCACATTTTGCTAGGCAGATGCAACTTCCAGATTTGCACCTGCAGAAGTGAAACCAGAGTTTGGTCCAAGTCAGTCACTGAAACAGTTGTGCTGCGTAGTTAGACCTGCACTTGCTGTATGGTGAAACGAACATTTCAGTGCATTTCTGGATGCTGCAGAGTATGAAAGCCAGCACAATCCAAATGGAGAAGGACAGGATCAGATCTCAGAACATGCTATTTGCCCAATGCTGTTTTATTAAAAATATTTTATTTTTATTACAGGAAAGAATACATAGTGGACAGAGAAGTCAGCAGGTTTGGGATCAGAATTACTATCAAAAGAGCCTGCTCTTTGGAAAACCAGTACTACTGGGTAGAAGCAGATACTTTTTTCTTTCCAGGTTGGGAATTCTGCCCTCTCCAAACTGCACAGCATACTCAGAGATCTAGATTGGACCATGTCTAACATGTCATTAGTTTTTTGCTATCTGCTCACCTGGACATCTGCTGGAATATAAATAAACTTTCTGTCTCTTGCCCCGAACAACCTCACTGTTGATTTGTTTACTTATTCCCAAGGGAAGAATGAAAGAACAACTCCTGCTTGATTCAATGCTACCTTGTAAGAAGGGCTCCCTGCCCTACAGGACAAGACAGAAGCTGAGCTGTACCTAACTCTCATCAGCCTGACAAGAGTCACTGTTTTTTCAGCCTTGAAACTCTGGGACACTGGAATGAGTTTTCAGCAAGTTTTAATATAGTAGATCAGAAGAACAAAAGAACTCCAGATCAAAATGTTGCACCTTTGCTCTGAACTTCATTTCTTTGCTGCTTCATTTGGATCCGAACCACTTTCAACCAATAATACTGGCAAGAGAAATGGCTGAAGAAAACATGCAGAACTCAGTTAAACCTGGAGGAAGTAAAACGTTACTGAGGAAGAGGAAACCACAAAGGAAACCTGCACGTACAGTGCAAATGAAGGATGCTGCCAAGAATTTCAAGTGGTAGGATCCCTTGTTTTCTGCTGGGGCAGTCCTTCATTGGCTGTATTGATAGCACAGTGCCCTCTGAAGGCAACACCCCAGACTATCCTTCAACAGCAGTGTCCCCTCACTTGTATACCACACCAGCTGTGTCATCCAGGACAGGGGTTATCTGCAGGGGTGTGCCATGTCCCATCCTATTCCTGCCTGCAAGCTCATCTTTGTGCAGTCTGTGGGTTTTGCTTGTACTTCTCTGATGATCAGCTCAAGCAGAGCGGGGTGTTGCTGAGGTTAGACTTAATATTACACTGTACTTTGCAGTGCAAGCGCACCCCAGAACAGTCCCCACCTCTTGCAACTTTCAACATGCACATCTGCTTCTATGACCGGGCAAAYGAAACAGCAAAATTATTGCATGGTGTCCTCAGGCCATGCTTGGCGAGATCTCCACTAGAGGTGTGAAATGCTGCTGTCAACCAAGGTATGTGGTGGCATGAACTGGGGCCTCTGCTGGTGGTTCATTTTATTCTATTGCCTTTATCCTCATAGTTTAAGTCAAGGGAGACAAAATACACACCTTAATTACTACACAATAATAGTATCCAAGTGAAGGAGTTTGAGTGTTTATCGCCTCAGTGAAACAGTGGTCAATAGTGCAGAGAATGCTACAGAGTTACATGTAGAAAAGCAGTTACCTCTATTTCCCCATTCCCTGCGGACAGGAGCGGGGCTCTCAGCAGTTGGGAGGAGCAGGGTGCTGAGCACAGTGGCTTCAGCCATGTGAGCTTGGTCCCAGGCATCCTTGGTCCTCCGCAGCCAGGTGTCCCCCAAGGCAGAGTTGTGCCATCCTCCACTTTGGGCAAAGGTGGATTAGGTTGATAAGGAGGAGAGCATCTTCCAGGCCATTGGATCTTTACCAGCCTGTGGACTGCTCCAAGCTTTTGCTCATTGATTCTCATAGCAAGATGCTGAGAAAATATCCTCACGTAAGTTTAGTTCTTTTACTTCTATCAGTTACACCTCTTTTGCATCGCACCTGCCCAATTATCCCTTTGTAACAGAAATTACATCCCTAACAACAGCATAGCAACATACTGAAAGTCAAAACGTGGGTCTCCTCCGCCTGCTGAACTACTTGACCAATGCCAGCTCCATCGGCGAGGACGCACCAGCATAGAAAAGAATACACAACCCAGTCAGAGATGCTGGCAGAAATGACCATGATTTATCTATCTAGCTTAGCCTTTCTTGTCTGAGTATTAAAATCTTCTAGACAAGATCTCAGACCTCATATGTTGCCAGTTTCCATTTAAAAGGAGCACTGAATTTTGCTCTGCTGATTCTTGTCTAGCATATCTTGTAGGGCACACCTTTCTCTTCAGTGTTTTCTAGTTCTAATTTGTTATATTCCAGAGTTTTCAAATTCCACTCTCACTAGGCACTTGTAGGTGTAAATCAAGTTTTTCACTGATTCTAGGTCATTACAACATCTGAGAATCTGACCTTTTAAGCTGACCATCTCAGTATTGCCCTTCTAGGTCTATCCATTGGTTTCTGTTCTAAAAACACTCCTGGGATAAACAAGATTATTTCATATTGGTAAGATGTGACTTTTCCCTAACAACCAAATTAAGATGTGATATCTGATGAAAGGCAAGGCCTGATATTTGCTACAAGAGAATGATACCGTAAGTCGGCAAAATAAGAACGAAACCTGTTTTAAATGTCAATTCATAACATCTTTACTATAAATCACTTGGACAACTGCAATCTCTTGTTTTTGTTCCCATATAAAGGTCAAAGTGTCCTATTGAACACAAGTTCTCTACAAATAGTAGGAGCTAATACTCTGCATGACTAAATGTCTGATAGAGACAACACACCACTTAGAGCAGATCTGGAGATAGCAGCAGAGTTTATAAAAATCTTGGATCAGATTTTCTGATATGCCTGTCTGCAGGCAGCATGCCTGAAGGGCAGCAGAAGTGGCATAAATGGCTTTTTGCCATCATCTCACACTATATCTTCCCCACGGCTTTATCTCAGACCTCATCTTATCTGAAAAACAATAGCACTTATGACATTAAAAGCATGTGTGTTTGTATCTCAGTTTAGTCTTGAACTTCCAAACAGTTGCTGCTTTTTAAAAAAAAATTATCTTAGAAAGACTGTTGAATGGTCACACAAATGACAAAACAAAAAGAAAGGCCCAGTTTTGATCTCACATTTATTTTAATCATCACGAAATTCATGGTTCAGAAGAGACATAGGGGAGGCCAGAATCAGGATTATTGGGGTGTTTGTTGTTTTATGGCACTATTTAGAACAGTTTTATCAGGAAAGCTGAACACCAAATTGTATTACAGAAAGCTTCCAAGAGCACCTTTTTGTTTTAGGACCATAAAAGTCAAAAATAAACTGCCTTTTTCTGTGTGATCAAAGACCCAGCATAAAAAGTGTCAGGAGGACTTTAAATGCCAGTTCCTGTACTCCCAATGTGTGTAACTTGGACTTCTTCCAATATGGGAGCAAGATGGACTTTTATTTTTATTTTCTTTTTAAATGGAAGAAAGCTGCCAAAATACATAAGGAGAAGGATTAGAGCCAGTTGCTTTTTGTTGATTCTTGGGTGGGAACATTGCCAGGAAAAGCCGTATGCTGAATTCCCAGGGAATTTCACTCTCAAAAGCCAGCTTCTGGATTTCCCTCATTTGGGAAGCTCTCCCTGAAAGGGATATTCATATCTAGGAATCAGCTCAATGCAGAATTGTTGTGCTGGCAAATTGGCTGTTGGCTATTCAAATGCTGCTCTGCATAGCAGCCTTTGCTAATTTTTTTTCTCTAGGTTGGGATGACTGGTGAGCCGGGCATGTTTCAAAAGCAAGATTGCAGAGCACCCTGGGTAATCCAAAGTGTACTCTTACAAAAGCAGGAAGAGAGCGTTGTTCTTGGTATCAATAGCTGCTAACACTGAACCTCCAGGGTTGCTTGCCAAGGCTCAACAATTGACCACAGACACATTATTTCTGTCTTCTCAGAGCCTGTGATGGTATTGCAGCTGTTATCCTATAAAGAGACAGAAGGCTATCTCTTGCTACTAATCTATCCTGTGCCAATCATTCTCACTGTCCTGTAACTCTCCTTTGCGCTATTAGGTGGCCACATTAGTGGGGGAGAAAGGAGTCTTTTTAAAGGAAGCTGCACCTTCTCAAAATCTTCTTGCTGTCTGCATAAGCAGAAGCAAGGGATGTGAAAAATCAGACAAAAGATGCAATTCTGAGAACTGTTTTGAGATGGCAATGGTTTTGTCAACTCAAAAAAATAATCTTGGCAGGAATCACACTTCATATTTTCCATATGTCAAGGAGACATTAGAGATCTTGAGAGATTTCCTTGAGGCTTTGTAATAAAATCCTGTACTGTACAAAGGCTAGACCCATGATTAAAGTACTAGTCAGAGCCTCTGGATTTCTCTTCCTAGAAGAGTAACATATTTTTTACATGTCTATGGATCACTTCAGGCCTCCATATTTCTGCCTGGAAAATGGGTGCAATAACATCTATGTACCATGGGTAAATTCTTGAGCTGTTTTGAGACATTCAGAGGCTGCAGTAATGAGAACAACAACAACAAAATAGTGCTAAGAAATAACAATATATACTACAGATGTTGCACAGAAAAACTAAGCAACTTGTCAGACATTTCAGTTGGCTTCACCAGATTGCAGAGAAAGAAAGCAAGAGCATACATCATTAGCCAAGCATGAAAGCCACATAATTCACCTTTAACCTACAAACTTCTGTGATTTTGAAATAAATTATTTCTCTGTTCATTAGTACGAGGCATTATTTAACTTTGTAATAAAGTCCAAATGTTCTTATTATTGCTGAACCCTGATGCTGAAATGTAGCTCTTTTAAAGTTAGCAGTAATCATTTGCAATACAGTAAGCAGATGGAGACCCCATCAGAAATCAATGTCCCATTGTAATAGGTCCTGTGTGTCTAGACAGTCAGAGACAGTCCCAGCCTTTGAAAAGATTACAGGCTGAATAGACAAGAGAAAAAAAAAATGTGGAGAAGAAGCCAGCAGACCACAAATGAAGTGTTGTGCTCAGGTTCCCAGTGCTGGTCCCTGGTGAAACAGAGATGAGGATATGCCTGGGGGTGCTGTGGCTGGGTGCCTCGCACATTACCTCCCACTTAGGGCCCAAAGTAAGGACTGCTGAAGGGCTCCTGCTGCCAGTGAGAATAACAATGAAAGAAAGATAACAGGATCAGCCAGGGATTCTGCAGCTGAGGAGAGCTGACATGATATTTATCAGCTGTCTGCAGGAGGGAATCATATTTCTTTTGCACAGATGGATGTGCACATAATCAACTTCTGAAGATACAAAACAAGAGTTTCTGATTCCCACCAAGGTTTACCTAGTGATTACAGTAAATCCAAGGATGTTTGTACCTGCATCTGAATAATTATAATTAGCAAAAATGAATTAGTGCATGTACACAGAAGTACCCGCAGGTGTAGCGGACCTGCTTTAACTAGGTCTTGTTAGCATTAAGCTTTTCTGAAAACAGTCTGTATGACCTCCAAAACTGTTTGCCACTTTCATCCAAACCTGGCAATAGTGTTCCCTTAAGATCCATGAAAACCTGTGGGTTGACAGGGAGGACAGAAACAGTGTCACTATCTCTCCAGCTGCACGACCTTATCCCACTGGATATTGGAGCTTCCACGCAGGCAAACACAATAGGAATTGGGGTTTCGTTTGTTCATGGTATGACTTGTCTGTAAATGCACCCATTGTACCTCATTTCAATGCTTCCTTACCTAGCTTTCTTCTCCTCAAGGTCAATAGGATTGAACATTGGCTAAATCAAATTTGGTTTTTTATATGTATGTTTTGACTGTGAGGGGTTTTTTTAATACGTATTGTTTTTCTTCTTAGCATCTTATTCTGAAGCCTTGAGAAAAACCCAAAGTCCAGAAACAGTCCTGTTAATCCTGGTAAAGTCACTTATGAACCAACAAAAATCAGTAATGATCTGAAAATGTATGGTTTGGGCTTACCTTGCTGGTCCAGGATCTTCACAGTGTAACCATCATGAGTACACTCTGAAAAATCTGTCCTTTGACCTGGGAACATTTCAGGGCAAGGAACACGCCATTACATGTATGGGCAGGACCTACACATTGCAGATGCCAGAAGAATGTGAATGAATGATAGCATCTTTTTCTTCATTAATCTGAACAGAGAAGGTCTTCAATGATTCAGTTTTCTCATAAAGAGGACTTTGGTTTGATGAATCATTGCTTGGCTGTTTGCAATATCAAGGAATGTAGGAGGGACTGCTTTGCATGCACACAATCGATTTAATAGATCAGATCTGCACTCCAACTGCAAAAGTCACATCAGTGCTGTTGTGTATCGTCCACAAACAAACATTTGCTGAAAGCTCTGCTTAACAGATTGTACTATAGGGACATTGTGATTTCTTTTCTAAATGACACACTGAACCATCAACATCCTTTCCTGATGTGCTCAAATGTGCTGGTCCAGACTGTAGATTAATTGCCCACAACGTTTCAGTCCAAGACTTAAAAAAAATTCTTTGCTTTTATAACAGTTTCAGGAGCTGAGTTACATACATATTAAACAAAACCTGGTATAGACACATTAAAAACAGACTATGCCTTTTTTAGTGAGGCTTTTTTAACTTACAAATAGGTAACAGATGTCTAAGTTCTGGGAGATGGGTTTGGGGAAACAAACTCTTATTTCTTATTAGTATAAGAATCTTAGTCATAAATGAAGAATCCATTTTCCTGAGCATATAACTTCATATTTAAGAGCATGCTTCAATCCAGCTGGACTGTATACTAAATAAGAGGGTTTTCTTAATTAGGAAAGAAGACACAGTTTTTATAAGCAAGTCCATTTTGCACTTTTCTTATTTGTGTGTTTGAGTGTGTGTGTGTGCGCAAAACAACCTGTTAACCACTCTGCTTATAAACTCTGTTTGATATCAGGGACTTTCTGGGCTATTCTATATCACATTGCAAATTCTGTTCTCATTGTTGTGCATGCTTGTCTCCTCTGTGACCTTTTGCCTCCAGATTCAGCTGAAGTCCCCTGGGAGGTGACAGAAAGAAAAAAATCTTTAACTTGGCTAGATATAACAGTAGCGGGTCATTAAATCCTGGTGATCAGCTATTCAATTACAGTCCATTTAATCATACAGCAGCAAAATAATTGGCAACGACTCAAGGCAAACTAATTGTTCCAATCTGAAACTCGGCAGGGTGACAAGTGAGCTGCGGATGAGGTGGTGATGGATTTTGAACATCTGACAGGTCTGATCTGGGAGGCTCCTGACAAGGAGACTACTGACAATCCAGGAAGGGTTCGCTCTTCAGTCATGTCAAAAAATGAGGAGACTCGGGGCAGAAAAACAGCTGCTGGAAGGAGAGGAAAAGAGCACTTTCAGGACGAAAAGGGGAGAGGAAGAAGGGTGGACTCTTTAAAAGCCTCTAATCTAAACCTTAAGGTTGCTTTGCAACAAGGGCACAGAGGCAGGCCAATGAGTACAGTTTGCCCTTTTTTTGTTGGTGTTTTTTTCCCCTCTGTATTTCTTGCATCAGCCAAAAAGCAATTAGGCTTGCTGGAACTCATGTGTGTCCTGGGAGAACCGTGTGGTAAGCTCAGAGAGCTCCTGGGCTTGCAGCTGCGGGAAGGAATTAGCTGGAGCACGCTGGGTTTCAGCACTGGTCCTGAAGGCTGGCCTGTGAAAATGCGAGCTTTAGGAGATTCATCTGAGCAGGAATTCTGCTGGAACAATAGAAAGCCCATTGTTATTTGTATTGCAGCAGCAACTAAGGGCTCAGATGGAGCTCTTTGCCCATTCTCAGATGGTAAAATCCATGCCCCAGACAGAGCGCCCACCATCCAGAGCGAGCAGGCAGACTGTGGGAGTGGTGTTGGGGAGAAGCTGCCCTGCGATGGGGGGTCACACACTTGGAGCTCTGAGAAGGTTTCGGGCAGACCAGTGGCCCTGGTCTGAGCCGCTCACAGTGAATGCAAGCAGCGAGACCTTGCCCAGCAGCCTGAACCAAAACCTGATTCTGACGAATGTCCCCCACCTGTCATTCCTTCTTTTTCAGAACTGCATGTTGTTCTGAGAAAAAACTTTGGCTTCCAGTAGCAAACTGCTGAGTCACTTAAACTGGTACTTTTCAGCACTTATTAAATATTTAAAAAGCAGCATTCTGCATTATGTTTTCTGTAGTTGTTAGTTTTATTTACCTCAATGGTGGAGTATCAATGAAATGAATGCATCTGTTAAATGAGTAATTAAAAAATTCAAAATTTTCTAGAAGCGTCTTTTAAGAATTAGTATTGTTTTTCTTCTTGGGATAGTTATGCAAGTATGCAGCCATGTAGATATACATTAAAGGAATATTATTAACACCTGACATATTATTCATTTACTAAGAATGTGATAAATTCTGTCATACTACATATCTGAAAAAAACCTATCGTTAATCAGCATGGATAATCTCAGTGAAACAGAATTAAGCATAGAGAATTAGAGTAAGTATAAAGAGTAGAGTTAAGAATAAATAGAATTAGAATTAATATTAGATGTAATACTTARCAATGCGGAAAAAAATCACAGAGGAAGACACTTGAACTGAAGAATGTGCTATATAACCTTGCCCAAAACCTAAGCAATACTTCAGGAAATGCTTAACGAGATACATTGATCAGAATGCATGCCACTGAGGGATACAAAAAGTTGTTGATCCAGATGCTGATGTTTTATCAAGATCAGTAAACAAGTTTATAATGGATAAACAGAGAACAGGCAAAAATGACTTATCCAATGTTTAGGTACAGCTTGAGCAATCTATGATTAAGAAAGTCAGGTAAAATCCTGTTGCTAGAAAAGGTAGCTTGCTATCTTATCTATTTATTATTTATGGGGAAAATGGACTACTACTTCTTAAACTTTTGTTATCTACTTAATTGTTCATTGTTACCATCAGGACGACACAAAAATATATTTGAGTACCACAGACAGACTTGTTTAAATAGCATGGATGATTCAACGTTAAGGTTGACTCCAATCAAAGCTGAAGATATTTTACCTTTGAGTCTTCAGATTTGAAACAGAAGGATGAGCTATAAYTGCCTATCAATGATTTCATCAATACATGAGGTTAAATAACTCAATACTTTTTTGCTAAAGGACTATTTGAATTGCATATTCCAGGGTTCAGGAAAAAATCTTCTACCAAACACGACTACCACTGAACTGAAAGAATTATTTTGACTCCCCTCATATGTAATTTAATATTCCTGTGGGTGGCAGTGTTAAAATGATTTTGTTAGAAAGAACAACAACAGAAAAAAACACTAATTTAGTACTCTTTCTTGTTGTCTTGGCACCCATTAGAAGTGTTTGCTAGGAAAGAAACTGGCACAAGAGACTTTCTATGAAGATTAGTGTGGGATTAGACACAGATAGTCAGCTGTCTTTTGCCATCCTGGAAATGAAAGAGCAAATGGATTATATCTTACTTCTTGTAAGAACTGAAGTGATAATTAAAAATTCCTTTCTCCTAACAAAGTATAGAAATTGGAGTCAATTAAATAAATGTATGACTGTGCAACTGAATTTATTAGACCTTATATAGTCATAATAGGCCTTTGTATTAGCTTTTTTATTAATGCATATAAGCAGCAGTTTTGAACTGGGTATTCATAAGTTATTGAATGCTATACATAAACTGGGCCACCACTGTGAAATCGAACATCAGGAAGCAATATGATTTAGAAGTAATATTATTTCAACACATATGATTAACTTTTGCTATGTTACCTATGTCAGTATTCACAATAGCCAGAATACTGCATATATTTGAAGTACAGACATTAGTTTAATAATGAACTTGAGAAATCAGACTCAAACTGAGAAATAAAGCATAACCTCACTTGAAAACAGTATAAGATAAATTCTTCTTAAATTTACTATAAGTACACTGAAGAAGAAAATTAAAATTTCCAGACTGTTAGGCTTCAGGAAAAGATCACCAACTTTTAAAAATATATACATATACTACCATCATAAGTTTTCTAAGTTAATAGCAAACTAAATTGAAGTCTCCTAAAATAATCCTGTTGGCATCGTTATCTTTTAAATCAAAAATATCAAAGAAAAAAGAAAGAACCCCGGCAGGACCCGACAGCATGATGAAGGATGAACTTTTCTAGAGCTTCGATGCCATCTGCTGGATGGGTAAAAAGAATGCAGTGAGCCTGACACATTTAAGTGGTACTCTGGCACATGGAAATCTGAGGATGGGCTGTCCCCAGAACTGCTGGCACCTAACAAGATAACTTCAGAATTAGGAAACAAATCCTTCTTGGGACTGGGCAGCTCTCCAGGGAATGGAAGAAAGATGAATAAAAGAAGATGTAAAACAGTAAACTGACATCTCGATTCCATGCAAAGAGGGAATAACCATTTCAGGAAAGAGGAAAGTGGACACCAACTTCACATCTTCTGAAAAAGTTTCTCCAGCAAGACTCCTTTCAAGACAGTAACCTCTCAGTTTGGGCCCTAAACTTAGCACTTAAGTCTAGCTTTATGCAAGAGGACTTACTCTTCAAAGATGAGAGACAGAAGAATAAACTACAACAAAACTACAAGGACAGATGGTTTAAGATTTACATCTTAGCTGTAAACCACAGAAGACTGACAAATCAGACTCTGGGGGTAAAGGATTCCTGAAGGACTTTATGTCCTTTGAAGACCCACAAGAGTGCGATTTTTAGTCTATTTAACTGGACTCCAGATTTCTGCTCTGCGAGTTTGGACTTTCACACTGACAAGCTTTAAATACTGTAACATATGCAAAACAGTAAGCCTTCAGGGATAGTCCCACTTCAGAGAGCAAAAGGCTCTCTGGGGAAGAAATTTTTCTTTTTGGGAGAGAAAAATGAGACAGTGTAATAAGTGAGCAGTAAGATTTGGGAATCTTCTCCCTGAAGCACCAATCAGATACTTGAGGAATGTATGTTGAGGCATGACCTAACTATTTTTCCAAACCCAATACAGTCAATATTTGCATATTAAGATTGGCAAAATCATCACTTATCATATTAAAATTACATTCTTACTGTAGGGGTGACCAATACTGACTTTTATAACTGTTTTCTGTGGAGAATGCAGACATGAATCTTCTAGCTAAGCCAATTAATCTCCATTGCAGTCCTGGTTGTGGAGCTTTCTGTCTCTTTTGGATGGTCCTTTGCTCTCTCCTTTTTTGCCAGCTGGAAATTAAGAGTGTCTTCTGCACTGCTGGCAATCTCTGGTGAGACCACAGCATTGCTTGAGCCATGGCAACCAGCTGCAGCTATCGTGCGTGGCTGCTGTGCTGAATAGCTGTGGCTAAAAACTGTTGGGCTTCCATGCACAGGGCACATACTCTGTCCTGTCTTCTTAGCAGGTATAAGTGATTTGCTGCATCTTGAGTGCATTGGGAGGCATGTATACATGCAAAAGCGTGTAATTCACACGAACTGTCTGTCTCTGGTGCCTCAGCTGGAAACATGAAAGCCCTGTCTCTTACAAGCAGCAGCACACTGTTGAGGGTTATGGCCAATTTACTCTTCTGCCTCTCAATGTGAAGTGCTACTAATCACGTACTAGTATTGCTCCACTATCAGCTTCACTCCATTTACCCCTATCACCCCTCCACTGCTCCTTTTTATAAGTGTGTGCACATCTATGGAAGCAGAATCCTTTCAGTCTCTCCTCTTACAGCAGCTATGCAACAGCAGTGAGCAGGAGAAAGAATAATTCATAACTCCTGATAACTCCTTCAGTTTCTCTCCTCAGTGCAGATTAACTTGGACAGCACGACCTCTCCATTGCATCTCACTGAAGCTTGGTTAAAGTCTGCTTGCTTTGCCTGATGTGATGTTTGCCCTTTATGCTCAACTTGAACAAGTTTATGCTCAGCTTTGCAGTTTTAAAGTCCTTCTCACCTCAAACAAATTATCCCTTCCAGGCCTTTTGCACTCCTAATAATCTTATTTGTATGTGTCAATCCTAGCAGAAAGTAAGTGTTACTCTAACCATCAATATTTGTAACCAGACATGCAAGTGAACACTGCATAAATCCTGAAGTCCTCTCCTTGATCTCAGAAAACACCATTAAGCCAAGAAAGTATAAAGACAAATGCAGCAATACCTATCTAATTTGATTTTCCCCTTCACTGAACCTGTCTTCCAACAAACAATTAGTGGATGACTGTTATTTCTTGTTCTCGCTGCTGGTAATTTGATTTGCTTCTTCATTTTAATTAAAAAAATATTATGAAGCTAATTTTTAAGTCATTGCACTTTGGAGATCTATTGAGTCCACCCCACAGAGAGGACAGAACCGCATACAGCTAAAATCAAAATCATTAGCTGATGGGTTACTTTGGGCAGGATTAGTAGGCAGACACCTTTACTCCCAGTCAGGCGCCCTACCCACTGCTCTGAACTACCTCTTAAACTTGCAGTTGGAAGCCTGGGAACACAGTGGTAGAAGAAAAACCAATTGGTTGGGAGTAAAGAAGGAAAAGCATGCTTTTAGAAGAAAATCAGCCCTCCGTTTTATCCATATTTCATCTTACTGGTAGCCATGTGAAATCAGAGCCAAATCTGGTATCCTCACATGTACTGCAATCCCTCACTACAGTGCAGACAGAGCCAGAAAATCTGTAATGGAAAGGGGCATGTGAATTAAAGGTGACATATCCCTGCTTCAGCACTAGAAAAGGCTTTACCTGAGGAGTTCAGTAGTGACCCAACCCTAAATGTGAAATAGCCAGTTGAACAGGCAAGTCCATCAATGGACTTGATGGACTCTGCAGAGCTCAGTTTGGTAACAGCACTCTTGGACATGGTATTTTGCAGGCACCTGGTATTTGCACTGGCTACCGTGAGCACAGGAATCCTGATGATAAGCTGGATATCAGAAATACACAACATGCTAACTGAAGATTTGACACTGAAGTGTGCAATGCAATATCTTACATTGGACTGTCATTCATGGCTTCGGGAGGGTGGGAAGGTCCCTTCAAGCTAAGAGAGTTTGCTGTTATCTAGAAGCTGAATTTTTTTCTCCCCAAGGCTGGCAGGTGGAGGGAACAATCTGTTCATCTGTTTTACATTTCAGCCTTTCACAGCTCTGTAATTATTCCTTCTGCCCTAGTTGAATTGCTTGCTGAACCTTGAAATTTGGCTGGTAAGTAGTGCTCAACTGGAATGTGCACTACAGCCAGCTAAGAATATGTATAGATCCCTTCTAAAAGATAGCACCCAGCACGCTTCTCAGTCACCTAATGAAGCAAGGCATGTTCCCAGTGAGTCTGCTGCCCTATTAGCATTCAAACACTCGCTGTGGCAGTTTGCATGCGAATATCTGTGAATGCCTTGCTAAAAAATGACAATTACAATGTACAAGGGAAGGTGGAAGTACAGAGCAGGGATGTGTGTGTGTCTGTGTGTGTGTGTATTCACCTGTGTGTTAGGGAGAGCCTAAAGACAACAGATTCATTCAGCCCAAGCCACCAGAAGCAATCCAAAACCTGTGCTTGCTAGCACAGTCTAGGCTGTACCACCTTCCATTATAGTCATATAAAAATAGCCTTGAATGCCGAGAGCCATCAAAAAATATTGGATGTTCTGCTGACGCCCTTTGCACAGCAGAAACAGTATCCACTTGACTCGATATCATCTTAGAAATAGTTACTGACACTGGCAAAAATGGGGATTAGTAACATCGTGGTATAGCAGGTAAGAAGCTGATTATAGGAAGAAGAGGTGCAGAGGGATCTGTAATGACAGCAGGGGATCATTAGCTTGGAAGTCAGTTATTTGAGAAATTCTTCAGGGACTGCTGTTTGGACCCATCTTACTGGAAATTTCCTTTAATGTCTGTGTTGCAAAAAGTGGAAACACCATGCAGAAACTTAGTGATTAGCTCAAAGTTTACAGGCACTCTGCACATGGAAAAAGATGTGAGTCTCAGAGCTGGAAGAAGGTATATAACTGTAAGCAGTATAGACTCCAAAGTCATCCCTTTGGCAGCAATAGCAAGAATTTCTGCTCTAAGCTGGAGATCAGTGGTTGAAAACTGCCAAGACAGCCAGGCAAGTGTGCGTAACAGGTCCTAACATATCTACATGTCACTAAAAAGACAGTGCTGTGAGAAGGGCAAGTGCTTTCACAGAGCAGGTACAAAGCAAGATCCAGAAGCACAAATCTTACTAGTGAGATGGTGTGTAGGGTCCAGTTCAAGCCCAAGAAAGATATCAATTTGGAACAGGTGCAGAGAAGGACAACTAAACTAATCATAGGAAAGAAGGCAAAACTACAGAAGATTGGCATATTTAGTCTCACAAAATGAAAGCCAAGAGGAGTACAATTACTGTACATGAATACAGTATGAATGCTGAAATCCTGAATGGCCATGCTGGCCCAAGACCAAATAGGTTTAAACTGATCACAAATACATTTATGCTGGCGACAGGAAGGCATTCAGTTTCAGAAGAGGGGGTTTCTGACCCATCATACTTTATTGCTAGAGTCATAAGGACAAAAAACCCCTGAACCAAACAACAACAACAAAAAACCAACCTTAATTTGTTTTAAGATGTTTCTAGGAAATAAGGAGTCATATTTGATCTGCTGGCCCTGTCTCATATTCCTAGTTTGYACGTTAGAGCTAGAGCACCGTGTGTGGACACATAACTACAGTGTTCCTGGCATGGCTGAGTTTCCGGTCACTGGCACTGGTTCTCCTGGGGGACTTCAACCTCCCTGGCACCTGCTGCAAGAGAATCTCACATCCGGGAGATTTCTGGAGGGTGTCAGGGATGACACAGATGCTGGATGGACCAACCTGGGGTGATGCTGTCCTGGATGCACTACTTAAGAACAAGGAAGAACTGGTCAGGGCTGTGATGGTGAATAGAAGCCATGACTATAATGATCCTGATACAGAGGAGTTCAAGACCCCTGGGGGTTAGGCAGGCGAGTAGCCCTGGACCTCATGAGAGAAAGCTGTGGCTTATTCAGGGAAGAGGTAGGTGGGAGGAAGGTCTTGTGGGAGCCAACTCTGAAGCGCAAAGGAACTCAAAAGGGCTAGCAGGCCTTTAAAAATAATCTTCTCCAAACACAAGAAAAGTCCATGCTGATGCTCAAGAAAAAAACACAACAGATATATCAGGAGGCTGGCATGACTAAACAGGAGATTCATGGCAGAGCAATGCAAAAAAAAGATGTATACGGGTGGTGGAAGTTAGGACAGGTTATGAAAGGGGATATAGAAACACTGCTGAGGTGTGCAGAGGTGCGATCAGGAAAACCAAAGCTAAGCCAGGGTTAGCAAGGGATATGAAAAGCAACAAGAAGGGCTTCTGCTGCTACGTAAATAGTAAATCAGGGAAGGAAAGTATGTGCCTGCTTGCCAAATGGTTGAGTGATACAGTAACAGCAAATGCGGGCAAAACTGAGGTACTTGGTGCCTTCTTCATCTCAGTCTTCACTGACACTGTTCCCAGGCATTTTAGCCCAGAGGCAGGGATCAAGGAGCAGAAGAATTCCAGCATCAGAGGACGTTCAACTCAGGGGTCTCCTAAGAAATCTTGTCCCATACACGTCCATTGACCCTGATGGGATTTGTCTGAGGGTGTTGAGTGAGCTGGCTGATGTCACTGTGAGGCCGCTGTCATCTTTGAAAGGTTGTGGAGCTTGGGGGAGGCACCAAAGACTAGAGAGAGCCGAATGTTGCACCCCATCTGTAAAAAAGGCAAGAGGATGATCTGAGGAACTCCAGGACAATCATCCTCGCTGGGGAAAGTATGGACCGAGTCCTCTTGGCAGCCATTTCTGGCCAYATGAGAAACTGACACAGGTGGAGACAGCAATGCCAACTACGTTGTTAGAAATACCAAGACTATTTCTGTAGTTTTCATACATTTATTGTATTATTTAATCATTACAGCTAGACTAATAATGACAGTCTCCCAGTCCCTTTGGGGGCTGGCGGGTGCCCCAGCTGCTGGCCTGGCCCTGGTTTTGCCAGCTCCTGGGGCACCCTCCTACTGTTGACGGCAGGGTGGCCTCTTGTTTGGAGGTGAAGTGGCCTCAGGGCTGCCGGCCCTCCTCTTGGGGCTCGCCGGGGCCCCCCAGGGGAGTGTTCCCTGCCCCGGCTGGGCGCGGCGGGCCCAGGCACAGCCTCCTCTGGGTCCTCCTGCGGCTCTTCTTGCTCCCCGTGGGCGGGAACGGGGGCAGAGGCGGGGCTGCTGGGACCCCCACAAAGGGCAGCTGATGAGGTGCTGGGGAGCTCTTCTGCCTCAGATCTGCCAGGGCTGCTGGAGGGGACTGGGCTGGGGGCAGGAGACCTCCCTYGGGAGGCAGCGGGGCYRGGGGCAGCYGTGGGKCTGCCCTCCYGCTCSTCGGCAGCAYGGRCTTCCCCCAGGCCCATCCACTGTCGGGCCTCCCCGCTGCACCAGCGCACGATGGTGGCAATCAGCTGGTGGACAAACCTCCTTGTGTGCCTGCCCAGGGCAGCCCGCAGCAGCTGGAACAGGGTTTMCTYGTCCAGGCCAAAGAGGTGCAGGCTGGTCATGACGAGCCTCTGCGCTGCTGCTGCTGCTTCCTGGGCAACCTCGAAGATCAGCCCCAGCTCCAGTTGCAGCCAGGGCATCAGGGGCCGGAGCAGAGCTGGGTGTTCTCGGAAGAGGAAYGCCCAGACRTGGGGATGGAGGCTGCCCACAGGAGCCCTGGGCACCRGCCYCACAGCTGATGGCTGGGATGCTGCAGGGCGATGGAGATTGTGGGYRGCTGGGTGTCCAGGAGCTCCTCCTGTCATGTGGACGACGACTGACGGTGCTGCAGGTGGTGGGATGAYGTGCTCCTCAAAGTCGTCGTCCTCCCGCAGCGAGTGCAAGATGGAAGTCACCCTCCTTTTGCAGAGGGGGCACTCGGGCTTGCTGTCAGCCCACTGGAGGATGCAGGTGTAACAGAATTGGTGGAGGCACGGCATCACATAGCTGGCCTCCTCCCAGCTGTCCAGGCATATTGGACAGCGGTTCTCCAGCTCCGTGGCCATGCTCTCCACGTGCTGCGGTGGGCTGGGGGGAGCTGGCATTGAGATGCTTCCTCTCACCGGCGCTGCAGCAGCGGGTGTTGTGCTAGAAAAGGAGGAGAGGCCACGGTCATTGGCTGGTGCAGGGAGGGGCGGAAGAAATGCCCACGTYCCTCAAGAAGGAAACCCTCCCAGCTCCCCACCCCACCAGGGTAAGGTTTCCCCTCCCAGCTCACCTCTGCTGCTGCGAGCACACCTCCTGGGTGCCCTGGCTGCCTGAAGCTGGCAGGGCCAGGAAAATCCTCCAATGGCTCTGGGGTCAGGCACTGAGAGCTGCAGTGAACAAGTCCCTGAGCACGACACCAGCACCAAAGGCCTCACTCAACGCTCCAAACCTCGCGAATTGCTCAGCTGGAGTGCAGGCACGAGCCGGCCGGGTGAGACTCAGCGCCCGAATATAAGCAGCGAGACACGCCGGGTCACAATACATCGCTTGAGGACGTCACAATCCATGGCTGGGTGACATCACAGTCCGTTGCTTGGAGACGTCTCAGTCCATCCCTTGGTGGCAACGGAACCTGTTGCTCGGGGACTCAGTGACATCAGAACCCATCGCTTGGTGACGTCACTGTCCATCGCTTGGGGATGTTGCAACGGGCCATCCTTGCCCACGGCGCTCGCCCCRGCAGCGCTGCGGCCCCAGCACACGCGTCTGGGGTTACTGCAGTGCCACTGCCCACTCCACCCCCCCATCTCTTGTCTTGTGCTCAGCATCGGTGTTTCACGCCAGTCACTGAGGCCTCGGCTGTGTCTTCCCAGGGCCCCGTCAGGTCGCTCTGGCTGTGGCAGACATCTCCAGGCACATGTGGCAAGAGGGTTCATTGGATAACACCTCGTGCCTCCCGGGGAGGCTGCTGGACAAAGTCTCACAGGCTCTCCCCACACCCCAGCACTGCTGGCCAGCCCTCTGGGCTCCCCTGCTTCCTCCCGCAGGGGGGTCACAGGCAGCACTTGGCTCATTCTCAGGGATTTTCTCCTATTTTCTCTCCTATCCAGGGTTGGGGGAGGCAGGCAGGGGTGATCCCCTCTGCTCAGCACCCATCAGGCCTCATCCGGGCACTACGTCCTGTTTGGGGTCCCAGACAGGAAATATATTGACGAACCAGAGGGGCTCAGGGGAGGTCACTGGGACTGTGGGACTGAAGTACTTGCCCTGTGGGGCCGGGGCTGGTTCAGCATGGAGCAGAGAAGGGTTTGGGGCACCTCACAGCACATCCCGGTGCCTATGGGGATGGGATCATGGGGATGGGGACAGTCTCTTCCCAGTGGCGCCTGGCAGGAGGGCAAGAGACAGTGACATTAGCTGAAACTAGAGAGGTTCAGCATGGTTAGAAGAGGAAAAAAATGAGAATAATTAAGCACTGTAGCAGGAGCCAGAGAGGCTGTGGGATCTCTGTCCTTGGAGGTTTTCAAAGTCTGGGTGGACAAAGCTCTGAGCACCAGCGTCTGAATTCATTCTTGACCCCACTCCAAGTAGAATTTTGGCCTAGAAGCTACCCACATCCCTGCAAACTACAATGCTTCTGTGGCCTCTGTGACCTAGGAGTTAGTATTGTTTTAGATACGGCTTTATGTGGACAGAGTAGCTACACATACAAGTGAATTCCTGATGAATCCAGGGGGCTCACACTCTCCAGCTGTCAGGTTACGCATGTGCTAGGAAGGCAACATACTGCAGCAGTTACATTACTCCTCAGCAGATGGCCTGTACAAGCTATGAACACTGTGACAAAAGCCTCAGAGCATAGCATATTGTTCTCTTTTATCTGGCAGTCAGGATAAAAAGCAAAGTGTTGGAAAGTGCATGCTCAAAATCAGGTAATGTATACATCCATAGGTCCATAGGACCAATCAGGTCTCTATAGAAAGATCTATTTTGGTGTCTAATTCCTCACACCACACTGGAAAAGATAGTCTGTGTGTGGGGCAGTACAATTGAGGCCAAATTTGTTTAAATGAGTTTTAACTGCATTTTGATTAAACTAAAATACTTTCAGATAACCACAATGATGACTGTAATATGATTAATGACTCATACAAAAATAAACTGATCTAATTTATTCATAGTCAGCCCAGTTAGACCTGTAGGATTTGATTCATTATTTTTCAGATAAATATTATTCTTGGAATCAATGTTCCAGTTTAATTGCTGCCAATTTCTGATGTCATTTCCCTAGGAGCTTTTCATAGTGCACTCAGCAATCCATTCTGCAACTGCTCAGTCCAGCCCTGAAGTTGGGAAGACCCTCACTGCGACACTGTCAAATCACAAATGTCAAAATAGCAATGGGCTTCCCTGGCTGACTGTATAATTTGCCATTCTAATGTCTCATGCAATAATTGGCCTTGCTTTGGAAATATTCAGATATCTGGCCTTTCCATAGCAGCTCTGCAGAACTACAGAAGGCCAATATGCAGCTTCCGGCTTCCATTTGTGCTTGTTATTACAGCACAGGCAGGGACAAAGACAGGACAGAAGCTCAAAGCCTAAATATTAAAGTAGTTGGCAAAGAGTCTGCACTCTGAAACACTGTAAAATCCCCCTACAGCAACAACAGCCCTTCCTGCTAACAGACCCAGCCATCAGATAACTGTCCTCAGAGACACATTGGCAATTGTCAAACCGAAATCATTTTTATTCCCTTCCCTTTCAACTGTCTAGCACTCCAAAGAAACCAGTGATTAAATAATGAAACTTGTCATGGATAAAAGGATTTGTGCACTTCCAAATAAAACCTCTTGAAGCATACAGAATTCAATACCTTCCTCTCCTCACTGACAAGTAGTCTTTTTGCATACACAGATTTACAGTTTAATTCCAATGACCATTCAATAGCTTCTTCCGGGCATTGACACTGATGGGCTAAGCTTCCAGAGTCACTCGCCATGACTGTTACAAGCCTGGAAGATGACCTCTGCTTTAAAATGCTTTGGGCAATGTGCAGTATGCAGCCTGATATTCAACTGCAAGCTCCCATATGGCCTTTCTTGGCAAACCTCATATTCTGGAGTAGCAAAATGACACTGATATGACTGCAAGAGAGCCTATAAACAAACAAACAAAAATACATATGGAGGGATTAGATTCTAACTGCAGGCACAACGCTGGCGTGAAGCTGGACTGTCAGAAGCAATGCCCCAGGAATAGCCCTCAGAGGCAGCATGCCTTGCAGCCACTCCCTGAATTGAGATCCATCTCCCCACCCCTTGACCTTGCTTCCTTAATAAATGGGGTAAAATGAATTAACAGCGATTCCAAATTAGGAAGTTCATGTGCTTACTATAGTCACTGCACCTAAACCTCTGTATAGGGGAAAAAAAAAATCAAAGGTTTTGCTACTGAATGAGAAAATTTATGATATGTTTAAGAAAAATTTGCAGATTAGAGTCAGCTGAGAAATTTTTTGTGGGTTTTCCCATGCCTGTTACTGATTTTACAGATGGGAAATAYCATCTAGATATCCCTAATACAATTACTACACCCACATAATGAGTGTAATAAATATATAAGCCTGTCAAGATGGTAGTCTAATGCACTTGCCACACTGTTATTTTATAGTGAATTCCCAGTATTCTCGGCAGCTGTTTGAGTGCCAATCAAGCTAAAAGGTTAAAAACAAAAAAGCAATTGCTCTCAAAATGAAAGACCCCAAGTGTGAATCCCTACTTAAAAGAAATTTCAGTCCCCTTTCGTCACTAAAGGCTGGGTTTCATTTTGATCTCACACTAACTTTATGTCAGTGTGTATGAACTACAGGTGCTTCTGTGCAGACTCCAGTGCTAACATCCATGGTGTCCGAGTGCTGATGGAAACTCTAATGGGAATTTCTGTGCTTCTGGGTGTGGTGCTGAAAATGCACACAATGATTTCCCTCACCCAAGGGAGTACCACTTCTTTGGAGCGGGATTTCTCCAAGTCTGAAGGCTCCAGTCCCTTTTGATGACTTTTTTCAGTCCTTGAGGCATGCAGACATGAGAGGTCACTGATAAAGCCAACAAAAAGTAACATCCAGACCCTCTTCTGCCTACAGCTGGTAGTGACTGAAGTGGTTACAACTGCCTTGCTTCTAGTTACCACTGCTCCCATGGTCACTGCCTAATACCTCACAATCTAGTAACATGATTAACGTGTGCAGCTGCCCTCTACTATCATGACAAACATGTTGTGAAGCTGCTTCAGTGTTGTCTTGCACAATAAATGAGAATGACTGTGGAAGGTTGGTAGCAGTTTCATACCTCAAGTAAACCTCTGAATTATTCCTGTAGTGAAAGAAATAATGCTGCCAACAGGAGGCAGATACAGCTCCTGAGTGCATGCAGAATTAGATTAAGGGTGAATTAATTTACACTGCATCACTTACTGCAAACTGGAATCTAAGTACCKGTTCACCTACTCCACAGACGTGCTTGCAGCTGGTTCAGCCTTCCCGAAAGGTGCACTAGCGTTCTCTGCCAATACATGTCACAAAGAAAGTGAATGTGAGCTCTGCATAAAGGCGTGTGGAATGGAGACCAGTCAACTCAATGGAAAATCTCACCCTAACGGAAAAATAAACACCACATCCTAGGACACCTCACACTAATTCATGCCCATTTAATGTCAAACCCAGTGGAAAATGCCTGCTTTTGAATCATTTTTCTGGGATAGGTCACTCATTGTGAAAGGTGTAAATGCTGCCTTTCATTAAGGGTAAGGAAGGAGCTCTTCATGTTGCCGCCTGCCAGTCACTCTGCTACTTTCCCTCACCTCTCCGTTACCAGCATGTGCTCCATTTGATCCAAAGCCCCTCCAGACTGTGCTGCCCTTCTGGAGTCCTTCTACACATCTACCTAAGTAACAGCTCTTCCTAACCCTCATCACAAGCTCAAAATCTTGCCTTTTCCTCCCTTGCTGCTGCTCATCTGCTGGTATCATGGGCATCCACCTGCAGTACTGCCCTCTGCATACCTCCCCCCGGTTCAGCATTGCCAACACAAGCTGCTTTCTCCACCTTCAGGGCCTTGTGCAGGCCATGCTACTGTTCTGTCGCRTCTCACTTGGTTTTGAAAAGTCAGCACTCGCCTCCAAAAGGTCTGAAACATAACTTCTGCTATGAATGTGCTGCTTTCTTGCAAGCACCATTTCATTCCYTGCTTCCTTACAATTGTCAGTTCTTTGGGGCGAGAACCACCTTCATATTCTTTTTCTGCCATCAGTCCTAATATCTGGGTAGGACTTGTAAAAACTATGGTAATACTAATAATGATTGGCAGCCTTAATAACATATAGGTATCTAAGACAGCGGGATGACCCAGGCAACAGCGTGCAGGCAGTTGTTGCAAGTTACTGCAGAGATTGAATGCACTGACTTACCACGAGCGCTGACTGATGCCAGTATTTGCCTCGATATTTGCCAGAGAAACCACAGAGCCTTTTACCAAGACTAACTAGACAAACTGTAGTAACAYGCAATAGGGATTTTTTTGGTCGTTGAAGAGGTGAAACACACATAATCTGGGGTGAAAACACAGACATGTACACACTGATCTTGTTATGCACAGCCCTGGACAATGCTGTTGGGTCTAAGGGTCCGTAACAGTCAGGGTCCTTGAAACCAGGAGTATGCTCACAGCTTTGAACCGGTATGTGTAGTGAGAAAATTCGCTCAGTGGTGAGATCTTATCCTAAGTTGTTTGACTCTCTAAGCAGGGTCTTAGCCTTAGGCCTCTGCCTGATGGGACCTCATGCAGTGCGAGGCTTGAAGGTGTTACTTTCCCAGGTTGTCAGGCATATTATCCTGTTGCCCAACATTTTTCTTGCTTAGCTTCTTCCTCTTTTTTCTCTTTATGATACAGTTTTTCTCAGGTCTCAAGGCTGTACTTCTTCCATGACCAGTAACTGACTACTAGTGATTTTTTATAGCCTTGGGGATGCTCTTTTAGCCCACACCCATGTTCTTAAGGCCTTTGCTATTACCTTGTGCTTGAACTGCGCATCGTAACATGAGACACCATTACAAAGCCTCTTTTCACAAAGTAACTTCTCACAACAAGTCAACAAGCACAATAGACCCTGGTCCTCTGGCCTCTCAAAGTTAGCATAAGGACTGTGGTCTGTTACCAACAACAGCAAAACTGCTTTCACTGGGCCACCAGCAGCTGAGAGAATCAGGTCCTTGCACATTCGCTGTAAATAAGCAGGCTTGCATCAGACCTGTTTACTGTCTCGGCTGCCAGATTCTCCTCCCATTAATGTAACATCACTGAGACCTAGGAGGTCACAGGCTCCAGCTGCTAGCTACTGTGGGCTCCACAGCATGTATACGCACTCTGTTAAACTACCAGCAAGACCCTAAGCTTTGGATAACYGGGGACAGCACTGACTCATGTCCCTATCTCTGTGCAGTTTAAATGTGTGCATCCTTCCAACTTCCAGAAGCACTGGGGTTACGTAAGGAAACCTGGCTGCAGGGAAAGGTGTACCGAAGGCACACTTTCCAGTTATCTTCCCTACCACATTCTGGTTTCACTGTGTTTTCCTCGCCCTCTGCAAGAGCCAGCTGTAATTAATGGCTTCACCTAGTAACTTGTAAGACATGAAAACATACACCTCCATTTGGGAGACAGCAGCTACTGGGGAATCATGGACAACCAAAAAGAGCTGAGGAGGATAAAGCCATGGTGGCATGAAGTTGGAGTAACTGTGCCAGGGAGATCAAGTTACTTGGAAACAAAAATGCAGGAGTTCTGAAAAACAAAAAGTATTCGCTGTACACATTTGCCATCAAAATCTCTTTCTAACTTTTGGGCTTCATTTCACATCTCTTTCAAATCAATGCACGTATTTCTATTTGCATAGGAGAGATTTGTGCACTCACTGAGTCAGCATGCAAACTGTTGTAAATGAAGTCGGTAAGTGTGATACTCCAGTCTGAACACAGGGCAATTACCCAAAATACTTCAGACACCAAATGAAAAAAACCCAAGCACTGGCTGTCAAAGAGAAGCACTATGAAGCCAAAAGATGAGAGTACTCTGGGAAAAAAAACAACCCTCAATTCTGCAACTGATGGGAAGCAGCCTGAAGAAAGACCTGGAGAGTCAAGCTCTGCCATAACCTATTCAATGGAGATGAAGGGGCTGAGCTAAGAGGAAACACCAAGAACTTGTTTATTTAATTTAGGGTCCATACAGTGAGTCATCCTAAATTCCTGTACCACTCAGCACGGAAAAAAAAATCACAGCTTTTTTTTTCTCAATTTGCTCAAAGTTCAAACAAACGGTCCAGAAAAACTTCATCCTTAGCAGTTCACAGCCTTTGGAGTTGATTCCCAGCTATGCTGAGGCTTTTACAAGCCCTGACAGCGGAGCTAAACAGCCACCACGTAAATGAACCCTCGCCCCACCACAAACTGGGCAGAACTGTTTCATACTATAACCAGCAACCACAAAAATCAGGATGAGTAGTTTACATTTAACATATTCTGAGCAGAAGAGAGTAGTGAAAATGACACAACCCCTCAGCTCAAGGTACTTTCACTTGCATGTGAAGCTCAGCACTTACATATGCTGGACTGCTGAATGAAAAGATTAAAAAAATCCCTTTTATTTTATCTGCAAAGTACAGAATTAGATCTGGTGTCACGCAATAGTGAAAGTGAACAAGCAGCATATTTTAAGTTGTAACCACTCATGCATAAAATAGCACATGATATTTTATCTCACACTTTTTTTTTTTTTTCAATGGCTCTCCATGCAATGCAAGCAAGTTAATCTGTGCTGCCAAGAATGCTGGATTCCTACTAGCAACAGTCAGCAGTTTCTTTTTGGTTGCGAAAGCCCTAAGAGGCTTTGGCTGTCTAGCAGCTGTGTGTCAGAGCCTGAGGTGGATGATGACAGAAGCAGCACCACCAGCTGTGTGGGCAACACATGTACACACTCATACACTCCTGCAGGGAGAGGTGTCTCCCACTTTTCCCTGCATTGCAATGCAGCCTGCTGGCCCCTGCTCTGCTGCACTGCTGGTAAGACATTGTTATGAAGCCAAGCATACTGTAATAATGAGTGAAAAGATGTTTTTTGTTACAAACATTACGTTGACAATGTGGCAGAGTAGAGCTTCTCAAGGCATTACACAATACTAAGAAATTTGGTGTTTAATTACATTACAGTATTAGGTTAGCCTAACATCAGCTTCCTCTTTTGCAGAAAGACTGCCTTGGTTCCAAAGAAAATGCATGGGGGGATCCCACACCTACTGATGGAAGAGGTTATAGGGAGCTGGGGCAGGGCTTTCTTTTACCAGTATAGCTGGCTCAACTTTAAAGGTTATTTGTAGCAGGGCTCTCTCTTCACTGCCTAAGGAGTACCAGGGGAAACAGAGGTTAATGACTCATCAAAGGTAAGCGCTAACTATTGACACCAGCACTGGCAGAATTGAGGCACTATGTTGTCCCATCCACTGCACCAGTTTGTGTGATAAGCCAGCAACCTCCCAGGCTCCCTATTTGTATTCACGGGATCGAAGTGAGGTGGAAATGATAATGCAGAAAAGATGACACAGACTTTAGGAAAAGCAGACGAACAACTTATAAATGTTAGTTATAAAGCTTGGGATGACTATGGCAGAGAACTAGTCTAAACTTTTGCAGTATGCATATCGTAAGGCTTGTTACGATTTTGGAAAGACATTCGGTCTTCAAGAAGCTTATCCAAGGTGTAACAATATGTTGTTATCAACTTCTTGGAGGAAAGTCTTTCACCATGCTGAACTGGAGATTTGCTGTGGTGACAGGTAAGCTTCTTTCCTGGTGTGTCAGTTGAGGTCTCTGTGCATCAGTCAATGCTGYTAACGAACTGTGCGCATGTTGAACGGGCCCACCGTCTTATAGCATCCCTGTGGGGAGAGACGGGGAAGGAAATGTTACTACCCACTGCGCATACACAGGCTGGCAGATCAATCTGCACCCGTCGGCGTGCTGAGGCAAGGAGCTGGCTCACTCAGCAGCACAGCTACCTCACAATACATGTGCCAGCGAGGAGACGCTGAACAACCCCAGCTCCCAGCCACCACAGATCYGCCAGATGGACAGACAGACGCACGGCCTCAACGACCTGACACCACCCACGGCCACCCTGCAGKAGAAGGCGGCAGCCTTCAGGCCCCCTATAAACACGTATGTAGGTATTAATAAACTTGTAACAATAAATTATAAGCGGTGTATATATGTACACTTACCCAACCATATTTCCCCCTCAAACACCCACCTCCCTCACACCCGCTCAGTTCCGCGCCCGCCGCGCCTGCGCGGTGAGTCCGGCGCCCGCTGCGCGGCTCCCCGCGCCTGCGTATTACCGGCGCCTCAGGAAGAGCCGCGGGCGCGAGGGGGCCTGGGCGGTGACGGCAGGCCAGTGGGCGCCGCCCAGTCGGGGCGGCCGCGCATGCGCGCCCGCGCCTCCCTCCCCCCCAGGCTCTCGGCGGGCGGGAGAGGAGCGGCGAGCCCGCGCAGGCGCACGCGGCCTGCCCTCCCCCCGCCCCCCCGTCGCCGAGCGGCGGCTCGCACCCGCCGTCCCCGCTGCCGTTACGGTTCCCGTCCCGCGCCGTGGCCTGGTCCGCGGGGGCTGAGCGCCGCCTCCATTCCGCCTGCCGCCGCGCGGCGGGTGTGACTGGTGCCCCGGGGCCGCGCGGCACAGGACAAGCCGTTGCTCCGCCGCCGCCGCCTCCTCCTCCTCCTCCTCCTCCTCCTCCTCCTCCTCCTCTCTCCCTCCCTCCCTCTCCTCTTCCCCGCCTGTCCCGCTGCGCTGCGGGGGACGCGGGGACAGGAGCGCGACCGCGACGGCCTGCAGCCGCCGCCGGCGCCATGCAGATCACACTGAAAACGCTGCAGCAGCAGACCTTCCGGATCGACATCGACCCCGAGGAGACGGTGCGGGCCCGCGCGGGGGCGGGAGGTGGTGGGAGGGCCGCGCTCCGTCCCCTCGCGGGCTCAGGCCTCGCTCCCCCTTCCCGGAGGAGAGAGCGCGGCCCGGGCCRCGGCCGTGGGGAGAGCTGGGGGGGCCTTTACCCTACCCCCGGGGTGGGGGGCGGGATGGGGAAAGGGGGAGGACGGAGCCATCGGCTGGGGGAGGGGCGGCAGCGTGTGCGGGGGGAGGGGTCGCCGGAGCCTCTGTGAGGGCCTGGGGCCGGCGTTGCGTGGGGGTGATGTGGTGACCGCCGGGGAGGAGTTTGGGGGCGCGGGGGTGATGCGGGCCCCTTTCCGGGGGGCGCGGGCCGTCGCGGGGTGACCCCTTTTCCTCGGGGTGCAGCGAGGTCTCCTGCTGGGTGAGAGTGACTTTTCGTAGCTGGAGGAAGCTGTCTGTTGTGGCCAGTCCCCCAGCGGATGGACGTTCCTCCTTGTTTTGAAGAAGAATGCCCAGAAAGTGGAAGGGAGAATAGCTCACCTTGTACTCCGTAGGAGAGGAGCAAGAGGACTATAGGAAGCTTTCCTTTCAGGAATATACGTGCCCACACCCGTGGATTAGTGGGTAATGGGGCAAAGTAGTAATCTCTGCTGTTTTATATAGGGAGTACTGGGAGCGGGTMATGACTTTGGGGGGGGGGGGGGGGGGGGGGGGGGGGGGGGGGGGGGGGGGGGGGGGGGGGGGGGGGGGGTAGTGCAGCAGAAGGAAAATGTGGTGCTTGCTCTCTACAGATTCCCGCCTAGAAAGGAAATGTCGGGAGAGTTGTAGGGCTCTTCTCTGCAGGAGTGTGTACTGGAGAGGAGCTCTTAGATGCATCCCTATACGCTTAGGCAAGTATATGCTGTGTTTGATGAAGGTGRGTGATTGCGGGGAGGCTGTATTGTTTTGCCTGCGCTGTGAGCTGCAGTGATTAATCTGCACTTATGAGGTGAGGGAGTGCATGTGAGATTCTGCTAACCGCTGTAGGGTGAATGTTGTTGTCTCCTGCAGAGCAGGCGTTTGGGTGTGTGGTTTATAATAGTGTTAGTCTCCCTTATTGGCAGGTCTCAGTGACTGTGTATCTCTGTACTTACAAGACTGGGAGCAGGGAAAGGATGCATTTTGGTTCCAGGTGAATGTTTTCTATTGGCACATGGGAGTCTGCTGAAAAATCCTCAGGGAAATACAGCATTCTGAGATGAGAGGAAGGGCCTTAAGTGAGTTTGCAGTGTTGGAAGTTGCCTTGTCACTTGCCTGAGCATGGATGGTTGCATCTGATAGCCAAGTCCAGACATCCTTGTGGCCTTCTTTTGAAAGATTTGGGGAGTTTAGCGTCTGAAGATGTGTCTGCAGCAGCCTTTCACATGGCATCTGGGCAGTGAAACTCTAGAAACTGTGGAAAATTGCATCTGCTTTTATAAATACAGTCTGTTGGTTTACTCTCTTCCACTTCCATCTTAAGAAAAATAAAGGACAACAGTTAAAGTCGGACTAAGAGTTCATTTGGTTGAACAGTGTGGCAGAGGAAGATGGCAAATATCTAGCTGAAGCATGTGTTAGAAACCTTCAAGGATTTAAAACATTAGTCTTTACTTGTTACTGAGAAAAGCTCTCTYTTCATCTTTTCTCCTGTTCTCTGTATTCAGTAAGGTCCTGGGAAATAAAATCAAAGAGAGGACTGAAGGAATGTTGCCAGTCAAAACCCTCACCAGCTTATGAGACAGCAAAATGCGTTAGCTAGAAGTTGGATTATGGGAAATTACACTGCACTCTGTGTTTATAAATGTAGTTGCTACAGTAGCTCAGTAACTGAAACAAGAATGCTTCTCTTTAGCATAATACTTCAGGTTTCAGCTAGGAATGGGTGGTAAGGTAGAGGAAATGTGGGTGGGATTTGAAGAGAACTTTGTTTTAAAGTGAGCAGGGTGAAGCCTTGATCTTATTAGCTGTGGAGTGGAAAAATGTATTTAAATATCCTTGGTCTACTTTTTTGAAAATTACAAAGAAATTCTTGTTGAAAGTGTTGTAAATTGTAGAACTTAATAAAGAGAAGAACACTTTTGAGCCTTCAGTTAGAAACCAAATCTGTTAAAATTGGAAAAYGCTTTGAAATGTAATCTGTTAAGCAAGTGTTTCACAAGTATATGTTTGAAAGTTCCCAGTCTGATTTTGAAAAATACTAATTTTAGCTAAATGCACCGGTTTCTTAGATTAATTTTCTAACATCTTGAAACAACTGTGTTTGTTTTGTGGAGTTCGGGAAACATTACTTCTAATCTTTGAACTATATCTGTGTGTTTCTCTGCTAGAGGTAGGCTTGTTTACTTGGAGCTGTGCCCTATACTGTGACAAGGCCAAAAATCATCTAGTTGTGATAGGCCCAGGGAACTTGTTGGTCTAAAATTGGATTCTGGTTCTCTAAAATTGGTTTCTGGTTCTAGCAATTTCTCTCCTTATTCTCAATACAAAATTAATCTGAAGAGACTTAATGTTACAGTGCAAGGTGGTATTCTAACAAGAGTTTATGCTTGTAACTGAAAGCTGTCATTGAGAGTAAGGAATATTTAAACAAACCTTCCAGTGAGAATTTGAAGCAACACACTTCATAACTAATAGGCTTATTACAGCTTTTACACAAGCAACTGATTTTTTTTTTTTTCCTGCTTAATCAGACAGTTGAATTTTAAAGTTCATGCATTTTAATAATGTGACTTTAGTTTTGATTTAGTTGTTTATTGGCCCACTGAGTATTCTGACTGAATAAAAATTAGACTTGGAGCATGGAGTATTCTTGTTTGTGAAAGTGCTAGGTGAAGACTGTCAAATATTTTGACTGACTAAAAAAGTTGAAAAGATTTAGCCTCAGGCCCCATTGTTTGAGAAGGCTTATTATCAAATGGAGAAATATTTGCAGGCATGGCTGTTTTTGTTAAGTTTTGGGGGGAAAACCTCTGCAGTGTGGGAATCAATGTTGTGCTCATGGTGCTCTGTAGAGGGATGGATTTACCCGTTGTAATCATTCTGGTCTTCTGAGTGGGGCAGTTAAGTACTTGAGCATTTGGACTTAACCAGGATAAATGAAAGCATGCATTTATCTACACAAGCTGCTGCTTGTGTTTGTTGACTGTGAGAGAGTAAATACATTAAGCATTGTGTTAGGAGCAAATAATAAGCCCTGTCTGAAACTGATGCAGACCTGTGTAGCCACACCTCTTGTCTGAGGTGACAGTGGTGACATTGTAGGCTTCTAAATCTAGTGCTTCTGTTGTAGTTATCACTATGTAGACATGAAATGGGCTTTTAAAAACCTCAACAAACATTCTTAACTTTCTTTGAAAGTGAAATACCAGTTGAAAGCAAGTCCGTAGTCAGTCCTGTTTCTTTTTCAGCTTCCCTGTGCTGTTAACCTAAAAACCCGGTTATCAAAATGCAGAGAAGTGCAAGGAATATTCAGGATGTCAGTAGTCTTTTGACCGCAGTCTCTGTATCACGTAATACGGGCTTTCACATTTCACTGTTCCACCACAATGTTTGAACACCCAGGAAATGCCTACTTGTTTAACACCCTGTCAACAGGACACTTAGTTGTGAAAGTTTGAACTTCTGTATGTTCTGGTGCATCCCTAATATGTTTATGCTTTATTGTTAAACATGTGTATGGGGATTTTTGGATGCTAACATTATGCCACTTTGGTGCTGGAAGCTCCTGGTTTTTAAGTTTAGAAATTTAGGCTAGGTACTAACTGAAGCTGTATTAAATGTGTGGGGAGTGCGCTCCAGCAAAAACGAAGCAGGATCCAAAGCGTATGTAGGAAGGAGAAAGTGAGGTTTGGCATATATTTCGTTTTTCCAGATAAAACATGTATACTGCAGGGAAAAAGAGATGCTACTCTCATTTTTCAAAAGTCAGTGTCATAGCAAAGAATTTGTATTTTCTGATTTGTAGGGATATAAAAACATTTTGGCTTTGTAACAACAATGAGGTGGTACATATAAGGCAGGTACTTTTTAATATGTGCATGGGGGGTGTCTGTGATAAAATGACAAGCTTCTGTTCTCTTCAGAGAGTGCAGTGATAAATTTCTGAATTAGTGCAGACTATTGTCTGAATGGATAGAGTATGATTTGTGAACCCATATGAAAGTGAACACTATTTGTTAACCCACAAAATTTTATTAGTTACATCTGTTTGTATCTATTCTGTATATTGAGAGCTGTACTAAAGCATCTAATAAATAAAGGAGGTGTGTATTGAAAGCCTGTGTAATTTTAAAGCATACTTTGCATCAATTCTTGTTCTGTCTGGGGCTAGGAAGGATGCGTGAAGACAAATAATGGGTTGTTGTAAAAGCTATCGATCATATTTCTTAGAGCTCTCCTGGTAAACTGTGGGCTTCTGTTGGAAAAACACCTCCTGATCTGGCAGCATTAGTGAAGAATAAGGGTTAACACAATTCAGTATCTAAGTGAACGAATTGTAAGTAGTAGTACATGTATCTCATGAGAAATTGATTTTCTTTTTTTTTTTTTTTGTGATACAAGAAGATACAAAAGTAACAGATTTAGTTTTGGTCATTTTAGTTTTGCTGAATTTGTAGTTGTCATGGTTTAACCCCAGCTGGCAACTGAGCCCCCCCCAGTGGGATGGGGGAGAGAAGCGAAAGGGTAAAAGTGAGAAAACTCGTGAGTTGAGATAAAGGCAGTTCAACAGGTAAAGCAGAAGCCATGCATGCAAGCAAAGCAAAACAAGGAATTCATTCATCTCATTGGCAGGCAGGTGTTAGCCATCTGCAGGACAGCAGGGCTCCATCAYGYGTAACRGTYACTTGGGAAGACAAATGATGTAACTCCAAACGTCCCTCCCTTCCCTCTTCTTTCTCCAGCTTTATATGCTGAGCACGACGTCATATGGTATGGAATATCCCTTTGGTCAGTTGGGGTCACCTGTTCCAGCTGTGTCCCCTCCCAGCTTCTTGTGCATCCCCAGCCTACTCGCTGGTGGGGTGGTGTGAGAAGCAGAAAAGGCCTCGACTCTGTGTAAGCACTGCTCAGCAATAACGAAAACATCCCTGTGTTATCAACGCTGTTTTCAGCACAAATCTAAAACATAGCCCCATACTAGCTACTATGAAGAAAATTAACTCTACCCCAGCAAAAACCAGCACAGTAGTTTATTGTATTTGTCAGAAGAATTAACTTCAGAAACAGTTCTGCAAAAGCCAGAGAATATTGATGGGTGAAATGGTAGAATCTGACTTTGAGGCTTGTAACCTATGAGGAAGTATGAACTTACTCTGACGACCTCCTTCCTACATGTGTTTCAGTGTAGGTTAATCCTGCAGCAGTTGCTGATAAGAGGATTGTTTTTATATTTCCCTGAGAGTTTATAATCTTAGTGGTTAGAGGAAAAGTGCTCTCATGATCCTGTTCAAAATCCACAAATATCCTTCTAGGTTAAAGATGTCTTTCTGTCTCAAGTCCTGATATTTTTCTCTAATTCTTCTTTGATTTTACAGCAGGTATCTGTCTTCTCTTGTAGAGGATTGTTACGTTGCTCTTGCATCTCCTAGGATTTTATTGGTGAGTGTAGGTGCTTGCACAGTCAGAGGAGGTGTGAATTTGAAGGGCTTGTACGTGCTGCTTGAGGTTTGATAGATGACTGCAAAAATGGTAGCTTTGGAGATTACCAGAATAAGAGTGTCAGGGAACATTTGCATTTTTTTTTCATTATTTTTATACTTTCTTTGCAGACTGTAGCGTTTTCAAGTTATGTTCTCTGATAATTCATGTTTATTTTATTAACTGTCTGGGGTTTTTTGCTAGTGCTTTTCTTTGGTAGCTAGTCTTTTTCCCTGTTTCCTGGCTAGAGTTAGAATTTTCAAGCAAGGGATGTTCTCATTCTTGGCTGAAGGCTAGGCTTTCACGTATTCAGGAATATTTTCCTTAAATTCTAGTGAGTGTTCTAATATAATTTCCGAAGAACTTTGGGGAGGATGACACATATTCCTTAAAATTTAATGAAGGAAAGGTTAAGATAGCATAAATTATGAATACAACTAATTTTGTTCATATTAGAATATGTTTTTACATGCTAGCCATTTTTCAAATGCATTGGCTCTGTGACCATTAATTTTACAACTGTTTTATTTGGAATGTTCTTACCCAGTTTAGCTGTCAGCARGAAAAAGTTACCTTTGTACTTTTAATAATTTGTCAATATTATGTGCTGTATTTCTCAACAATCCAAACTTTCTTGGACCACCATTCCCAAGGTGGCCAGTAAGCTGAGAAGTTAAATATACAGGTTGCATGCACTTAACGGATAGCTCTGTACATAATTGTGTCTTATATTTAAAGTCTGTTTTGCAGGTATGATTGGTAAGCAAAGATACCTGTCCTTGACATGGATAATGACAGGCTGGAAGGTGTTCCCTTTGGAACTTACGGGGAGTGGAGAGTACATGTTAATTAACGAATAATATGAACAGATGACCATGCTACTGTATACAGTCTCATTGCTGCCCTTGTGCATACAAGGGCATGTTTACTGACAAACCTTTTGAAAGTATTTTCATTGTATTTCTGAAATGTAGGAAAAGACTTTCCTGAAGGGAAATTTATAGGGCTATATAAACTTACAGGACTGAAGGCTATGGCTGACAATGTCTTCTCTCACCAAGGCTTGTATCTTTGGTCACTGTTCAGACAGGATACTTGGATGGAGCGGACTCACTGAAACAAATCACTTTATTTTACAGGATATGGTGAAGTGCAGCATGTCTTATCTAGGCCCTGTAAGGGCCAGACAGGAGGCCTTAGCGGCTCTCCTCTGTGTGCTGCCCTGCAGGGAGTATCAAATGAATGTGAAAAGAAGAGGAAAGGGCTTGTGACTGCTATAAGCATACTGAGTTGGAGTGTGGTCTATAGGCTAACTGAGTCTAGTTCTCCCTGTCTCTGTCATTTCCTGTGTTTTTTTATCAGAGGCACGTTAAGCTCAGGGAAAGGAAGAGAACTGGGGCCTAAATCCTTATCCCCATCCCTCCAACTTGAATGTCTGAGCTTCACACCTTGTATTTCTAACTTGGTTTTTTTTTTGGTTATCTAAATGAAGGACATTAATGCATATCTAAATAAAACTTGTTTTACCCCTCTGACTGGTTTGTCAGTATGCAGTATCGGGAAAGGTCTTTTTTTAAGTGTCTTTTTGTGATTACTTGAAATGTCTTGTCAATTTTGTTCATACTCAAACCACTATATTGCTTTTACACTTATTGTAAATCAGTTTGTGGAGAATATCCTTCTTCTACAAATTGTCTGCTTAAAGGTACTGGAGGGTTGTTTATGCAATCAACATGACCATGCAAGAGTCACTGCTCAGAGAATGTAAGCTTTCTGCTTAAAACAAGCCCTTGTGGGTTCATGGGGAGCACTCAGAGCTGTCAATAGCCACATCTTTCTGCTTTTTTTGAAAGGTGCAGATAGCTGAGCTTTTTTTTTTTCTGTTGCTTTATGTTGAAATCTATGTGTACATGTGTTAGTACAAAGCTGCAYGTATGCAGCTCTTTTAGTCACTATTTAGCATCAGAAAACTGGCCCTAGTGTCTCCTCTTTTAAACAGGGCTTAGATCAATTTTGAAATGCAGGGTAGAAGTGTGTAGAGGCCAACTCTGAGATCAGAAATTCATTTTGTTGATCTCTGGGCAATGTATAACAGCAACTACTAGACTGATAAAATTCACCTAGGTGTAGATGAGCTCAGTTTTGGAGAGGAAATGAGAAAGGGAGAGGTAATTGCTCAGGAAGTAAATGTTGGAAGTAAATTTGGATTTGTACCTTGCCAATTCCAGACTATTTATCTTCTAGACCATGCTGTTTCTTTCTTTGTATACAAACTTCAGCACAGTAAATGCAAATAGTAAATACAGAAGTTTGTGAATACTTTATGCTGTCTGTGAGGCTGTTTTTAAATATTGGAGTAATTTCAAATGCCTTGTTTAGTTGAGTACAAATACTTTTTTTCCAGTCACTGACTAAACTCGTAAATCTGACTGGATTCACAAGACTCTTCCTCTCCTATGGTTCTTCTCAATTACTGTATCTGTTACGCCTTTGGGACCCGAAGCAGGGCAGTAATCTGTTCATGCAACTGTCGAGGTGGTCTCCTGACTAAATATGAGTGTTCTGTTTAGGAATACAATATAAGAGATTACTGTAAATATAGGTTTGTGCCAGCAAAATCTGCTTTTATTATTTGAAGAAGGAAGTAGCTAGAACCAAATGTGATCTTATCAGTAAAGCTACTATGAAGCATTTACTTATAAGCTAAATAGTTTGTCTTCTGGACATTTCAATAGTAGGCACAATATATGCCATTAATCTGTTGCTGATCATGGAGTTTGATTAAGGGTAGTAAAACCTGTTGCACTGGTCAGTTTGTTGCTTTATTAGCTGGTTTATTGTCTGATACAACTGAATCATCCTCACCTGACTTTGAGCATTGTCTATATGGCAGTATAGGATGTGGTAAATATGTTTTCAAGGGCAGTGGGAGGGAAAACTCTGGAATATTAAGCCTAAACTCTAAACTAGTTTAGACTAGCATGTCCTCCCTCAGGGAGGAGGAGGAGAGCAAAGCCCTTTGGACTGAAAGCTTCTGTCCTTGTCAAAATGATGACTTTTCCCAAAGTCTGGGAGAAACCTGTTAGTCTAATACAGAAAAGATAGAGATCGGTAGAGAATTATAAGGTAGATTAAAAAACCCCTCAGCTCGGAGTTTCTTCTCAGAAAGAGAAACAGTTCAACTGAAGGTAGGTTGGTAGTGAAGGTCTTTCAGGGTTAGTCTTGAGATCTCTCTCTTATAGTCCTTGTATTGATTTGATAAGAATTTGGTGATTTTGAGTACAAATCAATAGAAACATGATGGAATTGAAGAACACAAAGTTTAATGTTTTTACTCGGCTGCCTGATTGGGGGTCAGTGTTTTGGAAATGGCTGTCAAATGAGCAGCATAGATTAATGAGTTGGATTCACTAAAAGATGAAGCCCTGAAGGTCATAGATCCTGGAACTTCCAGAAGGAGTAGTGATGCCACTCTACTATGTGTGTGCTGGCCACCTGTTCCCAAGGGGACAGAATTTCCACCAGAGCAGGTGGAGGAAAGGTGTGGTGCTAGGAGGGTATGGAAGACTGAGACTCCCATGTGAAAGGAAACTAAAGGGCCCTGGCTAGCTTAGCTCACAAGCTGGGAGAACGATTTGATAAAGCTGTATAAATATTTTACAGTGGTAAGCACCATGGGAGGTGGGAAGGCTATTCATGCTTGAATTATAACATCAGCATAAGAACAAATGAGTATTAATAGTCTATGAATTAATTTGGGCTGGAAATAGGAAAAGGCTTCCAACATCAGAATAAACTTTGTAGCAGCCTTGTGGTAGAAGAAGTAGCAAACAACCTTTGTCTTTAGGTGAAGGTGGATCAGATTCCTGATGAAGATTGTGGAGTGGAAGGGGGGGTATGTGGCCTGATGTTGGAAGGGGTCCTTTTCAGTTTTATATTCAGTTTCTTTATAGATCTCAAGAAATTAAGAAATTTATCTTGCCTATGTTGTACAGCCTGTGTAATTATAAATTAAAATTGATGGAAGTATACTGTTTGCTTTTTTATTAGGAATTATGAAATGTGTTTTTGAATCAACTGATTTTTTTTTCCTCTTCTGTTTCAGCATAGTGTRTAAGGTAGGAGAAATGGAAATTGGTGTGTGAGAGGGAAGGGAGGGAGTTTGCTCAATATACTGAGCTATGGGAACTACGTGCCTCGGTGGAACTCAGCATGCCCTGCTTGCTTAGCTGGCTAAAATAACTGTAGGGAACAACTAGGCAACTTAGCACTAGCAGTTTCATGGTTTTTAGGATGCCCAGCTGGGATGCAGTTAGGGACTGGTATTTCTTTGGAAGACCTCAGTTTTTCAGTTAAGAGTCGCTCAGCTCTGACTCTTAATTAAACAGACTGCATGGCATCTATTCTTGAGGACATTGTGTTCAGTACAGTCTCTGAATAGTAGGAAGGGTTTCGCATCTAAATTCATAGGGGGCAGAAGAAAATCATCTATGTCTTGTAAGTTGGCCACTGTAGTGTGTAAGTGTGCTGTTTCTGGATCTTTAGGGTAAGTGTTCGCAGATGAATTGAAGTTCATTCTTAAAGGTGTTGTCAAAAGGTTCCCTTTACTCTGCTGCGAAATTTATTAGAGCAGAAGAAAAATGGGATTCTCTGAGGACTGAAATATGTTTTGAACTCTGATCAGGTGGAATAAAGCTAGGTAGCCTGGAGGTTTGGTTTATGGATCTGTATTTTTGAGAAAAATATGTCATGATGTTATGGATGCAGAGGTTCACTGTATATCTTAAACCTGTTTTCTAAGTTTGACAGATCAATGTGCTGGGTGTGCTTTCCCGAAATTAATTTTCACTTAATAACCCTGAACTGATGGTGTTGCTGAAGTCTAGACTCTCAGCGACCTAATTTGCTAGAGGCAAAGTTTAGGATCTTGTTCTTTTCAGCAGCTCACTGTACCACTAGCTGGAAGATGCAGCTGCCTTTCTGAAGAGCAGTGAGAGAGTGTCTCTTCCCCCCCCACCCCCCTTGAAAAAGGAGCAGTTACAGTTTAAATATAAATTAAGGTGGTTCAGACTACTGTGTCTGATGACACACAGGTTGTTTAGGGAACGCTCTTATGTATTCTTTTCTGTTGGCAGAATTAAGGGCAAGGGTATATTCTCATTAGTGGGTGCCAAGTCACTCCAGTTAGAACTGCAAGAAGAAATTCTATGCCATTAGCATGTTACTGTTAAATTGGACGTATCTGATGTTATCTATTCCTTTTTTATTCTGAGAATTAGTATTGTATCCTCTGCAAATGAAGTGTTTCTGGCCTTTTAGGCTGGGCAGTGATAAAAGCTGAAAGAACAGGCAGGCACTGTTTATAAAAACTTACGTTAGCCTGAGTGTTTCTTGAACTTCTGCCTCTAACAGGAGAATGCTGACATCAGCAGCTGACTGCATTCTCTTGCAGATTCAAGCTATAGTAGTTAAGAGTTGGCTTAAGTAGAAGTCCTTTTCGTTTGCTCCTTTGAATAGGTATGATCACTTAAGTGAATTCATTTGAGATATGACGCATTGCCTTATGTAAATTACTATTCTGTATAAAACAGTTAAACAATGTTCTGAAATGTATTTTCTGGAAGTTACTTGACTATTTTGTATATTTTCAGTTTTATAGGAACAACTTGAACTACATTACAGAATTCTTAATTAATAATTTGGAGCTCATGATGTGTTAAGTTACTGTCAATCACCATAACACATTAGATATCTTGGAATGGCAAAAGTTCACAGTAGAGTGAATGTCCATTTAAATGAGAGGCCTATGTTATGGTCTTTGCCTTTGCAAATGGCAGTGTGTCTATGGATATAGTTAGCAAAATACTGTAAATCAGCTGAGCTCTGTTAAGCTTAAATTTGTTTTAGACTTCTGTAAACTGTCAGAAACGTGTCAGAGAACTGAAGTAATTTGTGTTTGAATTTAGTATATGATCTGTTCTTTGACTGACATCTATGGCAAGTACAGAGAATAAAGATGACCAGTACTGAAAACTGTAATGGTCTTCTCTCTTCAGCATTTCCAGTTTTTTTCGAATTCCTTTAAGAAGCTAGTCATGGCCACTGTATTAGCAGGCTTTAGCCAAAGATTGCCTCTGTTCTTTGAGGAGGAAATGTGTAGTTTGTTCCTATGTTCAATGCCACTGTAGTTCATGTCACATGGCTGTGGAGGACCTCTAGGGATGCCTGGGACCAAGCTTGCACAGCTGGAGTCACCATGCTCCAAGCAAAGGCAGCCGGCACGACCAACTCAGCCTGCCACTCTCCCTGACTGCTCACAGCCCTGCTCCTGTCAGAAAGCAAAGGGAAAGCAGAGATGACTGCTTTCACTTAACTTCGTAGTGTTATTTGCATTAATAAGAACTACTTCACTGAGGCAGTAAATACCAAACTCCTTCACATGGATCCAATTATTGCATAGTAATTAATATATGTGTTTAGTCTGTCCTGACCTAAACCRCTATATTAATAAAAATGATGTCAGGAGTGGGATCCAAAGGGGGTTTTTGGACTGTGGAAGGGGATTCCACAGCTGAAGTGCAGTCTCTTGAATGTCCACGAGGCTGAGACTGCCTGTGGCTGCCGAGTTAGTTTTCCCGGATGTAGTCTTGTGGAACCTGAGGGTTCATGCTTGGGGTAGGAGTCTAGCAGGCAGTGCGTGCAATACTCCTACTGAAGCTTGTGTATTAATAGTGTATATAGGATAACAGTAACTTATAGGTAAGTTAACATTAACTCCTACTCTATATAGGCCAGCAGAAGCTGCATGTAGTAGAAGCTAAATTCAGTCTCACTAAAGGAAACTGTAAACCTCATGATACTGTAATGGGACTTACCTTTGCATCTTGGGCACTGACTTTTTTGAGGAACAGATATTTTAAGGATCCACGAGCACATTGAGCATTTAACATCGCTATTATGGAAATGAGTAATTTCCAATTACCCCAATACAATAACCCCTTTGATACCTGAACTGCCTGACCTCTTAGAAGGAGCATTAATAGTAGAACTACAGGTACCACTTTGATAAGCGCTGGCTGCAACTCAGATGGAGCACCGACTACAATACCGGACCAACAGAGATTCACTTTGTCCCATACATGGTCATATCAAAGAACTGGAAGGTCAAGGGGTGGTTGCATGAATTCATTCACCCTTCAACAACCGTGTCTAACTTACGTGAAAATCCAAGGGGGATCAGAGATTAACTGTAGGCTATTAAGGTTTGAATATGAGGTAACACCACCCTCCAGTGCGGCATTACCAGATGTGCTAGAACTACAGTATAAACTTGAAGCTGAGGGGAGCTGCTCTGGAGCCYACCTGATCCACAGCGGAGCAGCAGATCTTGGTGTGCAGGGGGGTTTTGTGAGGCAGGGAAATGCCAGGGCAGCGGAGAGAGCAGCCAGGAGCCAGCAGCTCTCACGGGTGACACTGACGAGGCCRGGGCATTGCCAGAGCAGCAGCGGCCACCACCACTGCTACACAAAGCAGCCTGGGAAGTGCTAGCAACCAGGAACACTGCGACCAGAGCGTGGCACGGCAGTTTGTGCAGCAGTTCATGCAGAAGGGCGTGCAGGAAGAACATCGTCAGCTCAAGATGTGTCTTCAGTTGATGGTCATCACCCTCTCAGAAGGAGCTTAGCTATGGTATCCACCCAGCAGAAAGCTGTGTGCTCTGCGCTTGCCAGAATGGATGTGGCAACCCAGACAGAGCTCCTGAAACACACAGCCGTCTGGGTCTCAGGCTGCAGGGTGTGCCAGAGCCTTTCAGTGGTAATGGATGGCAGTAGTGAGAACAGCTGTGTGAYGTGTGACCAAGTGGATGATGTGCTCAGCCTGGTGGCAGAGCTACGAGAGGAAGTAGAAAGGTTAAGGAGCATCAGGGAGTCTCCCTGAGAAAGAGATAGGCTGGTGGAACAATGCTCTGCCCTCCCTGAGACAGAAACAGGAACAGCCACCAGAAAAAAAACAAGATCAAGGGGATCCTGTATCCTTGCCCCACCAGGCAGAAGGCAGTAGCTTAAAGGAAAGGAGTGAATGGAGGCAAGTCCACGCTTGGGGTGGCAGGCAAACCCCCTCCTTGCCTACCTCGCCTTCCCACGTGCCTCTGTACAACAGGTATGAGGCTCTGTGTGTGGAAGGTCAACAAATAGGAGGAGTTGGAACCCACCATGCTGCTAGAAAGCTATGACCTAGTTGCCATTACTGAAGCTTGGTGGGATGAATCCCATGACTGGAGTGCAGCTATCGGTGGCTACAGGCTGTTCAGAAGGGAYGGGCGAGGAAGGAGGGGCGGAGGCGTTGCCCTCTACGTCAAGAAATGGATAGATTGTGAGCTCTGAAAAATAGCCACGAGCAGGTTAAAAGCTTATGGGTAAGAATTAGAGACTGAAGCAACAAAGGGAACCTTGTGGTTGGTGACCACCTGAGGAATCTGAACATATGTTAGTCTATGGGACCTGACAAGATGCATCGCAGAGTCCTGAGGGAATTGGCTGATGTAGTTGCCAAGCCACTCCCCATGATATTTGAAAAGTCATGGCAGTCAGGTGAAGTCTCTGGTGACTGGAAAAAGGGAAACATTTTTAAAAAGGGTAGAAAGGATGATGCTGGGAACTACTGACCTGTCAGCCTCACCTCTATGCCTGGGAAGATCATGGAACAGATCCTCCTGGAAGCTATGTTAAGGCACATGGAGGACAGGGRGGTGATTCAAGACAGCTAGCATGGCTTTACCAAGGGCAAGTCTTGCCTGACCAAGCTAGTGGCCTTCTATGATGGAGTGACTACATCAGTGGACAAGGGAAGAGCTATAGACGTCATCTATCTGGATTTCTGTAAGGCCTTTGACACGGTCCCCCACAACATCCTTCTCTCAAAATTGGAGAGAGATGGATTTGATGGGTGGACTGTCCGGTGGATAAGGAATTGGCTGGATGGTCGCATCCAGAGAGTAGTGGTCAACGGCTCAATGTGCAGCTGGAGATCAGTGATGAGTAGTGTCCCTCAGGGGTCCTTATTGCATATTGGGACTAGTGTTGTTTAATATCTTCATCAACGACATAGACAGTGAGATTGAGTGCACYCTCAGCAAGTTTGCAGACAACACCAAGCTGAGTGGTGCGGTTGACATACCTGAGGGACGGGATGCCATCCAGAGGGACCTGGACAAGCTTGAGAAGCGGACCCATGTGAATAAGGTTCAACAAGGCCAAGTGCAAGGTCCTGCACCTGGGTTGGGGCAACCCCTGGTATCAATACAGGCTGGGGGATGAAGGGATTGAGAGCAGCCCTGCCAAGAAGGACTTGGGGGTTCTGGTGGATGAAAARCTGGACATGAGCTGGCAATACGTGCTCGCAGCCCAGAAGGCCAACCGTATCCTGGGCTGCATCAAAAGAAGTGTGGCCAGCAGGTCGAGGGAGGTGATTCTGCCCCTCTACTCTGCTCTGGTGAGACCCCACCTGGACTACTGCATCCAGCTCTGGAACCCTCAGCACAGGAAAGACACAGACCTGTTGGAGCGGGTCCAGAGGAGGGCCACGAAAATGATCAGGGGGATGGAACGCCTCTCCTTGGGGCTGGTCTTGTTCAATATCTTTATCAATGATCTGGATGAGGGGATAGAGTGCTCCCTCAGTAAGTTTGCAGACAACACCAAATTGGGCAGGTGTGTTCATCTGCTCGAGGGTAGGAAGGCTCTGCAGAGGGACCTGGACAGGCTGGACCGATGGGCTGAGGCCAACTGTATGAGGTTCAACAAGGCCACGTGCCAGGTCCTGCACTTCAGCCACAACAACCCCAGGCAACGCTACAGGCTTGGGGAAAAGTGGCTGGAAAGCTGCCTGTTGGAAAAGGACCTGGGGGTGCTGGTTGGCAGCTGGCTGAATATGAGCCAGCAGTGTGCCCAGGTGGCCAAGAAGGCCAACAGCATCCTGGCCTGTATCAGAAATAGTGTGGCCAGCAGGAGTAGGGAAGTGATTGTGCCCCTGTACTCGGCACTGGTGAGGAGGCCCCACCTCGAATACTGTGTTCAGTTTTGGGCCCCTCACTACAAGRAGGACATTGAGGTGCTGGAGTGTGTCCAGAGGAGGGCAACGAGGCTGGTGAAGGGTCTGGAGAACAAGTCTTATGAGGAGCATCTGAGGGAACTGGGACTGCTTAGTCTGGAGAAGAGGAGGCTGAGAGGAGACCTTATTGCTCTSTACAACTACCTGAAAGGAGGTTGCAGCAAGGTGGGTGTCAGTCTCTTCTCCCAAGTAACTAGCGATAGGATGAGAGGAAATGGCCTCAAGTTGGGCCAGGGGAGGTTTAGATTGGACATTAGGAAAAATTTCTTTACTGAAAGAGTGGTTAAACATTGGAACAGGCTGCCCAGGGTAGTGGTGGAGTCACCATCCCTGGGGGTATTTGAAAGACATGTAGGTGAGGTGCTTAGGGACATGGTTTAGTGGGCATGGTGGTGTTGGGTTGATGGTTGGACTCGATGATCTTAGAGGTCTTTTCCAACCTTAATGATTCTATGATTTCTATGAAGAAAGGCTGAGAGAGTTGGGGTTGTTCAGCCTGGAGAAGAGAAGGCTTTGGGGAGACCTTATTGCAGCCTATCAGTACTTAAAGGGGGCTTATAAGAAAGATGGGGACAGACTTTTTAGCAGGGTCTGTTGCGACAGGACAAGGGGTAATGGTTTTAAACTAAAAGAGGGTAGATTTAGGCGAGATATAAGGAAGAAATTTTTTACGCTGAGGGTTGTGAAACACTGGAACAGGTTGCCCAGAGAGGTGGTGGATGTCCCATCCCTGGAAACGTTCAAGGTCAGCTTGGACAGCGCTTTGAGCAACCTGATCTAGTGGAAGATGTCCCTGGTCATTGCAGGGGGGGTTGGACTAGATGATGTTTAAAGGTCCCTTCCAACCCAAACTATTCTATGATTCTGTGATTCTAGGAATACTGCTTGTTGTTCAGCCATCGTCATAACTAACACATTTTTTCTCAATTCCCTTGGCCCCGTAGTGTAAACTGCAGTTTGCCTATGTCTGGAGAGGAGTGCCGCCTGCCAAAGGGATGAAATGTCATTTGTCACAGACTTATACAGAAGGTTTTGGAAAGGGCAGTGCCCCAGGTCACTTGCAGTACATCAATCGCATCGTAGTACGGGGAAGCACTGCACACAAGGTGGACAGCAAAGGCAAATGGATCATTGGAATTTTACTGTCAGTGTTTTACTACAGTAAATATCGTAACTCCTTCACATGGATCCAGTTATTGTGTATTAATTAACACATGTGTTTAGTGTGTCCTGACCTAAACTACCACATTTAGCTGTTCAGACATTTTTATTTGAGAGAACAGGTTTTGGTTTTGTTCCTTGCAGGAAAAAGACGGTAGTCTGGAATAGAACTCAAACACTAAAACGTGAGGAAGACATTTGAAACCAGTAGCTTGATTGAGTGCAGTGGACATGAAACAAGCCTTAATTTTCTCCCTCAAAATAGATTATACCTGCTGATCACATACAATATTTGTTACAAATCTGTGACAAATATGGTGACTGTCAATGAAAGAAGAAGCTTTGAGACATCATCTTTGAGTGATTAGTACAAGTGTATAAATATATGAATAGGTAAGCAGTGTGTCGAAAAGTAGGCATTTGAAAACATAACAGGCTTTTAACATGATTCGGGGGGTTAATTTGCCCTGTTGGGAGCAGGACACTKAACTGGAGTTGCCCAACGTATCTAATACTTCAGAGTTCAGGAAAAACTGCTTGATGGCTTATCTGTGGCCTAAGGAGGCTGTTCAGTTGTAAGGTGAGTGACTTCCAGCCTTAAATAATAATCGGGGAGGAATTCACAAATTAGATTTTTAGTTTCCAAGGAAATACACTTTTAAAATAAATGTAAATCTAGGGATAGAACAGGCTTTTGTAAAGTAAGTGCACGAGAATGGTGATGCTATCAGCGAATTATTGTTAAAATGAGTAATGGTTTGACCCTGCCTGAAGACTTATGGATGGCAGCGAGCTGCTGTTAGTTTTGCTGTGCAAAAGGAACTGGCTGGCTGGAGACTGATTCTAAAGCTTTTGGCAGGTGCTGGGATGGCATGTATAATAAGAATGCCAAGAGCATCTTTCCTCCATCTGCTGAGGAAAAAAAGAGTTGGCTTTCTCTTTTAGTGTAGTCCCATACATGGAAGTTGTATGTTGTGTTCTGTATCCTTGTGTGATTTAATCACCTACATCAGGTGTAAGCTCAGAGGAGAGGTTTGATTCTGCAGGCCTCCTTTGCTGGGTCATGAAGCCTGGTAAAACAAACACTCCTTTTTATGTATACTGCTGAAAAGATGCAGCTCCATTGTGAGTKTTAAAGTTTGGTTCATCGCTTTTGGACCAAGCATCCAAACTGGAAGGATTAGCCTGGTAAAGAGATTAATAAAGAAACATGGAAATAAAATTTGAGAGGAAGGGGGAGAAGAAGCAAGGGGACCAATGAAGGAAAAGGGGAAAGGTAACACAAAGGTCTAAGACATCATTAACAGAAAAATAAAGTGAAGCCAAGTAGCATGACTGGCATATGAAGTGGATGACAGATTTTAATTATGCTCAATTCACAAAGCTCAACTTCTCAGTAAATATTTACCATTTAGCACCTGAAAATACTGTTTCGGTGTGTTTACTACTCAAGCAACCCTAATAGTGAGCTACAGCTTTAAAAATTAACAAAAAAAGGGTAATACTACAGCTACCTGTGGCACAAGTAGTTGCCAGTCCGATTAAGCTGTCAAGATAAACACATTTTCACATGCTTAGCTGGTTAAATAGCTAGGTATATGCATCTCAGTTGCAGCCTTTCATGAAAAAAGCTTATGAATATTCAGGAAAAAAACGCTTTAGAAGATGGGATTAGTTTGTAGTAATAAGTTCATTACAAATTGGTTGTCTTTGTTTTACATATATTGGGAGTGTCTGTCAAGAAGCAAGAAGAATGAATGTTTGTATACAGGCAGTTTGTCTTAAAACATGATTTCAGATGTATCAGTACGGAAATTCTTCTGCAGGAACATCCTTTATCTCCTCAGGATAGTGTTATGCAGTCTTTCTGGAGAATATGGGCATTCTGATACATGACAACTAACACTGTCATTTGAGCTATTGTACATGGTGCTCTGAAAGTGTGGATTATATGTCAGTGGTCTGCGTGAGCAAATAAATAAGGCAAAACTTACYGCTTTGATGTGTAGGCTTAAAATTGCTATGCAAAGCTCCAAAAATTACGGGGGAGGGGAAGGGGTTGAAAACTACTTATATAAAATGAACAACTGGACAGTTTGCACAAGTCTTTGCATATCAAGGCTTCAGGTCATTCCCGTAAGTTAAATCGAATGTCATGGTGACCTTACCAAAAAAACAGGCATTCCCTGAAGAGTCTTTATGATGAAGAAAGCAGTCAGCTGTGTATAGCATGTGTACACCCTGCATTCAGAGAAAGAAGAGGGAGAGGAAATGGGTCAGTAGATAAAAGCATTTTTTGCCCAAATTTCTCAATTTTTCACTGGGTTGTAAACTTGTACTTAAAGACTTCTCATGGAGCAATTACTTACCTAATTTGATTAAGCATGAGAGATTATTTGGGAAGGGAACATGTTGCTCTGCAAGTGGTTACAATTACATCTTTGGAAGACTGATGTACTTGACATAATCAAGATACAACTGAAAACTACTTTTTAGTATTTAAAACTTAGAACAAAGTGTACTTACTAGGTTTGTATTGTGAAACTTTTTTTTTTTTTTTCATTAAGACTKTTTCTGTGCTTTAGGTGAAGGCACTGAAAGAGAAGATTGAATCAGAAAGGGGGAAAGATGCTTTTCCAGTAGCTGGCCAAAAACTAATTTATGCAGGTAATGGATATTCTGAAGATACTGTATCTGAATCTATCTTTTTTTTTATGTTCTTCCTTGACTTTGATGTGAATGTTAAGTCTTCTAAAGATTATAAATACTGAAATGCAAACAGGTTAAAAAAAAAAAAAAAAAAAAAACAAAACCCAACAACAACAAACCGAAAAACCACAAAAACAAAGCAACAACAAACCTCATTGTCAAAGGGGCCTCTTAATTCTGAATCAGAATTTTTCAGGTTTTAATACATACTGTTATCTTTGCTCTTACAGCATGATATGCTAAGAGCTTTAATCCTGGGTGGGGTATGGTAGATGAAGTAGAAATAGCTTTTATTAGAAGAACTCAGGATTTAAGCAGATCACATCTCATGTTCTGGGTTAACTCTTGTTCAGTTTATACTGTGTATAGCTGACAYGTTCCTGTATATACCTCGGAGAACTAAAAATCAGATTATTTCTTTTGTATTAACAAAAGAAACCCACCACCAAATCCTTGCTATACAAAGGTACTCTCGATACTTTTAAGCTCTGTCATTAGAAACATGTGTTATGTGCTAGCAAAAAGCAGCCTAATGTCAGATAAAGACATGAAGTTACTTTATTTGAGCTAACATAGGTCGAATTTTTTTTTGGTGATGCTTTTTTACTGTTTTCTACCTGGCTGGTCCATTCTGGCACTAATACACAGATCCAGTTTTTTGTTCTCACTTCATGTCAGAACTTAAAAAGTTGTGTTCCAATACCCCCTCTAGTGCTTTTTCCTCTCAAACCATGCTTGAARGAAACTTCGGTGGTCTTTTTACTTCTTCAGTGTACTGCTTTGTAAACAGTATTTGTTTTCCACTTCTAATAAGCTAAAGCCACTGATCACAATAGAAAGATGCTAATGGAAGAGAGGTCGGATCCGTGTTTGTACGGAATCCTCAGAACTATGTTTCTTAGCAAGTTTTATGTCCCTTGTACTTCAGTGAAGGGAATGCACATCAAGAACATGAAGGTAAAAGTTGCATGTATAATAAAGAAATATGAACAAGGCAGAAGGCCTTGTGCAATATATATAATTGCATGATACTCCTAATATTATGTTTCTGTGATAAAAAAAATCAAGGGTTGCATAAGATCATATGATGTGACTTGAGTATTTTCAGAAGCCAGAATTTATCTGCAGCATTATATAGTCCTCACAAGCAGTAGGAAATGTAGGAGATAAGATTTAGAATAGAAGACCATCCAAAGATTGATTGTATTTTTTTCTTGGACAAGAGATACAACAAGGGTGTGTTGATGACATGTTTATGTTGATTAAAGTGAGCTTTAGAATTTTCATAGGTTGGTAAAGCAGAGTGATACCCCAACTGAACCTGATTAAAAGTATACAATTTGTTACTAAAAATGCTTGCAAATTTTTTTTAAAAAAGGTTATGCTAATCAGTGGTGAGGTAGATCTGTTGTGTTGTCATTTGTATTAGGGTAAAGTCTAGAAACCCGGGAGTGGTGTGTCCTGAGAAGGTAGGATGTCTGCATATATACATTGTGCAGGCTCCTTCCCCAAAATGCCTATAAACCAGAAAATTTTAAGTAAACCTGCATAGTTTCTGAGTCAGATGCTGCACCATCTGCTACAGGTATTACTACTACTACAGTACATATAATATGTTCTTGAGTATTTGACCTCCAAGACTGGTGGAACCAGTAGAGAGTAGGACAGTGCCACCTTGTTTGTGTTCCAAGTGCCATAATGCRTATGCATTACTTGATTTCCTTGCAATCATCAGGATAAGGATGTGTCCTGCCAGTTACAGTTAAGTGGTGTATTCCACTAGCACTGAGAAAGGTTATGAAAATGTGTATTTTCCTCTTGAAACAGGGAAGCATTCCTTGGCACATCTTCAGAAAATGAATCAATTAAAATCGTAAAATATTTCCTGAAAACTCTGTAGTAGAAGTAGGTGCTATAAAACTCACTGAAATACAGACTTAGTTTTCTGATTTGTGGTACTGCCTCTAAATCAGCTTATCCTAAAAAAAAAAAAAAAAAAAGTCTATGTGGTTTAATGTGTTTCTGAGTTATTGTTATCCTTCTGTCAAGATAGCAGGATAGGGAATGGTTCTAGCTTTTTCTAATGCTTTAGCCTTCTTTCAAGAACAAATTGTTAAAGTTGCAAAGTCACAAACTTATCTAATGCTGATAAACTTAGTCTTTGGCAGGGAACTGTAGATAGTTTGCTACATCTGAAGGGCAAACAAAAGGTAAGCAGGAAGGAATTTTCTTACTGTGTCTAGAGTGTGTAAGCAGGTATAAGTTACTCAGATAAGCTTACTGTATGCTAAAGCCTTTCCTCTACATTACTTGTATCTGTGTTAAAGGTCCAATAAATCTTTCTCTATTTAATGCTTCTGTTTTAAATGATTTGAAGCATTTTCAACACTTAGGGCAACAGCCTTCAAGCTGACTAGTACTGTGGACATCATAGGAGGAAAATTACTTGTAGCTCTACTGCCAAAGCTTAATAGCCAAAACACTTTTTGTAGGGTTATTAATGTTTACAAATCTGCATAAAATGTGTTTTTATGGTTTTTTTGGAACTGTGTTTATATGAGGGAATCCCAAGATCATCTAATGATCTGTTAAATAACATCTTAATTTGTATCTGTTTAATTTGCCAGGTAAAATCCTTAATGATGATACTGCTCTTAAAGAGTACAAAATAGATGAGAAGAACTTTGTGGTGGTTATGGTGACAAAAGTGAGTAGTCCTTATTTTTGAAAAGGAAATTACATTAATTTCATTCTTTTTTTCATTGTGATGAGTGATTGTATATGCCTATCCTTAAAACCAGTGGAATGTGATCATGTGAAAGTTTTGGTCAACAGTAAAAATAAATGCTTGTGTGAATAGATAGGAAATACCGCTTCACCATCCTAGTTTGCCTAGGCTGATTGTTGTTGCTATTCTGTGCTGAATGTTTACATCAAGGAAAAAATTTGCCAGTGGCTGATTTTACTGTTTCTTCTTTCTTGTCTCTCTGTGTTATTTTTCCAGTGATACTATTAAAAGGAAGAAGGGAACCTAGATAGTTTGTTACTAAATCCTCTGTACAGAACTCTTCCAGTGTTGCCATGTCGCTTTTCAAAACTCATGGCTGTTTCTTTTGTCAAGCTCAACAGCCTAAACCAGTAGAGAAAGGATACATATGCCAATCAACAAACCTGTGAGTTTTGAATGACTGCAATGGCAAATTAATGGGAATGACTGTGATGTGTATTTGAAGTATCTCTCCTCTTAACCAGTCGCCAGATTGCTTCTGGGAATCAAGCCACTGATTTTCTAGGCATTCCAGACCTTTGGTATCTCAGTAAAACTGGCTTCATCTCTGTCTTGAGATATGAAGTTAATCTTGGAGTTAGAGGTCCTCCTTCTGACAAAGAAAACTTATATTCAGTTGCCCTTCACTTCTATCTGGTATGGCTCACTAGATTCTCTGTTGGAACGTAACTGTTATTGCTGGCTTCCTGAACAAACAGTGTTCTAGTCTGTGGTTTGCCTGGAGAAGAGGTATTTATCAGTACAAGAAAACAGGTGCGGATGGGATTTCAGAGTACAGCTTTCATTTTGTTTACAGCAGAAGAAACACAGACCTCCACGAAGAACTGCTAAATGCAATACCTTCTTATATTGAAGGACCTGTGTTTCGGAGTTGGGCATTTCTTCAGTGTTATGGTCTTTTTGCTAAGTCTTTAAGCTCAGTTTCCCGTTCCTTGATTCTTTTCTGGATAAGAAAAGTTAGCAGAACCACTAACTTTGTCTGATGCTCAGACGTGTTTCAGTGTTTTTCTTTGAATGGTTCTTAAAATGTTCTTTATTGAGCCCGTCATGTTGGAAGCTACTCATTCTCAACCTCTCCTTTCCTTTCAGACAAAAGGAGGAAATACGTTTTTCCTAGTTTAAGCAAACATTGACTGAAAGTGATTCACCTTGAATAAGTAGTTGTGTTTTGTTAAAGTCCAGCTATGTCTCTTGGTAAGGCAGAGGTGGGGGTCAGCCTTGTCAATCCTTAAGGATATTTGTAGGTAAGGGACTACAATGATACAGCTTTCAGAAATGTAATTCTGTACCTTAGCTGCAAGTTACATGCATTCTGAAAAGTGTAATTTCTATATAATGGGATTAGTACTGCATCCAAGCAAAATTCATGTTTCCAGTAGAGATGTGAAATTAAATCACAATTATAGGCAAGTATTACCCACTCTAAATTTGTTGCTGTAGATTTGGTAGTCCTTGATTCTGATTTTTAGTGCTCACTACAGAACTCAAGTATGTAAAATGTTATTTATGTAGTGCTTTGAATGTAAAGAGTGCATAAGTAAAACTTGTTGCAGGTTAAGTTTAAATTTTTTAGCATCTTATTTTCCAGCAAATAGCATTCATAATTAAATACAATTTCTGTCTTTATCACTTTTTTCCAAATTGGAGTGGTGAGAAAACCTTATGCTTCTTATGCTTGTCAGATGTCTTTTGACAACTGTTTCAGTTTCTTCTGAAAAATGCGCTTTTGTAAAACACAAGATTGTTTACATGTTTAGAGTATTGAGGTCTATAAATATTTAGATCTTATCTTTGTATTTCACTTCATACTCAAATAGTATGACTGCTTAGGTGTCTAATAAGTACCTTAGTGACACTATCAGTTGCCTGTTTAAACACAATAAAAGGCATTATAGATTTAATGACTTGCAATGTTCTAATGTTATGCTTGATGTTGAGGCAGCAATGTCAAACACAAATGGTCTTAAAGAACTTAATCAATGTGTTGACTGTAGAAGGCATGGGTTTAGGAGCTTTGTGCTGTGTCTGAATTCTGTTGTCCTCCTATAGCCCAAAGCAGCAGCTGGAGCGACTCAGCAGTCAAATGCTACTACTGCTATTAGCTCAACAACTGCAGCTCCCACACCAGTCACTGCACCAATCCCTGCTGCTGCCCCTGTGCCAGTTCCTGTCCCTCCACCACCAGCACCAGATGCGATTGCTTGTGAATCTGCACCTAAAGAAGAGAAGCCTGCAGAAAAACCACCTGAGGCACCAGCTGCTGTCAGCCCATCATCAACTGAGAGGTACGAATGAGCTTCCAAAAATGGCTTCACTGTCCATTTCTCTTGCTTCTAGTTTTGATTTTAAGTTGAATTTTCCATTAGTGTTAGTCCAATCATTTTCTCTGTTCTACATAATTTTTCTTCTTTCTTAACTGTAACTTCAGTCTCTGGTGCAAGTATAACATTACTGATGGTAAGAAATGCCCCTCCCTGCTTACACCTTCTCCTGTGGGAACTGTGGTCTTGGGACTAAACCTGTGGAGTGGAGAGTTAAATGACACAGGACTTGTGCTCCCGTTAGGCATTTCAGAGTTACTGTGGCACAAGTTTCTTTTCAGACTGAGGATATTCAGCTGCGTGGGGATCTACTGTTCACAAAGCTCTTAAAAACTTCAGAGGGATGTGTCCTGTCCTGTTCATAGACCTCTGATTGTGTTTCGAATCATGTTGGTTAGATTGGAACCATAAGTTCTTTATTGCTGTAAGAGTCTCTTAATTTCTGGAAAGAGCTTTTTCTTCCAAAATGCAGGATATAGTATTGCTTTTAATCATGTAATGTCTTAAAGCGACGAGCTTATTTGTTCTGAATGCTCCTTGGCCCATCTGCAGATAGTTGTGGGAGTTGGGATAGCTTTTAACCTCAATTCTCTACATTTAAGAAAATCAAATGGAAGTTAGAGGTTTCATCCCTGTTGTATACTGTGGCCTTTTTTTGCTCACTTTAAATTGCTTAAGTATTGCATGGGATAAAAATGTTGTTAACTGTAATTTAATGGCCCTTGAAGTGCTGCATAGCATCAAGTCTTCATTTTTCATACACTGGTTTTCAATTATTTATGTGTTATTCATGTGAATACTGGTGCACAAGACATTAATTATGGAAGTGGTTGTATTTAAACACCATCAAATATTGATTTGATGATAAGGAAACAAACTTGCAGTTGCCTAATATCTTGAAAATGTCATCACAAATTTCTTGCACTAAATACCCTAACTGATGATTTAATTTTGCAATTCTGAGAAATGGACATCTTTTTAAAATGGAATACAAATGAAGCTTCATTTATCAGTCAATTTTTTTTAATGTTAATCGGTGGGGTTTTTTGCTGCTCAGTTTGTCCAGTAGGTTCAAAGATTAGATTAAATCTTTGATACTGAAACAGTGCTTTCCAGGTTTTCCATGTACAGATTGCAGTGTTGCAAAACTGCAGTAAGGGAGCCTCAGCGTACATACTTAACAGGAAGCAAGAGAGTAATTTAACAAATACATTGTAGTTACCACCTGCCTTGATTTCAGTGAGTACTGCTTGTTTCTGATTTGCTTTTAGAAGTTAAATTACTAAGGCTGCTGAAGATTTATTGAGCCATGGCCAGGCAAGCTGGTGTCCTGTTTCACCTTTGATCTTTTTTAGTTGTAAATCTTAGTAGTGATAGATACTAGTGAAGCATTCTTGTTGCAACAAATATTTTCTTACATAAAAAAATGCATCTCTGTAAATGCCTTGTTAGATTTTTAGTGGCATCTTCTGAAAACTGATTCAGATTATTCTGATGATCTTTCACTTGCTGATAGGAGTTGCCAACTGGTAGCCTGATAGATGCGAGGCTGCTGCAGTTCCATGTCCCCAGGCCTATCAAGTATCAAGATTGAACATGTATTCCCAGCACATACACACAATATGTATATACCTATATATATGGCTGGCTACATAGGTCAACACAGGCAGGAAGAAAACAGCACTCAAGCAACCATACAACATCAGCAGTCGCATCCTGTTCCCCTCTGGCTACTCAAGGCAAAGCCCACTCGTGCAAAACACATATGTACAAATATACAAATGAACAATATGAATTTCTCCAGTAGCTGGCCTTAGGCACTCTATTCCGATAGCTGGCCCCTAGATCTCCCAGTCTGCCAAGTTTTTGGTACCTGGGCATGTGACTGCCTGAGCCCTGCAACCCTGCTCCAGTTGCTGATACTCAGATTCCCTTTGCACGCATACGCATGTGCGCACACGCAGAGGATCCATCTAGGAACTGGCTGTAGACATACACTGAACCTGGTAGCTAGTGCTTAGATCCCCTGGCCTCCCAGTTGCCTCATTCATGGACATGTGAGCAGGTCTCTCCACTAGCTGGTTGAGGCCTATGACCTTGCCAGTAGCTGACCCCCAGACATTACAGTCTTTCCAGCAGCTCCTCTCTCGAACCCTCCGGTCTCTCCAGCTGACTCTGACCTACAGCCATTCGACACCCACCTCTCAAGCGTCTTACCCTACTCACTGTAGTCAAGCTTGATGCTTGCTGGTGATTACACACACACACACCAGCGTATGCATCCACGCGGAATATGGACGTACTCTCGTCTTTCAGTTGCCGACACCCCAGACACATGGACCCCTGTGGCCCCTTCTCTAGTTGCTGGCACTGACACTTCCGCAGTGTCTGGTCTCTGCAATTGCTGGCTCCACAGACTTTTGAATCCCTGTGACTCATGGTTCCTTGTCCAGTTGTGGGCACTTCAGACTTCCATACACATGCATGCATGTAGAATAGAGAGACCCCCCCAGCATGAAATATAGTTAGAAATGGAATTTAATTAGAAGGCAGGATGGACTGGTGATCAGGTGCAGGGCATGGCCAGCCAAGTGCTGTTTACATGTGACTGGCCCTTTTTCTCCTCTTCGCTCTCTTACCCGTGCTTTTCATCTGCAGGGTGCCTTGATGCTTCCCTTTCCCTGCCTTTGGTTCTTCCTCTAGATATCCCATAATAAGTCTTGCACAATCCCCAAAYGCTTTTTCCTGGCACCCCATGGTGAGTTGCACCACCCTGCAGGCAGGAATGCCCTTGATCTGTAAGGAGACCTGGAGAGCCTCTCCCGTTGACCCATCAGGGGTGTTACCCTGAGACCAAGGGGCTGATGCTTTAAGTTGCAGCCCTGGGAGGAGCCAGGAAAGGGACACCCCTGGTCTGACTGAGTTAACTGGGGTTCCTCTGCCTGGTGGTGTGCCTCTGTGTTCCTTGGTGTTCATGGAGGTGAGCCTTCAATCCTGTAATTTAACAGCTTTGATAACTTGAGATGGAGTAATTGCTGATGTTAGCAGTTTATATTCCTGGGCAAGTGGGATACTGAGATTTTAATAAGTGCTTGCCACTGACCTCCTTGGGTCCTCATTGAGGTCAAACCAGTGACTATGGAGAAGCAGTTAGTGAGACTGCTGTGTGCTTTTGAAAATCCACCGTGTTATCCCACCCTTTAAAGCATTCAAGCAAGCAGATGGCTAATCCCTGAGCAGATGGGCAAGAGCCAAACTATTGGGGGGTAGGGGGGAAGGTTGGCCTTGTGTTAAAAATGGTAGCATTGTAAGTTTGTAAAATCTGGTCTCACTATAAGACCAAGAGAGAGCTCTTTGGAAAGCTTTGTTGGTTTTTTAGAAACAAAAGGGGCTATTAGAGTTACAGCTGCTGCTGCTTTTTTTTGAAAAACAGGAAGTTTTCCAAAGTTTTGTAATTACCATTGCACTTGTCTTCATCTTACAGTACAACAGGTGATACATCTCGATCAAATCTTTTTGAGGATGCTATAAGTGCACTTGGTAAGTGGAGTGTTTTTTTAATGTAGACATTATTTTGGTGCAGCAGAAACAAATGACGGATTAGCAGCTGTTGACATTCTCTTCTGTATCTGTCATTGTTAAAGTTATAATCAAAGTACTCTTCTCTAAGACCTGAAGTTGATATCTTAGAACCAGCATCAAGAACTTCTTTACTGAAGAATATTTCACTTCATATATTTTTATTGTGTAAAAGGAAGATCCTTATCATTCCTGTTTTTTTACCCGTTTGCCTTAATTTCTCTTCTAACTATTCAGTTTGAAGTGGCTTGAATAGAAGACTGGACGTAAATATATATACGTTTTTATTTTCACCTTTGCTTCCCRGTGTGCAGGTCTGATAAAATGGCTGCCTTTATTACTCACTTGTTCCAGCTTTGACAGTACTGTCTTTTGACACATTTAGATTAGATAAATTCACCAAATCTGCTGCTATCTGGGTTGAGGAATGAATGCCTCCATATACTTATAGTCAATTCACTTTTCTTTTGGCAGTTTAAATGTCTTTGTTTCTCAGTGGAATAAACAGGGTAAAAACAATACGAAGTTCTGCCCCTCATGCTGATTCTGGTAGCTAGGAAATTACTAGGCAAACTCAAAACTGCTTACTCCTACTTAAATTTTTTGGAGGGGATTTTTTTTTTTTTTTTTTTTTACAATTGGTTTGTTTTTTTTTTTTTTTTTTTTTTTTTTTTTTTTTTTTTTTTAGATTGTAGCAAATTAAGGCACAGAAATAAGGGGGAGGTGGGGTTTTTATTTTGTCTTATCTCTGTAAACATTAAGCTGCAACTTGGTAAAAAAAGTTAAACTAATTAAAGAGTTTCACTTACATTTTTGTGTTAGGGGTGTGTGGATATATTGGAGGCAGGTGTTGTGATTAAGAAGCCCAAGGTGATTTAGGAGCAGTAGTAATGTTTTATGTGTATTGGTGGTAGCCACCACGTTTAGTCTGTCTAACTGCAGCTTAGGTCTTATGTTATGACGTAACTGTTTTAGGCTGAAGAAATGTATGAGCTGAAATAGCTGATAGATACTGTAGGAGACAACCAGTCGGAGTTCTGTTACATTTTTAAAGTGACTGCTGCTACCAAAGGTGCTGCAGGCTTCATTAACCATTCATTATACCTTAGTGGCCGAGATGTGGTCATCACAAATACTCATGTTAACAATAATGACCAACAAGTTTAATTAAGCTGGTGGTCTTGATTCAGTTGTCTTCAGAATTGGAAAAAAAATAATCTCCTTTCAGTGTAGCAGGAGAGCATCACCTCACTATCCATTTTATATGAAAGTTCTTTGATTGGTGTCTGATACAGTAAACTCACATTTCCCTAACAGTTTGGAAATAACAGGCATTGAGTGTAATTTCCTGGGTAAGCATACTACACGGGTTATATGCCAAAAAATTTTCAAAGGCCATAGGCATGAACTCTGTGGTTCTTTTTCTTTAGAAACTGTCTTAAAAGGAATTTGCTTGCACAAATTCATGTAGTATGTTTTTACATCCTAAGTAGGATCCTAGGCATGTTCTTACTGTGGCTTCTCAATTACATTGTCTGAAGATAATTGTCTTCACTTTAAAAACAGGGATTGGTTTCTACTGAATTGCTTTTGTTTTCAGTTAGATACGCAGACTGAAAACCGATGTGTCTTTGTGTGCTACATGAAGATCTGCACAACTTGCAGTTCCTGTGCAACCATATCTTTCACTGGAGCAGCCTAAGCTTTCTTTAGGGCATGGGACAAGAATTATTGTGGGGAGTGTGATGAACTGGATTTGAAAGTTAATCCAGCTTTAAAATGTTATTTGAAAGACAAAACAAAGAGCAGAATCAGTTCAGCATTGACCTCACAAACATTCCCAGTAGCACTATGTAGAGATAGGCCTGACTCTATATCATGACATTGCTGGTCTGCAAATCCTGAATTATTCTTGGTCTTACTTTTGCAYGACTTGTGTAAGTAGACTGTATATGGAGTACATGTGCCTAAATTCGCAGTAATTCTGTTTCCTTCTTTGGCGTTTAATTAGGGCTTATGTAGCAGTCTGTCCAGAGCAAGTTGACCTTCTTGCATCTTTTTTTTTTCTGTACCAAATCTCTCATACTGTTCTAGTCTTTACCTAGCTTATACTGAAAGAGTACTACAGAAATGTTTAAGTAGTAACTAATTAGATCAAAAGGTGTTCTGTCTGCTGTTTACCTTGATTAGTTTGTTAGCAATAGTAAGGGTAAACTAGTGCTGTGTAAGAAAGAACATGAGCAGTAAGTTCAGCAAAATCACTGTGTTGGGACAATTGTTGGCTTGGCTTTTTTGCTTCTCTGAAGATATGTACAGAAATATGTATCTTTAGGGCAAAGTTTAGGTGATTTTTTTTTTTATGTCTTTGAAAAAATGAAGGTAGATGTAAAATGATTGATCTTGTAGTTGTATATGAAGACATGAACTTAACCTTCCTTAAACTCAGTTTGGCACTATTATTTTGAAGCCTGAACAATAAATACGCAAATTAGTCAAGGGTTGTAAATCCATTATTTATCTTTGTGGATAATGCACAAGTATTCTTGGGCTAGGGCTGTTTTATTATTTGTTCTTGAGTATATTGTCCTCAGTCATACATCCACTGATTATTTAAAAGCATTCTTTAAAAATCAAGCAATGTGGTTGTGTTAATGTTGGCTTGAGTTAAATGCCTTCTCCCTAAGGGAATAAAACTTGATATTTCCTTTGGTTCTTTTAATTGTGACTTACTTGTCTTAACACAGTAGCTCTAGCAGTATTTGTTTCCTTTACTTTTTTTAATCTGTTGGGTTTTTATGGTGACTGTTAATTATTTAACTCTCCTGCCACTAACTTGCTAGTGTTACAGTCAGTAGTAGGGTTCCACTGAGATCAGGAATACCTTTTTCCAAGGAAGGAGATGGTATTTTAATGCTTGGGTTTGGTTTTTTTTTTTTTTTTTTCTGTTTTTGCATGGGAAGATAACCTTTAAGGTGTTGCTCAATTACAATTTATAATAGAATAGTTATTTTTTTAAAATTGTTAAACCTGCTGTCTGCTTTTAAGGAAGGGAAATAAAATGGATAATGAAAAGAGATGATAATTTTCCCTAGGATACCACTAGTGTAGGGATCAATTGTCCTTAAATTGCTCCATATATAGTGTGTGTACCCTTTTGTCCTGATGGCTGCAGGTCTGGGCCAGTTCTAGTCCATTTATGCTGTAAGAGGTGGGGGATTTGACGTGATGGATGTCTAGTCAAATATACGTGAATTAAATGAGATAACTTGTTCTCCTGAACCCTCATTGAGGTCTTGAGTGGCTTTCCTAGATATAACTTTGTCTTACGCGTGACTTGAGTTGGTCCATGTTAAGTTGATTAAATGACTTAGATCATCATCACCAGCATGTAGCAATATACAGGTGTAACTTGGTCTTCACTATTTGTCATCTATCTAACCATAGCATAGTGTAAAATCTTTCTTTGGAAAAACTTCAGTGGCTAACAGTTTGACAGGCAGATTTCTGCCTAGAAAGTTTAATTTCCAAACCTACACTGCAGGAGACTTTTCTTGATTACATCAGGAATTGAATATTAGCTGTGAGGATGCTTGACCTTAGGTGAAAGCATAGAGAAGGAATATTATTTCAATTATGAGTACAGAAGTATCACAAGTGCTACTTTTTTCAATAGAAGTTTGCATTGTGTTCATTACCCTCTACTATTCCAATCAAATGCATAATGAAACCACCAGAATATACTTGGAGTTAACGCAACAGAACCATGGCAAGTTTCATATGAGCTATTCTTTACTCTTCAATGAATGGCTCAAATTTGGGTACAAATGAAATTTATCCATTGAAACTTTTTTTGTGCTTTTTTTGCCTTATTCCCTTAAAATGGTGGTCATGTTACTTCTAGTGACAGGTCAGTCCTATGAGAATATGGTGACTGAGATCATGTCAATGGGCTATGAACGAGAGCAAGTAATTGCGGCGCTGAGGGCCAGCTTCAACAATCCTGACAGAGCGGTGGAATACCTTTTAATGGTGAGCAGTTTATTTTACCTACATCTTGTTCTTTCATTTTTTATTTTGTCCTCACCAAAGAATAATTTTAACTTTGATTTACTTGTTATTTTGAATATTGTCCAATCAGTGAAAGCAGTACATGTTCATAGAGGAACAACATCTCTAAGCAGAGCATCTGGAAGGCTGACATTCAGATTTTGAGGGTCCTAATGTGTTACAGGAAATACTGAAGTCATCCCTAACTACCTCTGTCACTTCTTTCAGCATTAGCTTTAGTTTTGTATTAGTATCTATAATATCACAAAGGCATTTTCTTTAAGTTCCAGTTCATTGTTTTTACTAATAATTCACAGTGTTCATAATAATATACTTTCCAAACAAAGATTTGAGAGTTTTTTGAAGTGTGCTTAATTTAACTGGTGTTTTAATTTAAGCAGTGTTTTGGAGAAGAAACAATTTCTCATTTGATAAATATAGTTTGAAGGGTGAAATGAACTTTATTGACATGAGAGGAAATAGAAGAGTAGCTTCACTTTAATGGAAATCTTGTGAGTTGTTTTAGGGGCTTTTTGGATTACTTCTCACTGTATACCATAATCTGACAGGTGAATTGTAACAACCAGAGAATCTGTCTGGGAGCTTGTTGCTTAATCAGTATTTCCAGTGTGCTTAGTTTTCACCCTAGCATACCATTTTTTCCCCTGATGTGGTTTTTCCTTGTTCCAAATCTGAACTTTAGATATCTTGAACCAGTCCTTGCAAAATATATGCGGATTGAATTTCTGATAGATGGGTAAGAAAACTGGCATGTTCACCTCCAGTTATAAAACTTTCCTTTTGTTAATGAAGTTTTTCTTCAGTAGTTACAACTACAAGTCACTGGTGTGCTTGCTACTTACATTAATGATCCCAAGACTTTGTAACCTGCAGTTTTTAAACAGACAACAAATGTTTTGAGCACATGAATGTAAAAAGTTCAGTTCTCATCTAGTATTAGGCCAACGAACGGTGGTAAATATTGTCTTGCCCTAAGGGCGAATGCAGTAGCTCCCATCTATCTGCCATAAGTCTGGAATCTCAAAAGTCTGGAATCTCAAAACGTTTGTTTTTCATGCCTTAAAAATGTTGATTTTACTGTTCATTTAGTCTGTACGTATACCATAAATCCAGTGCCTCCTGTAAGCGTTAGGCTTGCTGTGCATGTGCCAATCAGGTACAATCAGTGTGCAGTGCTTGTACACTCAGTCTGCTATTTCCCTGCTCTAGCTTATTTCTGTTCAGGAAGTCCTGAATAGAAACAGAGCATCCCCACGATAGAGTTCAACACATGGCGCATCTGCCGAATAGATTAAGTCTGACCAGTCTGAGCAGTTAATTTCTACTCCTTCAGTAGGTCCTGTGTTAAAATGGGTCTTCCTGTTACATAAGCTGGTCCCTTTCTGTTTCATGTTATCCTTTACTGAGAATATCTTTTCTTTGTTCTTCCTCTTCTTCCTGCTGGAAAAGGGAGTGGGGAGGAACAGTCTTGCTCTTAGAGACCATATTAGCTGGCAGACTTCTGTTGTCCTTCTAGAAGAATCCTGTTGCTGCAAATGATCTTTCTAACTGTTCTTGATCTGCTGGGGTCTAAATATGTTCCTTAACCATCCTGCTGCATCAAAAAAGCTTCTCTTTAGTTAATACTCGTCCACTGATGACACTGTTCTTTGAACCTCTACTTTACCTGCCTCCAAACCATCATCAGTGTTACCTTTTATGTAATCTGCAGGGTAGGATTAGGATGTTGAGAGCTGTAAGTGTATACCACTGTCCTGGTTTAAAGAATCAGTACACCAAAGGTACCTGTAAAGTTTTGAAAAGAAAATGTCAAGAGAGTATGTATGCTTAAAGCGCAGCTGTTCCTTAAATAAGCCCTGAAGATTTCACTTGTTGTCCATGGTTCAGATGACAAGCTGTTCAGTTTTCATGGCTTCGTGGCTGAGGATCTAGATTTAACCCTATGTCCTTGAGCTGTGGTCATGGAAGGAGGTCTCAATTCCAAAGGATGCTGTTTCTTTTTCTATGCCTCAGGCTCATCTTTGGAGGCATTTAGATTCAGATCTCTTTTTGACCCAAGGATTTCCTAACCCTTAATTAGGGTCCCTTAATTAGGGAAGGAGTCCTGTCTTTCCTCCAACAACCAGATCATTGGTTGCAGCCTCTTAGTTTGGAAATTTTTAGGAAACGTTTCTTTACCGTGAGGGTGGTCAAACACTGAACAGGCATGCTAGAGAGGTGGTTGATGCCCATGCCTGTCAGTGCTTGAGGCATTTGTACAATGCCCTTAATAACAGGCTTTAACTTGGTCAGCCCTGGAGTGGTCAGGCAGTTGGACTAGATGATCGTTATAGGTCCCTTCCAACGGGAACTATTCTGTTCTAAATGTGTATATTCCTTGGGCTGGGCCTGATGTGATTATTACCCTGTGGAGGACAATGTCAGCTAAAAACTGCTCTGGTGCTCAATTAAACAGTAAACAATTGTTTAATSCACCTTACGGCAAAAATGGCCTTTCTGCTGTCCGAGCAATGTTTACATTCAAAATTAATTGCATGTGAATTGATATCATGCTTTATTCTGTTTGATAGCTGTATGAACAAGGTGCATACACCTCGCTAGTCTAGATTACAATTGTATACCGTCTCGGTTATTTGAAGAGTGACACTTCAAGCATGTATTTAAGAGTTAAGATGATGTTCAAGATGACAAATCGTGTCTAAGTAAATTTGGTTGGACTAGTTTCCATAGTGCTTCCATTCAAGAGCGAACTTAAGGATTAAACAAGCATATGCTGTTTGATCTGGGCACAGATCGCAGTGACAACATATACTTGTGAATAGGTGAAATCAACCAGTAATTTAATTAGATTAACCCAAGTTCCTACATCATACTTAGATTCCCAGAAATGACTGGTTTTGTGCTTTGTGGTTCCCAAACTGAAGGATGCCTTCTTCATTAGAGGCAGTTATACCAGCGCTGCTGCCTTCTCAGACTTAACCGGGATTGAATATGCTGGAAGACTGTAGAAAAACACAGTTTTTTGATGCCCCGGAAAATGAGTGTTGTGAGATAGAGGATCTTGTATAGTCTTGCCCCTTTGGGGTTGGGTTTGATGTAGTTCCCCCCACTACTACTCTGTGCGTATCAGGAGCTTTACTGCTCTGTGGAGTCTGCCTCTTTTGGGTTCCTGTCGGGCAACTTCCCTTGCCTGTACCACCAGGGCTTGTAGTCACACAGGAATCTTTCTTGGTGTCTGTCCCATGCCAAGCTGCCTAAGTTTCTAGGCTTTAGAGGGGAGGATGGAAAGGACAAATTTGGTGCAGGAGTTCAGTAACAGTGGGGAAAGCATGGTTAGGGTGGGAAGTTTGAAGGATTCCCATGYAGGAGAAAGGTAGTAGAGTAAGGTCTGTGTCGGTTGTATAACCCACATTCTAATTTATTATTATTGTTCTTTTTTTGATTTCTCAGTTTCCGTACACACCCCCTCCCCCGAGCAATTAGTTGCTACATAAAGTTGTTTGCACATGGAAAATAAACAAAATGCAGGTTAAAAGTTGTTTTTTGTTTTTGTTTTTTTTTTAACTGCTAAAATTTGATAACATACAGGCCTTTTCACACTTCAGATCTAGTAAATGACAGTTGTCATGCTGTTGTGTTAGAATAGAATCATTAAGGTTGGAAAAGACCTCTAAGATCATCAAGTCCAACCGTCAACCCAACACCACCAAGCCCCACTAAACCACGTCCCTAAGTGACTCATCTACACGTCTTTTAAATACCTCCAGGGATGGTGACTCCACCACTTCCCTGGGCAGCCTGTTCCAATGTTTAACCACTCTTTCA